>JAKSZT010020074.1:4352858-4365104 GCA_026826555.1 Tolypeutes matacus | reverse complement strand
TAAATAGATGCCTTGTCAATGTCTAGCATTGTTTATTGCACAATTCTCTCTCATTTAGAGAGAGTGCTCATTTAGAACTATTCTGAGTGATTTGTGTTACTAGCACAAAACTTAACGTGCATTTGCATGAGGAAGAGCAACTTGTAAGAGCTGGTGACTGTTTTCAGCTCAGACCAGGAAGCAGCAGTTTTTCAGTTTTTAGCAGAAGTGTTATAACTTACCTCAGTCAGCTTTTGCTGGGTCATTCAGCATGTCACTTATATGTGACTAAACTTTCTGTCTAACCTCTCTGGCCTCTACAAAAGTACAAGACATGGAAAATTGTGGTTTCTTTGCTGTTAACGTTTTGTGACAGAACCTAATGAAATGAAAATATTTTCAATATTGAATCGTCTATGTATTCAAATATGACCGCAAGGCCTATTTCACATTCCTCTTTCATCTGTGTTGGCCAGTTTTGTTAAAATTTCAGGAAAAATATGGTTATAGAATTTGAAATAAGCAGTGAGCTCCCATTAAGAGTAATAAGTTATCTGAACATGAGCCCTGTGGGCCCTCACCAGGACGGCTCTTCCTGGCCATGGGACGTCATGGCCACCCACTGCAGGGTCCCGCCTGGTGCTCTCGGCGGCCGCTCTGTCCGGCCACCCCTCTGCCTGGCAGTTCTTCTGGCTCTCGTGCACCTGGAGCTAGCCCGGCTGGGCGGGGGTAGGGACACAGCACTTAGGGTCACAGGCTACCCCAACTGGAGCTGGAGCAGAAGAAGGCTTGGGAAGCATCTGGGTGCGACGGACAGAGATGCTAAGGCTAATGCTTTCAGTTCTAGCTATATCCAGTTTCAAGCCACTTTCTAATGCAAGGAAAACCAGTTACCTTTCCAGGGCAGGGGGAACTAAAGAATCAACAAAGCATCCAGGCAACAAGACAAAGCAGAGCAAAAGCCAATGTCTTTTTTGCAAATGTTAACTTTGAATCCTAGATTTCTTAGGTTATTACTTCCTCCACCTACTTTAAAGAAGTAGTTAACATAACTTTTGGCAGACTGCCATGACCTCCAAGAACCAGGGAGCTACAGTGTCCTCAAATGGACAGTAATTACATTTGTATGCAGAGTGGCTGCCTTGATGGTGGAAGGTCAGCAGGGTCACAGCTCCAAATTGGGGAAGGACGAGTGATGCAATGGGGGAGCATCTGCACCCTGCTGGGTGTTTGAGGCATGCTGGGGCCATGACCCGCGTCTCCCCAGGCTGAGGATGGGGTCCCGAGGAATTTCTAGGAGAACACGAGGGTTCACGCATGTCCTCAGGAATGCCTGCTCCTGCACTGCACCTGCCCTCCTGCAAAGCCACAGTGCTCTCTGTGGACGTCCTCCCAGCACAGCTGTGTCCTCTGCCAGGGAGGGAGTGCAGCCCTCGGGGGACGAGGCTGTGACATGGGGAAGAGCGCAACTGAGTATGGCGCTTGGCTGGATGAGTCCCTGAGCCACTACATCTGAGTTTTAATGAGAGGCTTCTTTGATTTTACCCACTGGCCCCATCTTCCCAGGCCTCACCCCACTTTGTAAATCGAGTTCTTTTTTTTTTAACTCCCTCAAGCTCCTGGTACCTAATCCCTCAGCAGGAATTCTCTTCCCAGAAGCTCCTTAGCTTCCAGACACAGAGGAAAAAGGTATCTGGGAGGCTACCGCCCCCAGTCCCACAGACCACCCACTGCCTTGTGGAGTGCCGCACGTGAAGCGCACCAGGTGTTTGGGAGATTGAATGAATGAATGAATGAATGAAGTCTTATCCACCACAGTTGAGTCTTCCCTCAGGAAGCTCCCCAGGCTAAGGCAGGCTTAGTCTCTCTGTTTTCCAGACATCCCATCATGACACAATTTCCTTTAGAGTCAAGCTCCTTATCATTTGATTTCATTCCACCCCGTGAATGTATCTGTGGGCAAGCGTTGATGCCCCTACTCTAGAGACTAGGGAAGGATTAAGGCCTGGCCCCCCTTGCTCTCTCAGCTTGTTTATCTGAATATGTGAGCTGAACCTTGAGCTGCCCTGCGCTCTGTCCTCTAAACTGTTGGCCCACATACAAGCCCAAACTAGTCTCCCTGCCTGACACTTAACTATCGACATCTGTAGACTAATGACAAAGAGCCCTCACGTGATTCTTTACCGACTCCTCACAGACATCCAACCATGTGTTTATACCCCCATATCACAGACAGGGAAACTGAGACTCCCAGGGCTAAAGACATTTATCCTCCATCAGTGTGACATGGGGAAGAGCCCCCCCGGGTACGGCTAGGATTAGGGATTAGGTTAGAGTTAGGACACAAACCCAGCCAACAAACTGCTAATTAAAATATATCCTGCCTCCTGGTGAAAAGTGAGCTGGCCTGAGCGGAGAGCTGGTGCAGCAAGATGACGCAACAAAAAGAGACACAGAGGAGAGACAATAAGAGACACAGCAGACCAGGGAGCTGAGGTGGTACAAGAGATTGAGCGCCTCTCTCCACTCCAGAAGGTCCCAGGATTGGCTCCCAGTGCCGCCTAAAGAGAAGACAAGCAGACACAGAAGAACACACAGAGAGCAGACAGCGAGCGCAAAACAATGGGAGGGGAGAGGGGCAATAAATAAATAACTCTTAAAAAAATAAATACCTATATATATTGCATTCTCCTACCTTGACACATATATTCTTTTTTTTTTATTTTTAAAGATTTATTTATTTGTTGTATCCATTTTTATCTCCCCCTTCACCCCCGTCCCTGCTGTTTCTGTGTCCATTCACTGGGCAATTCTCTGTCTGTTTTCTGCCCTCTCTTCTCATCCTTCTCCTCCTGTCTTCACTGAGATTCGATCCTGGGAACCTCCAGTGTGGGAGCGAGGCGTCCTACCACCTGCACCACCTTAGCTCCTGGTTTTTCTGCACGTCTCGTCTTGGCTCTCCCTTGTGTCACTCTCTTGTTAGGTCATCATCTTGCCGTGTGGCTCAGCGGGGCCTGATGGCACACCCGTGCACGAGGCCTGGGAGGCTCACCCGTTATTTTCACCGGGAGGTCCCGGGGATCGAACCCAGGTCCCTCCATATGGGAGACGGAAACCCAACCACCCAAGCCACATCCGCCCCCACATATATCTTTAAAGCTACCTGGAGGACTAGTTGGAATTTAGGTTCCTTGGTCTCCTTGGCTGTGGCTATGCAGGAGCCTGACCCACGCACCTTCTCTCCAGCCTGCCCCAAGGTGTGCCCCCTGCATGGGCACATGCCCAGCCTGCATGGCAAGCTCCATCCCTGACCAGCGGCCACCCCTCAGTCACCCTAAAGGCTTGGAGTGTGCCTGTCAGCAGGCAGGGCGGCCGATGGGTAGAAGCCTGCACTGGCCTAGAAGCCAGCTTGGGGCCATCTGTACAGGGACTGGGTTTCAAAGCCTGATCCCTGTGCTCTGTGTGTGTGTGTGTGTGTGTGCAGGGAAAGTTGGGGCAAGTAGGAACCAGATGGGTACGTTCTCTTGACCCAGGGACAACCCAGCTTATGGGAGGGTGCAGCTGGAGGGGGGCCAGAGGGAACCTCTAAAGTGAGGCCCTGGGCCAGGCCCTCTCATGCCTTGGTATGGGAGTAGAACTTAAACACAACAGTGGGTGCTTTTCTTACCTGTTGATGTAAAGCTATTAAGCCGAATATAAATTCCATCCTATTAAACCAAGACACACAAAAACAGACGAAAGGGAAGCTGGCACAGCATTTTACTACCTCGAGGACCCCAAAGTTGACACTTTGACTGGAAATATGTTTATATTGCTCCAGAACAAATCAGTTTGTCAAACAAGTAAAGCAGTTAACACGGCTAGGGTGGACCTCACAGCAGCAATGCCAGAATTTCTTCATAAGAGAGACGCAGAGGTAGGTATCTGGTGGGGAGACTTGAAACTGCATTTGTGGTTTACATAAGCTGAAGAAAATGTCAATTGTCCATTTTAAAGAAAGGGTGGGGAAATGGCACTGCTGGTATTTAGCTGTGGTGGTGTGACAAACAGCTCCACCCCCAAATTCCTTTTTGACCTTCAGCTACCGCAAAGCACAGTTAACAACATGACAAAAATCAGACTTGATTCTGCATGTTTCCTTTTGGGCACTGAACACAGCATATCTTTGGGGACTTGTAGTCTCAGCCCGGGAGCACTCATCAGTGACATGAGAAGGAAATAGAATACAAATGGATAACATCACAACGGCACACAGTCTGGTTCTGAGATACATTTATGTCTTATGAAAGTGAGTGCCACTTGCGAGGAGGGGAAGAAATCATACTTGGCTAAGGGTGTGTGTTATCAGTCCACTTCTGCAGACACATCTGCTCTGAGAGGCCAAGACAACCGCCCGCCTCCTCGAGGAGCTGGACGGACCTTGCGTTTGCTCACTTCACGTGAAGAGTGTGAGCTCAGCTCCTTTGCTACGGATTTGCAGGCAGATTTCAGCAAGGCAGTCCATAGCGAGTCACATCTCTAACTGGATGCCTGAAGAGTAAACTATTTGCAAGGAATGTAAGTCCCACCCCTTCCACTTCTTGCCCTTAGTTTCCATGTTCACCTTTGTGTCTGCCACTGTTTGAGGACCTCGGCTCAACTGGCTCAGTTATGAGAGGGTATTTCAGATAACTCACCCAAGCAGCTCTAAAACCATTAAAACCTAACATGTTCATAATTTTGTAAAGTCCTGTTATGTGTCTTTTGCTCTGAAGTTAACTCCATAGGAAAAAAAAAATTGTTACCCTTAAATCCACATCTCTTAGGCTTAGGGTAAAGGGCTGTGGGGACTTTGGAACTCCTGGGGGACCACTTTGAGGTTTGGGGCATCTCCCTGCCTAATCTAGGATGAGAACAAGATCCCTACTCAACAAGTGTTTATTGAGTGCCTACTGTGGGTACGTTATCACACAGATGTAATGGAGAAAACAGTTACACATTTCAAAGGAACTACACTGCATGTACCCAGAAGATGATCAGGACGGAGAGAGTCCAGAGTCCAGAGAGCTCGAGGAAGTCTTCGAAGGAGAGAGAAGCACTGGTGTTGGCCCTTAAAGGGGAGCTAGAAAGTCAGCAGGCTTTTCTCAAACCAGGTTAAGAGTATGAGCAAATGCTGGAAGTTGCGTATGGAGACAGAAGTAAGTCCGTGTGTTTGTTCTTTTGTTGTGATTTCTAACTGAAGTGTAATCTATGCACAGAAAAGTACCCACCTCCTAAGTGTAGAGCTTGGTGAACGTGAAACAGCCACAAGCTCAAGAAACAGAGCGTCACAGTTTTCCCGAGGCCTCCTTTTGCACCCACAAAGCTAACTGCTCTCCTAACTTCTATCGCCTTAGCTTGATTTTGACCATTTTTCAAAATCAATATACAGTATGTATTCTTTTGCATCTGGCTGCTTTTATTTATCCATTTACTTATTTTTTGAGGGACCGTGGACAGGGGATTGAACCCGGGACCTTGTGTGTGGGAAGCCAGCACTCAACCATTGAGCCACATTGGCTCCCCTGAGTTGGTTTTTTCGTTTGTTTTGCTTGTTGTTTTGCTTTTTGCTTTTTCAGGAGGCCCCGGGAACCAAACCCAGGACCTCCCAGGTGGGAGGCAGGAGCTCAACAGCTTGAGCTACATCCTCTCCCCCCGGCTGCTTTTGCATGAGGCCATGCTTGTGAGATTCATCCACGTTGTTGCGAGTAGTGCTAGTTCATTTGTTGCTCTTATTCTATGGCATTCCATTGGACGAATATGCCACAATCTATTGATCGTTTCTAGTGTTGATGGGCATTTGGGTGGCTTTTAATAATAGTTCTATGAATATGCTTGCATGTGAATTCTGGTATCCATTTGAAAGCATTTCTGTTGAGCATATGTACCTCAGCTTTAATCGATACCGTTAACATTTTTTCAAAGTCTATGAGAGCTCCAGGTGCTCCACTTCTTTGTCAATTTTTAAAATTTTATCCATTCTGGTGAATGTGGTATGGAATCTCGTCTTGGTTTTAATTAAAAAAAAATTTTTTTTTTGGCTTTAAATCTTAGTTGTTTACTTTTATTTCAAAGGTGACGCATGCTGTTTGATGAAGAATCCATCAAAACCCTACCTCAATCTCCCCAACCTATTCCCAGGAGGGAATTTGTTAACAATCTTCCTGTCCTTTTTCTTTGCAGATACAAGTGTACAATGTATGTTTACAAAATGGAATCATACACTTTATATTTGCAACAACTCCCTTTTCCACTTAATATAGAATAGACATCTTTCCATGTCTATTTATATCTACCAGGTATGAGCCTTTTAAAAACTATATTATCACACCAACGTTTATTTAATTATTCCTTCATTGTTGGACACTCAAGTCATTTCCAATCTCTTGTCATCACTTGTGAGGCTGTAGTGAACATTGACTCATTCATTCAATAAGTATTAATTTAATACCTGCTGTATGCCGTCCCTATTCTTGGTCCTAGGAACAGAGCACTGAACAAAATGGATAAAAATCCTCATCCTGATGGACCTCCTCTTCTAGCTAGGGAGGCAGACAGGAAGCAAGATAAGTCAGTATATAGTGTGCTAGTAATGAGTGCTAAGGGGGAAGTAAAGGCAATGGCTGTAGGAGATGGTGGTGGAGGGACAGGTTTGAAATTTTAGATGAGGTGGCCAGAAAAGGACTCACTTGAAAAAGTGACATTGAGTGAAGACTAAAGGAAGCCAGGTTGGGCACTGGAACAGGCCTTCCAGGTCGAGGGAGCAAGCAGTAAAGAGAGCCTGAGGCAGAGGCTGGCCTGGCCTGCGGGAATGAGCCAGGCCCTGACGCCCTGCGTCCTCACACAGACTGTGTCTTTGACAGGAGACTGGAATGCATGAGAGTGCGGCTCCTTGGACTGCACATCCTGTCCCTTCCTCCTGGACTTCCCTTTTACTTCATCACCTAATCAGTTCCCATTTCTTCTTCAAAACGCAGCCCACATGCTACCTCCTCCAGGAAGTCTTTCTTAACGCCCCAACATAGGTTTAGACCGCTCTCTCCTCGGCTCCCAAAGCTGCCCGCCCAGGCGGGAATCGGAGTGCTCCCGGATTTTAACACTCCTCTTTGCTTTGCAGCAGGGTAGAAAATCCAAACAAGACCTTGGTCTGTCTGGCTACTACTGGCATCTCCAGCCGCCTCGACTATTTCAAGCTTCCCCCTCCTCGGGCCTTCTCTGTGTCTGAGTGCTTCTCCAGACTCCAGAGTGCCTGGCATTGCTGGCTTGTTCTCGTCCTTCAGCAAACATGCAAATGTCACCGTCTGGGGTGGCCTCTCTCACCTCCTTCTCCTTGGTGGCCTCCTAGCCCTCTTCCCCGTCATTCTTGATCACAGCACCCTGTTTCTTTCTTTCTGTGTAGTTACAGGAGAATCTTGGTCAAATCCCCTTTCATAGAAACCCCTTACACATAGCATACATTTAAAGATGATTTTCCTCTCTCCTTGGAAAAGTAAGAAAATAGCAAATTACGACTTAGCTATTGTTCTCATACAAATCCTACAATAAGAGTAAATACCATATTATTGCAATGAATGGAGCATGGATATAATGCTTCAAAGTTCCTTTGTGAAATTTCTCCTATAAATTTCTCTTGAAAAATTGTACCGGGTTGTAATTTAATGTTATTACGAAAGGGCAGAGAGGGACCTGCTTATTGACTCTCAAATGAGAAGGTATGGATGCCATCACATCAGCCCCAGCAGAGATCATGAAAAAAGTTACGGAACATTGTACCCCCTTGAAGTATGTGCTTGGCTAGGGGCAAAGCCCTCTGCATTCACCCCTCCAAAAATAGAGAGTTCTGGGATCTGCTCAGAAACCCACGATGGCTAGGAAAAGAAAACCAGATGCTAAAAACGTTTTTAATGAACAACAAAAATAAGATCATGGTGAAAAAGAATCTTTATCAGCA
Source organism: Tolypeutes matacus (assembly GCA_026826555.1). Taxonomy (NCBI): domain Eukaryota; kingdom Metazoa; phylum Chordata; class Mammalia; order Cingulata; family Chlamyphoridae; genus Tolypeutes; species Tolypeutes matacus. Next base: position 4,357,156 of record JAKSZT010020074.1, on the reverse strand, counting down.
AAAAAAAAAAAAAAAAAAGTAAAGATGATGGCTCTGAACTTCTCTTTAAAAATTCCCTGAAATTTTTAGTAAGTTTATGTAAAACTTATGATTATTTATACTTTCCCCCAAGTTATCAGTCTTCGCTCTCTTTGAGAACACAGCAGCCCAGTCTCCGCTGGTTTGCGCGCGTTAGATACTGTTTTGGCGGCCTCTAGTGGGCGTGAGACATCATTTCAACACCCGTACATAGTGATAGGCCTTTAATATTTTAATATTCGCTTCCAGACTAAAATGGTCTCTAAAATAATTATTCACCAAAGGAAATGTGACTTTAGTTCATTTTAATTTTCAGGTCACATTTTTATGCAATAATAAAATTTGAATGACCTCTGGATGCACAAGACATCTGAGAAACACTGAGAATCACTATGGCTAGAAACTTGTGCTCAGAGCCACCGTTTGGTTGTTTTAAATAATGCTCTAGTTCTACTTCTAGGGCTTTACCTACATGTATACTTACGTACATATACATGTGTACACGTGCAAAAGGACCTAGGTGTAAGATGAGCCACTGCAGCAAGGTTATGCATTGCAGCACCGGAGACAATGGAAATGTCAATCAATAGAAGAGTGACTAGTAAGACCCATCCCTACACTGGAATACTATGCAGCTGTAAAACAAGGCCAAAAAAATAATAATAAAGAATGAGGAAGATCTTTATGTACTCACACAAAGAAAATAAAACAAAGACAACTGAAAACCAAGGTACAGAACTATGGTGAACATATTGGTACCACCTGAATTTTAAAAGGTGGTAAAATATCATTTCTATTTGTGTTTGTTTGTACAGCCATACAAATAGCCTCTGAGAGAATACACAAGAAACTAATATAGCAGTGGTTACTTTTTTAGGACAGATGTGGGAAATGGGCAGATGTTAGATTCTGCATTCTTTTGTATACTTTTTAAGTTTTGAATGATGCCTTGCCTATTCAAAATATTAAATTACTGTTTAAAAATTTAAAAGCCAGTAGCATAAGATCAAGAAAGACAAGAAAAGAAAATGTTGCCATCCATTTCCAGACTTAAAAATGGATTAGATGTTGTTAAAGTGGGAAAGTGTGGGAGGGGGAGGAAGTGGGGCATATGGGAATCCCTTATATTTTTTACATAACATTTATGTAATCTAAAGCTTCTTTAAAAATTAAAAAATGGATTAGACAAAATATAATCTTCAGTCTAAACATTTTTTCTTCTTCTTATACATTTTAAATTCTATATAACTTTCCAATGGCATCTTTTCTTGCATATTTCCTTATATAAATGCCAAATTATAAGACCACATTTGATGGTTGCATGGAAGCAAACGAATAGGCAGGATTGGCTTGAGGAAATATCCTGGGGCAGGAAATGCTAACAGCTCTCCCGGCAGGCTTGCCAACAACGTGACTGGTTCCAGACCAAAATTCTTTATTGGCAATAAGTGTGAGAAATTGTGATATTCCCTACCAGGCCACAAGTTAAGACTCATAAATGGGGTCGGATGTGGCTCAAATGGTTGGGCATCCGTCTCCCATATGGAGGGACCCGGGTTCGTTCCCCGGGACCTCTCGATAAAAAACAAACAAACAAACAACTCATAAGGAACATCTGTAAGTATACATAAAAGATATCTAGTAGTAAACCTAACCAATCATGTGAAGCCCCTTATGGAGAAAATTATGAGTTTTATTTAGAATTTTAAAAATAGAATTAAATAAATGGAAATATATACTATTTGCATTGATGGGAAAATTCATTATAGTTCAGATGCCAGTTCTCCCCAAATTAATCTATAAATTACAATCAAAATCCCACCAAGGCTTTCATGTTATTTTCAGAATGACCTTATTAAATGTGAGGGGTTTTGGTTTGGGTGGCCTTTAAGGGTCACTTGGGGGAATGTAGAAGGCATTATTCAGAGCTTTATTTAGCGCTTAAAAGTTAATGTTCAATTTATTCAAGTTATAAATTGTTAAAAACTGCCTTTTTCCTTAGGTTCAGCTAAAAATCCTAATTTATTTATAAGTCCAGCAAATTTTAGAAATCACTTTAAGGGACCTTTAATAAAGTTTGGTTCCACTCCAAATTTTAACTCTTTCAAACATTTTAAACCATAGTTATTAATGTACATTTCACTTTGTAAGTATTACAATTATCTGGTATACCAAATATAGCCTTTTCAAGTACTTAAAATTTCAGTTCAGAGATCAAGACTTACAAATTAACAAAACACTGTATTACTGGTACAGGGAGAGACAGAGACTAATGGACCAGAAAGCCCAGAAACAGACCTATGCATATATAACAGAAGCATTAAAGATAAGGAGGGAAGGGATGAACTATTTAATGAATGATTAATTATCACAGGAACTAGTTAGCCACATGGAAACATATTAAAAATTAGATCTCTAAAACAACACAAATCTTTAGGTGGATTAGTCTTAAATATGAAAAACCAATTTTTTAAAACTTTTAGAAGAAAATAGAGACTATTTTAATGACACCAGTGTAGGAAAGGTTTTCCTTGAATTAGTTTAAACCAAATGCCAAAAGCACAAACCATCAAGGAAGACTGACAAATATTACTAAACTTAAGAACCTCTATACAACAGAAGGCACTATAAAGGACCACATAAAGATACTTTCATTGCACATAACTGGCAAGCCTAATATCCTGAATATAGAAAGCTCTAAAAATTAGTAAGAAAAAGACCAACAGCCCAATAGGAAAATGGGCAAAGGAAATGAATATGCAATTCATAGAAGCAGAAGTCCAAAAGGCCAATAAACACATAAAGATGCCCAATCTTCCTTGTAATCAGTAACAGGCAAAATAAAGCCACAATGAAGTTCCATTCCACTCATCAGATTTGCAAATTTAAAATGTCTCAGGACACCAAGTAGCAGGAAGGATGTGAAGCAAGAGGGATTCTCATTCTGTTGGTGGGAGAGCCAAATGTTAGAAGCACTTTGGAGAGCAATTTGGCAGCTTCTCGCAAAGTTTGAAGACGTGCGTACCTATGTCCCAGCAATTTTATTCCAATGTATATGCCCAAGAGAAACTCCTTCACACGCAAGATCATTCATCGCAGCACTGTTTCTAATAAAAATCTGGACATAAAGTAACTATCCATTACTGTGAGAGTGAACGTACTGTTAACTTCAGTCAGTGGCTATTGGAATAATGAAAATGCTCTAATAATGATTTTTTTAAAAAACGATTTATTTACTTTTATTTATACCCTCCTCCCCCCTCTAATAATGATTGAATTGATAAATGCACAACCATTTGTTTATACCAAATACCATTGATTGAACACTTTGGAAATATTGTATGCTTTTTGAATATATATGAATAAAATTGTTTAAAAAATTCCTTCAGTGACATACTGCACAGCAGTAAAAATGAGCTAGATACATACATATACGTCAAAAGCGACACTGATGAGTGAAAAAAGCAACTTCTATATCTCACGTGTCATTTATATAAAACCTTAAAACATGCCTAACAATAACACCTATTGTTTTTGGCTATGCAAACATTCAGCAAAAGGAAAAACAGGGTGAAGAATGATTAACTGTAAATTCAGGAAAGTGCCCTGAGGTGAATAGATTTGGGAGGGGAAAGCACAGAGAATTTCAAGTTTATTTGTATCGGTTTATTTCTTAAACAAACAAAAAACCAAAATAACAAAGTCCTGGAAAAATGACAAGGTTTGATAAATCTGGACGGTGGACCCACAGGTATACCTTGTAATAATCTCTGCCCTTTAGGAATGAAAAGGTTGCTCTAACAAAGTTTAACCGGCAGAATAGGAGTATCGTAAAGTTCTCTCTGCCAGTGAAGAGTTCCTTCTCTTTACTTGTAGTGCAGTTGTTTATCTAGTCACCAAATGCTTGGGGGCTATGTCATGGACATCATGAAAGCAGCACAGGATCCTTTTCTCAAGGACTGTCTAATCGCGTGAGGAAACGTCCTTAAGCCCCACATTAGGCTGCAAAGCGACAGGAACGAAGAGCGTACGGGATGCAAGCAGGAAGGGGCCTTTGCAGCTGTCTGGAGCAGCCAGAGCAGACCTCAGGATGCTTTCGGGCTGACTTCACGGCAGCAGCGCGTGCCAAGGGAACAAGGGCGTTCCAAGTGGAGAACAGCGTGTCCGGGGGCCTGGGGCGCTAGCAGCACGGAGCAGCCGGGGCGGGGCGCGGGGGCGGCTGAGCAGCTGGCGGCAGGGGCGGCAGGGGCGGCAGGGGCGGCAGGGGCGGCAGGGGCGGC
>JAKSZT010020074.1:4334948-4352848 GCA_026826555.1 Tolypeutes matacus | reverse complement strand
GCAGGGGCGGCAGGGGCGGCAGGGGCGGCAGGGGCGGCAGGGGCGGCGCTTCACGTGGAAGCCCGACGTGTCCGGGGGTGCCGGAGTCACCCCTGGGCTCCCAGCGGCGTCTCCCGGCGTCCGGGCGCTCCCTTCCTGGCTGGGAGGCGGCCACTGCACGCCACGTTAGCTACGCGAGCAGTACCGCACCCCGAAGCCATTTTCCCAGGCGTCTGTGGCCCCTCCTCTTGCGCTTCCCGTTCCCCCTCAGCCCGGCAGACGATGCCGCTCCCCGCCTCCCAGACATCCCCTTCCATAGGCCTCCGTGGCGTCCTAGTACCGGAGACGCCCATGCGCCTGCGCGCGCAGGCCGGCGGCGGCCGCGAGTCCCCGGATGCAGGGTTCCCCACGAGAGGAGCCGCCGGGCCGCCACGAGGACCATCATGCCACGCGACATGAGGAGGCGGGGCTCTCCTTGAGGGGCGGTGCAATGGCTGCGTCGGCTAGGTAACCCCAATTAGGTGCCAGACTACGCTTCCGTTTCCGCCCCCGAGCCCTATGGCCGAGAACCTACGCGGTGGCGTCGCCGTGACGCCATCACCCTGCGACTGTGCGCCCTGGGAAGTTCCTGGGCCGACCTCGAGCCGGCGGGAAGCTTCGGTACCGCTGCTGCTTTTCGCTCACCGCCCCGGGAGCAGAGGGAAGACGGCGACATGACCGACCGCTACACCATCCACAGCCAGCTGGAGCACCTGCAGTCCAAGTATATCGGCACGGGCCACGCGGACACCACCAAGTGGGAGTGGCTAGTGAACCAGCATCGGGACTCGTACTGCTCCTACATGGGCCACTTCGACCTGCTCAACTACTTCGCCATCGCGGAGAACGAGAGCAAGGCGCGAGTCCGCTTCAACTTGATGGAGAAGATGCTGCAGCCGTGCGGGCCGCCGGCCGACAAGCCCGAGGAGAACTGAGCTCGCCGGATTGCCTCCCCGCCCATCCCTGCCCCAGAGCATGGCACCGGTGACTGCCGCTTCTCGCGCGCCCCTTGCACACCAACGCCTCCCGGGAACTCGCTCCCACCCTGCTTTCCTTTGGACCATTCGGAACACAGCAGTGGGGGACCATCGGTACCCCTGAGAACTGGGACCTAGGGAGATCCTAGAGCCGGCTGACGTCAGGGGAGGCGGCCGGGGTTTGGAAGTTCGTGATTGTCGATGTTGCTCTTTTTCATAAAGTTTAGACATTGTTCACTTTCTTGCCGTAGACTGCTTGTGTTCGAGTGGAGGGGTGCTGGGAAGGCCCTGGAGGCTGAGGTTTCGTGGGCGTCCCGATAGCAGATGGTTCTCGCACGGCCATCGTTCATTGCCAACCACTTAAATCCTCGCTGCCTAACCTTTATAATCTTCCCGCGGCCCGAATTTTCCCAAGCGCCTTTTTATCAGGCCCACAATGCCTTCAGTATTGAGGTCTGTGGCATTGTATCCCTCTGTAGGTTGCCGCCCCTTTTTCTTGGGACTTTGTGGCCTTGCCTTCAGGACTGACAAGCTGCCAAACAAGTTCTTTCATTCAAAGTTCAACAAATATGTGTTGAGCTTTATGTGGCAGGCATTTTTCCCAGGCATTTTGGGCTTCCATTATACAGGTGGGGTTGGGGAATTGGGGGTTGGGAATGCCGAATAACTTATAGACATAAATAAGCAAATATTAGAAGATACTGGAGGGAAAAAAAGGAAGTTAAGGAAATGGAGTGGCAATAGGGTTACAGTTTTAAGTAGGAGGGTCATGTTAAATTACTGATATGGTGACATTTGAGCAAAAACGTTAAGGAAATGCTTTCAAGGTAGAGCTAACTGCCAAAGCGAGGGTTCCAACACTAGAAGCATGTCCAGCTTACTGGGGAAACAGCAGAGACCAGTGTGGCCTGAGTGAATGAGCAAGGGGTAGAGTAGAGGGAGTTGAGGTCTGATAGCTGGTGAGGAGGAGCAGATACAGCAGAGCTCCAGTGTAAAGTCTTTGGCTTTTACCCTGAGGGAGATGGGAACTAGAGGAAGAGATTTAGCAGAGAAGTGATATGTTTTGACATATTTTAGATCAGTGGTTCTCAAACATTTTGGCCTTGGGACTCCATTGCACTCTAATTATTGAAGACCCCAAAGAGCCTTTGTTTACATGGGTTATACTGTCAATAGTCACATTAAAAATTAAGATTGAGAACATTTAAGAGTATTTAGTGATTTATTTAAAAATAATTAATTGAAACCATCACATGCTAACAAAAACAACAAAAAAACACTTTAGTGAAAAATATCTTCCAAAACATAGTTTAGTGAGAAGAGTGGCATTGTTCTACAATTTTGCAGATGTCTTCAAAGTCTGCCTTAATAGAACACAGCTGGGTTCTCATTATCAGTTCCTGCATTCAAACTTGACATTCAAAATTTTAGTTAAAGTATGAAAAACTCTGGGCTTCATGTAAACGTGTAAGGGAAGAATATTTTAGTCACTTTTTAAAATAATAGTGGATATTCTTTACTGCCCTAGCAAAAGCCAACAAATGGTAGTTTCTTAAAAGTTACAAGGAATCTGAAACTAGATGAACTTTTTTTATTTTAAAAAGATTTATTTATCTCCCTCCCCCCTTTGTTTTTCTTTTTTTTTTTCCCCCACGCTTGCTGTCTGCTGTCTGTGTCCATTTGCTGTGTGTTCTTCTGTGTCTGCTTGTCTTCTCTTTAGGTGACACTAGGAACTGATCCTGGGACCTTCCGGAGTGGGAGAGAAGTACTCAATCTCTTGCACTACCTCAGCTCCCTGGTCTGCTGCATCTCTTATTGTCTCTCCTCTGTGTCTCTCCTTTGCATCATCTTGCTACACCAGCTCTCCACACTTGCCAGCACTCCGCGTGGGCCAGCTTTCCATGCAGGCCAGCTTGCCTTCGCCAGGAGGCCCTGGGAATCAAACCCTGGACGTCCTATATGTTAGACGGGAGCCACATCTGCTTCCCCTAGATGAACTTTTCTTCCATTACCCATTATCCCCATTACCCATGTATGATTTTGTAACATGCATTAGTTATTTTCTAAATGTTGCCTCATTGAGTTATACAGATCTTCCAAATGTTGGCACATTTCATTATACATATGAGAAACTCACATTAGTATCAACACCAATCACGTCAGGAAAATCTTAATCAGGAAGGTGAAAAGCTCATAATGATGGATAGAAATTTTCCAAAATTTTAGGTTTTTACTTAGTTGTTTTCTTTGAAATATCAGGCCACTTGGTTCATTTTCAAGGAAATGTCTGCTAAATACCCAAGTCTGATCAACTATGGCTTGGGTTCTTTCATGTAAAAAATGGTAGTCCTTAAAGAAAAGCAGCCAGTTTCAGTTTGCAACTTGAATAATCAAAAGTTTTTTCTTGAGAAAACCATCATGCTTTGGGAGGCAACAAAAATGCCTTTTGCATCCTATCAGTTTTGTCACAAAATATTAAAAAGGTGTGTCCTCAAATGTTAAGATTGGTCATTTTTACTGCTTCATCAAGGACGTTCTTAAATGAAACTTTTGGGTTTTATTTTGTTTTATCATGAGTGTGGCATTGAAGAATATGGTGACCACTTGCACATGTGGCACAGCTGTCCTGGTTCTTGCCATGTGCCAGGAGTTACCTGCATTGGCTTTCCCCACTATCCATGCAAAGGTGAGCTCAGTGAAAAAGGCAAATACGATCTTACTATTATTGTAATAAAAATAGTTTAGACTTTTCATGGATTCCCTGAAATTTTTCTCCCACCGTTTTTCCTTGGATAATCTACTGATAGTAGATTAGACTATTTTTTTGGTTTTTGACTTGGTTATTTGGCAGATGTTTTCTCAAAATAAATGAAGTGGGCTGTCACTTCAAAGAAAACAACTGAACTGCAGTTTCAGAGGATGCCTCTGGATGCTGTGATTAGAAAAGATCAGACTAATTGTCAGTAACCAGATAAAGATGTTGATAGTAATGCCCTTTTTTTCTTACTGGGTCGAGCTGTAAGTCACCACTATAACAAAACTTGATAAAAGGTGTACAGAGTATACCTCTGAGTGCTTAATTAGGGGTTGACAATCTGCATTGGAAATGGAGAGGAAGGGACTAGACAGGTGGTCATTCATATGTAAAGAATCATGCAAAGTGAACAACAACAACTGAGAGAATTGAGGGTTAGTAATTTATGCAAATACCTCCAAGAACTGGCTGGGATTCAAAATATTAGGTTTCACCAGGGCAAAGATTATGGTCTGCTTTATTCACTGATGTCTCACAAGTGTGGATGGTGCCTCACAGGTGTTCAGTAAAGGTTGGATGTTGAATATGACAGGATAGAGCGATCCGATGACATGCTGTGGCTAATTCACCAAAATAGGTAATACCAAAGAAAAGAGATAATGGAAACACATGCTTCCCATGAGATTTTTTAAGTTGTGCTAAGAGTTTGATCTTGCGTGATCTTTGGGAGGGATTATCTTCATTTTACAGATGAAACAGTTCCAGGAAAGTTATTTGCTCAATGTCACACAACTAGCAAGTGGCCAAACCAGCATTTGAACCAAGTCTTTCCAGTTCCTTAGTAGCCTTAAATACACTGTTGCCTGAGCAGGAGTAGTATATAAAAACCATATTAGGATGATATGCAGCCGGTCATTGTTTCAGAGGGGGAAAATTGGAAATATCAAAAATTTAGTAGATTATACTGAAGGAATGTCAGACCAATAGGAAAGTTCTCATATAACTAAGTAAGAAATATACCTTGAAATATATTGAGTAAAGATAATCTTAATAGCAAGGTAACTATTTGTGTGGAAAAAAATTCTATCCTAGTATCTAATAGTAACAGAATGAAGTCCAGATAAATTTAATTGAGCCAATTATTCTTTGTTCTAGTATAAAATAATGTTTGTATCAATTACAGGAGGACAGCATTACTTTTTCTTTTTTTTTCTTTTTTTTAAATTTTACCAGGAGGTCCCGGGGATCGAACCCAGGAACCTCCATATGGCAGATGGACACCCAACCATTTGAGCCACATCCGCCCCCCATTACTTTTGAAAAGAGCTCCAAATTTGTGGATTGCTGCTAACTTGGGAGAAAACTCAGTTGTTTCTATGTTTCTTTACAGAGTGATGTAATTAGAAAGCCACTTTGCAAATGATAAAGCAATGGACACATTTTTTATTTGCCAAATTTGAATCATTATTGTACAGACAAGGATGGGACAAGATTGTGAACCCTGGCCTTGAAATGATACTAGTTGGAGAAATTAATTTGGCAGCACATAAGTATGATCTGTAGCAGAAATTAATACGTGCTAAAGAAAGGTGTAGAAACGAGTTTACAGGAAGAGAATACTACAACTTTCTAGAGAGGGAGTGGGTGAGGACATTGTTGAGAAAGGCTTCTGAGCAGGAATTTGAGTGATACATGGGATTTATGGGCACTGAGATGAGGAAAAGGCCTTGAGAGACCTGGGCTGGTATCAGCTGCCAAGCAAGGGCAGGAGAAGCCGCCTTCCTGCTGAAAGCCTTCCCATCACTTCCAATACCCTCTTAGGGGTTACAAGGCCCTTCACTCTTCGGTCTCTACTTCCTATATAAGGCTGGAAAAGTTAAGGTACAAATTCTAGGGTGATAACACTGACATAGCAGCTACTATTTATTTACCAGGTGCTTGCAATGTGCCAAAAGTTACATAAATTATCTCAATCTTCACCACAAGCCTGGAAAGCTTATTTTCCCATTTTGCCAATCAGAAAACAGACATGGGAGGAGTAGAAAAATAAATTGCTTAATAACAAGACTCCTCTCCCCTCTGGCCTCCTGCAGCTTCCACAGGCAGCTCAGTAGTGCTGAGAAATGGACCCTAAGAGATTTCATTATTTATTTTCCCTCTTTTCCCCTTATTCACACCTTGCTATTCCTCTTTAATCCAGTCCTATTATGATGTAATTCTGACAGGGATTGCAAATTGTATTGATGCCATAAAGAGTGTACAGCAAAGAAAATGTATACTGAGTCTATATTCTATTTAGTACGTATAGAATATTACCTCACTAGCAATAAAAATTAGATAAAATCTAAAAAAAAAAAACAGACACGGGAAAAATGCAAGTGTTTGCCTAATGTCATTTAGCTGGTAAGTGTTAGGGCAGGGACTCAAGTCTGGTCCCAGGGAATGGGCACTTTCCAGCGTGGGCCAGGGGTTCTCAGACTGTCACAGAATTCTAACTCCTTGAAAAGTTAGAGGCTTTGTTTGTTTGTTTTTAGGGGTAAGAGAAGGGGGACATCCTGGTTAAATAAGTCTAAAAAGTGCCACATATCTTGCAAGATTAGCTTATTAGAATTCTACAGTAAGAAATCTTGTTTAACCTATCATTTCCTAAGGTTATTTGATCTTGAAACTCCTTTTTTAAAAAAATACTCACAAGATAATTGAAGCATATTAGGGGATCCTGCTTTTTTGGCAGTGAGTAGCCACTGAAGAATGTTTAGAGAAATGACACATTCAGCTCCTGGGCTGAGGAAGGTGTATTTGACCTCAGAGTCTAGGATGAATCTCACAACCACAGAGAACTTCCCTTTCCCGTCAATGGTGATTCCTTCATCTGAAAGTGAAGACCTTTGTGCACGGAGAGTTCTTTGTTCCACCTCCCTGAGACCAGGAGCCCAAGGGTATTAGAGAGAAAGGAATTCTGCTGCACAGATTACTTGGGAGCTCTCTCAGGTCCGTTGTTTCCCAGGCTAGGCAAGGAACCAGTGTCCAGAGGCATCTGGCTGTGGCTGTGCGTGGATTTGATCAGTGTCCGAAGATGTGTACTGGCTGGCTAGGCATCTGCTGGGAATGATCCAGCAGCCAAAGGTTGATCCACTTCTGAGAGATAAGAAGTTGTTCTTCCTTTAACTGGTTTTATCTCACGCCCCACAGTTCTTCCAGGCTCCCCAAGCCCTCCATTTCCCTGCCCTGCAGTAAACACACACAGCATCGCACATTCCTGCCCACCCAGGCACTTAGCGCTGAAATCCTCTTACACAACCCAGATGGTCCTTTGAAGCTCCAGCTCTTTGATCGGCCTTCCCTCAGAATCCTTCCTTTCCCCACTTTCCTCATTTCCGCTCCTCTGTCCTGGGTCCTTATCTTGTCCTCCAGCCTTCCTTCTTATCAGTTTATCCTCGGTCAGTGAACCTTGGCCTTACTTCCTCCGTGTCTCCTCGCAAACGCAGCGGCCCTCAAAATGTTAGAAATGGGGGAGGTACAGGGGCTCAGTTTAGGGCTTGTGTGCAGCATCCAAGAGCTCAGGGCCTTCACCTCCCAGCCCTCCGCCTGCAGGCCCCAGGCCCTGGCCCATCACTGTCTATTCCAGAATTCTGCTCTGTGGAGGGAGGCGTGAGGGTCAAGCAATGTGTACTTTTTAGAAAATTTGCCTCTTTCCATTCAAATAATCCAGAAAGAGACAAAGAATAAAATGCATATCCTTCCTACTCCAAATTAACAAAGGTTTATATTTGATCAAATTTGCCTCACTTTTTCTTGCTGTTTAAATGATTACACAAATAACGTACGTATCCACGCCCCCTTGGGAGATAAAGCAAAGGCTCCGAGCCCCAGGAGCCCAGCTTCTGCTCTCTGCAGAACTCACCCTCCACCCCCAAGGTCACCGCTCCAGCGGGAGCTCCCTGACTGTGCCCCTCCGGCCTTAAAGCATGCATCTGTGTCAGGAGCAGTGGCGTGAGCCAGGCCGCTCCAGCACCGCATGCTGCACATCACCCTACGCCTCTTTCACATTTGGCATTTTGAGACCTACCCAGGCTGAGGGGCAGAGGTGTGTGCCCACTCCTCCCGGACAATACCTCCAGGGACCACAGCACAGTTCCCCTCCCCACTCCCCTGGGTAAGGGCACGTGGGTGGGCCCCGGCGTTTGAGATTCTAGCAGCCTCACCACGGGTCCCCAGGTGTGTCCCGTGGGTGCTGGGAGGTTTGCAGCCTCATAGAAATGCAGTTTATTTTCCAGAACCTTTCCTCCTAGCCCTGCATCTAACAAGCTGACTCTGCACCAGGCCAGGCGGCCGCGGCCTGTGGGTCCCCAAGGACCTGTGGGGAAGAGGGACGGTCAGCAGCTGGTGGTAGGAGGGGCACTGGGCCTGCACACCTCCGACCACCCTCGGGGTCCACCTCCACCTCCCGCTGCCCTTCCCTCCACTCCCTCCCTCTCCCTCCCGCTCTCCCCTTCAGGTTCCTTATCTAACCCCCAGGCCTTGCCTAACCGTCCCAGTCTCTTTCAAGATTCCCTTCTGCCTACTGCCTCCAAGCTGCCTTGCAAAAAAATATAAACTCTAGAAGAAATGTTCTTAAACATGAGTAAAGTCATATGTCATTACGTATCTTCCCATAACCTGCAGAATCGTGTGGGAGAAAGTGTAGACTACAATGTGAACTATAATCCATGCTCAGGGGCAATGCCCCAGGATGCGTTTATGAATCGCAATGAATGTGCCACACTAATGAAGGATGTTGTTTATGTGGGAGGGTGTGGGGGGAGTGGGGAGCGGGGCATATGGGAATCCCTATATTTTTATGTAACATTTATGTAATCTAAGTATCTTTAAAAATTTTTTTTAAATAGATTTTTTAAATGTGAGTAAAGGGAGAGCAAAATGTATACTTCCCCCGAATCGGGGGTATGCGCCCTCCTCTGCCCCGGGGCCCCTGCTCGGGACAGAGCCTGACAGGCTGGCTCTCGCTGCCCTTGCCCCTGCCGCAGCGAGCATCAGGTACACCGGGGAGGCCCCAGGAGCGTCTGCCAACCCCAACACGGTGGGCTCTGCCCCTCGGCGGGCGCTCGGCCTTGTGTCCAGGGGCCAGAAGCCTGGGCAGGGGCACATGGGCTGGCAGAGGCCCTGCGGGCTGGGGCTGGGACTGCACAAACCTCCCCTGGGCGACTCTGGTCCTGCCACGGCGCAGGCACCGGCGCCCTCACCCCAGCCTGCCCTTTGAGCAGAGGCGCACGTCTTCCCGCAAGCTGGCACAGGCACAAGCAACGTGAGCGGGGCCAGATACCCAAGCAACCCCCCGCGGCTCATTCGAAAATTCCCGTAAGCACGCAAGCCTCCAGCTAAGTAAGTCTCAAAATATAGTTTTGACTGACTAAGCAATGTCACAATACCCTTTTTTACAGGATCATGTGGGAATTCTTGCTCTTAATTTCTAGAGGAAAGGAATTTCCTAAAAATGAAACATCGTCCACATGCAGAAGAAAGCAATTTTTGAATTGTGAGAAATGAAGTCTCAACAAGGGATGCCGAATGGGGGGTAGGCCAGAACTGCAGGTGAAGCTTGTTCTCCAGTTAATTATAAATATATCATAATGCTTGGAGTGGGAAGTGTGGAAGGTCAATACATTTCCGCTCATGGAAAGCTGATCTGACATTCCTTTTTTCGTCTATTTATGTCAGCATTCTCTCTGGCATTTGGTTTCTCTCCCTTCTCAATTATCTCCTCTTGATTCTGGCTGTTCTGTGATAAGAAATTTAGCTATTAATTAGTGTAGTGAAGCCAGTACATCTTTAATACTTTTCTCTCAGCCCTAGAACTTCTTAGGACTCACATATTAAGACTTGTAGTGCTAATGCAATTTCTCACGCTTTTAAGATTGTGACATACAGATTCAAATTTTTATGATGGTAACTAAGGCATCTGTGTGAGAAGGACTCCATATTTGTTGTGATAAAAATAAGTATTTTTTTAAATGGAAAGTTCTATGTTAAATAGCATTTCCATACTTTTATGGTGAGCTATGCTAGAAGAAGGTTGTATGGTTATTAATTCTTAGCAGCACCTGGGTATGTTCATGTACTAACTATATTTGAGCTGCTTAGCCATGCTTCTTATCAAATCTCTGGAAAAAAACTGTTGAATTGTGTCTCCCTCCCCAAAGTCCTACCCCCCACAGGTTGGGACCTTATTTGGAAATAGGGTCTCTGAAGATGTGGTTAGTCAAGGAAAGGGCACATTGGGCTGAGCAACCAATATGGCTGTTGCTCTTATAAGGGGAGGAAGCCTGGACTCGGAGACAGACGGACACAGGGGAGACGGCTGTGGCACCGGGGGCAGAGGTGGAGGAGCTGCCACTCTCAGGAGGAAGCCAAGGACGCAGACAAGCGGGGGGGGGGGCGGCGAGGAGCGTGGTCCTGCCCTCACCTCGCGTGCAGATGTCTGGCCTCAGCGCCATGACAGAAAGCTTTCCTCTTGTTTTAAGCCGCCATGTTTGTGGCGTGGCAGCCATGGGAAACTGTCAAGTGTTGGATTTATTTGATCAAAGTATTATTTTTTTAATGAGACCGTAGTGTGGGTTTATCCACTTTGAAGCCAGTTATCTTTGCTCACTACAAATCCTATCTTGAGATAGAAACGACATCCCTTCCCAGGCCCAGGCCCCCACTAATTCCAGAGGGACAGCCAGGATCCATCTGGGGGCTGCCCCAGAGCACAAGGCCCGGTGGCTCCTGACATTTTCTCTCCAGAGAGTCAAAGGGTTGTGGTGGTGGCTGGCTTTTTTCAATGTTTCTGGGAGAATTACTTCAAGTTTTAGGAAAACAACGAATAACATATACACAGATATCAACATACAGCAAGTTCCTCTGATATTCAAAGCCTGTGCATCTGCATGGTCAGATTAGGGCTGCCCCATGCTTTGTGAGGGTTACATTTGGATATTCCAGTTGACCCTTCCTCTATAAACCAAGGGTATGCCCTAGACCTAGAGGATTTTAGAGGCCCTTGGGGTCCCTTTCTCATTTATCAAAGTCTGCCTTGGCCTAGGAAGCAAGGTCATTCCCACAGTAGAAACTTATTCTCGCTGTGTGCATACCCAGTTTGAAGTTCCAATAAAAATGATATAAAACCTGAAGAGATAGCTGCCGAAACCTTCTGTTCCCACTTCATATTTGATTTTTAAAACTCCAATTAGTGTTAGTAATAACTAACTCTTATTTTGTCACGTATGCCCATGACTGTACTATTTTGCTCCGAGCTCTAAATCTGATTTCCTCTGACAAGCTCTGAATTAATGAATTCTCTCAGCCTTAGACTCTACGGGAGTGCTAGAGTGCAGCCTCGACACCCTGCACATGCTAATCCACAGCCGTGAGACACGCATGGAAGCATGTGGGCAGTTCAGACAGGGGGTGCTTGTTCCCCAAATGGCACATCTTTTCCTTACTCCTCACCCTTACATGCTGAATATTTTCTGTTCCAGATTTCCACAAAGTAACTAAACCTTGAATATCAGCAGTGCACATGGGGAACATAACCAAAAAAAGGATTTGCTTCAAACTACCCTTTGTTTGTGGTGGGCCTCTTTAGTGACAGCTTGGAGCCAGGACTGCTGGTTTCAAGTCATGGGAGCTGGGGATTGAACCCAGGACCTCATATGTGGGAAGCCGGCACTCAGCCACTGAGCCACATCGGCTTCCCTGAGTTGGTTTTTTCTTTGTTTTGCTTGTTGTCTGTTTTGTTTTTTTTAGGAGGTACCAGGAACTGAACCCGGGACCTCCCATGTGGGAGGCAGGTGCTCAACTACTTGAGCCACATCTCTTCCCTAAGCTATAATGTTAACTCCAGGTTCTAAACTGGTGCCATGTCTTAATTTGTTTGCAGTGAGAGATTGTACTGCTTTGAAAAGTAAAAGTTTATTGCAAATATGTGGCTATAAAAGTCCAAATTGTGTCCATTATATAGCACACTTCTAGAAATTCTTCTTAACCAAGCACACTTATTAGCCTGTATCTGTTGGGGGGGGGGGGAGTGGCAGAAGAGAGGACCTGGCAGAATGCCAAACTAACCTGCTCGAGGCTAGTGGGGACTCACTCTCGTTGTACAGGAGGAGCTTGAGTGGAGAAACAGACAGTATTTTGTTCACTTTCGTAGCCTGGGCTTTATCAGGTAGTGCCCATATCTAGTAGGCATGCAAGGAGTATTTGTTGCTTGTGTCCCTCTTCCTAGGGACTCGTCTCCTCTGTTTTGATTCAGGATTATTTCAATTGCACAAGAAAAGCCTTGAGATCCGTTGGCTGAACAGGGTGGGATCCCAGGGCTCATGTCCCTGACCGCACAGGGGCAGTTCCCCGTGCGTCATGTTCCAGGGCTCCAACTTGGGCCAGAACTTGAGTTTTCTCTCTTTCGTCCACTTATTTCCGATTAGTCAGGGATGCCTCCCGTTGTCTGAAGGCTGCCAGATGCTCCAGGGGCTGTATACCTCCAGGTTCAGACCCGCTGACAAAGTTCCCAGACTGTGCAGGACCTGTCATCGCGCCAGGGCCACTGAGACTCAGAGTAATTCATCCCTGGCGGGGGCTCCCTCTGAATCACAGGTGCCTCCAGAAGCTCCCGGGCCCAGAGTGGGCAAGGGGTTATTGTGGTCAAGTTGTGTTCCCAAAACGTGTCAAAGTCCTAATCCCCACTACCTCAGAATGCAACTTTATTTGGTAATAGGGTAGATACAGGTGGAATTAGTTGAGATGAGGTCATATTGGAGAAGGAGGTGGGACTTAAACCTATTCGGCTGGTGTCCTTGTAAGAAATGAGCTCAGCACAGACAGACGCGGGGCGAAGGCCAGGCGAGGAATGAGAGAGAGGCGCCAGCAAGCCACCAGAAGCAAGGAAGCCTGCCCCTGCAGGTTTCTGCCTTCTGGGCGTCAGAAATGTGAGCCCATCACTTTCTGTTGTTCTCACATCCAGCTTTTGGTGCTTTGTTAAGTACCTAGGAGACCAAGATATGGGTGGACCCACTGGGAGAAAAAGGTGGACAGTTTTCAGGGGAAGAGTGAATGGGCGCTGGACAAAAATCAACCTGAGTTGTCCCTTATGGACGATTGGGCTGAGCCTAAGTGTTCAGCTGCCTTCATGCGTCACACAGCACTTCATTTATTCTTAGACACACGTGGTCCTGTTCTAGCATCTCTGAGCTCGGGAGGCACCCCGCGGTCGCTGCTGGCTGGTAGCCATGGCGATATGGTTGTTGGTGTATTAGGTTCTCTAGGGAAACAGAACGGGCACGAGATACCAGTAAATATTACGAGATTGTAAAAATTGTCTCATGCCGCCGTGGGGGTGCACGAGACCAAATTCCGGAGGGCAGGCTGCAAGCTGGGAACTCCGATGAAGGTCCTTGTTGAGTTCCCCAGGGAACGCTGGCTGTTTGAAGTACAGATGGGAATTCTCTCTCGGAACGCCGAACTGGCCTTCAACGCTTTAAGGCCTTCAACTGATTGGATGAGACACCACTCACTGCTGACAGCAATCTCCACAGTTTGTAGATGTAACCAGCCAGAAATGCAATCAATTCGCTGATGATTAAAGTCTATGAAATGAACTTGCAGTACAATTAGCCCAGAGCTTGCTTGACCAAACAGCTGGGCACCATCGTCTGGCTGAGTTGAGACAGTAGCCTGACCAGCTCACGTGGTGTGTGCCACACTAGTGCCAGCGCTTCCAGCCAGCACCGAGACCCATCAGAGTGGCTGGCAGCAGCTCGGGGAAAATTCCAGAGACAAATATGGCAGCACTCTCTTAGCCCTCAGGAGCCAAATGGTTGTGGAAATAGAGTGGGGAAAGTGGATCCAATGTGTTTAGTGGCCTCCCTGAAGCATGAGTCAAAAGACGTTTCTCTCTACACACTTGTAAGGCCAGCTCAAGAGCCAGCACCAGTGGCTTTTAGTTTTTTTGTGAAGTCTTTTAGGAAATGCTGCATCACCACCATCCTTTATGGGACAGTGGGAGATATAAGATAGCATTGTGCCCTAGATTAAGGAGTAGCATTCTTTTCCTCTCAGTGATATATAAAATAATGGGGCACCCTACATCCAATAGCATTTTAGATTTGATGAAATATGGTACCTGTGCTATGTCAGGATCGGTAAGGACAAGAAGAGATTATACGAGTCGTCATCCTTGCCCTTCAGGATGCTGCAATCTAGCTGGGAGGTAAGGGCATGTATCTGCTGTATTTAGGATATATAACAATATGAGGTAGTGGGTAGTGCTGGCCAAGTGGATGGCTTCAAATTTCTGAAGAGGCAGAGATAACCATGGAGAACATTCACCTGGGAATGAATCAGGGATCCTCTTCTCAAAGAAGTGGGTCTTGAACTTGGCACTTAAGTAAGACATGACTCAGGTGAACAAAAAGGAAGACAAACGAGGGCATCCTAGAAAGAGTGTGTAGTACAAGAATTGGAGCTGGTAATATGTACCTTGGGGAGAAAACCAGTCAAGACTCGAGGATTCTTCATAAAGCTCCTGTACCCCAGTGTCTATGGCTGCTTTATACACAAAAGCCAAAAGGTGGAAGCAGCCCAAGTGCCCATCGACAGACGACTGGATAAAGAGAATGTGCTCTCGCACACAATGGAATATTTTTCAGCCATAAAAAGAATGAAGTTCTGAGACATATAACAATGTGGGCAGAGCTTGAGAACATTATGCTAAGTGAAAGAAGCTAGACACAAAAGGATAAATGTTGTATGATTCCATGTACATGAAATCCTAGATTAGGCAAATTCATGGAGACAGAAAGTGGATTACAGGTTACCAGGGCCTGGGGGAAGGAGAAATGGGAAGTTACTGCTTAATGGGGACGGAGTTTCTGTTTGGAGAGATGAAAAAATTTGGTAATGGATGGTGGTGATGGTAGCACAATATTCTGATTGTAGTTAATGCCACTGAATTGCACACTTAAAAATGGTTAAAATGAGGTATTTATATATTATATATGTTATCACAATAAAATAGAACGAATGATAAAAAAAGATTCAAGAGTTCTTAAGGAAAGCTGTGTTGGAAGCCAGGTTGTGAAAGAGCCCCAAAGGCTAGAGCAGGACATCTGGCCTCCGGCCTCGGGCCGAGGGGCTGTCTGAGCAGAGATTTGCCTGTTCAAAGCGGTGCTGCTAGAAGTTGAACTCTGAGTCGAGGTGCAGGAGAGGAAAGGGCGCGGGAGGTGGAGGGGGCAGGGCACAGGAGGGAGAAGGGGCTCTGTCTGTCCTCGGAGGGTGAAAACCAAGCAAGCAATCTGAGAAACAAATAGAAATAAAAGTCACAGAAGGAAATATTAATTTTAACCAAAAAATCATCAGAACAAGTTTTCCAGGTGGTTTAGAAAAAAATGTCCCAACACATAGAGGGGGTCCTGCAAAAACAAAACAAAGCCCGGCGAGCGGATGGCGACTTTGATGAAAGCAGGGCCGCTCCAGGAGGGCTTTTGCTTGAAGGTGGCCTTGAAGAGTGGAGGGCGCTGGTCCGGAAGGGTGGAAGGGATGGGGAGCAGCCACTTTTCACCTGGGCGCGCTCCCCTGGACCTGTCCTCAGGAGTGCAGACCCCGCTCCCGGGGTTCTGGGAAGGTGTGGGGGCCCCCACGACTTCTCCGGGGCCAAGGGGCTCAGATCCACCTCCTTCTGCCCCTGCAGCCGCCGCTGGGAACCCAAGATCCCCTTCTGTCGGGCGGAGCAGAGGGGGTGCCAGGCTTCCGCAGGTCTCTTCGGCAGTGTGGCACCTGCCCGCCCACCCCACGTTTGGATGGCGAGTCCCTGAAGGCCCTCTGGAGCTGCAGGAGTCCAGGAGCCAGGCTGAGGGCCGGCGCGTTGCCTCCAGCCCCTCCTGCTCGACCACCACCCCGGCCGCCTGGATTCGAAGCCGGGCTCTGCTGCCCGCCGGCTGGAGAGAGGCCGTGCCAAAGCAACCAAACTGCCTCGAGCCTCTTTTTCCACATCCATTAAATGGGATTAATTTGAAACTATTTTCCTAGGGCTTTCGTGAAGTTTAAATAGTTTTTTTTTTTTTTAATTTATTTTTATTGTGGGTAAAAATCAAAATTCTCACAATACATACAAACATTTGCAAAATGATATATAAATATATATGCATATATGTGTATTTGCTTACAAAAATGTTATTTATATATATATATACATATATTTTAAGAGGTGCTTAGATTACCCAAAAAATTACACGGAACCCACTGGGATTCCCATGTTGCCCACTTCCCACACCTCTTTAAATAGTTTTACACATAAAGAATGTGAACTAGTCCTGGTGCTTCATAGGTACCTAGTAAGTGTGAGTAACTATAACACTCATGCCACATCTGGTAAGAACTTGCCATAACATTGAAGAATTATCATCGTCTTGAGAAAAGATTTAGAAACAATATCCTTATGAAAAAGTTGTGTTAGACATAACTGTAATATCTCCATATACTTGGGAAAGCGGCTTCTCCTCACTCAATCTACAAAACCCAAGATTCCCCACATATGTACTAACTGCACCATGGCTGCACAGACAAAAGCCAAACCGCTCAAGTTATTTAAAAAATAATTGCCTCTATGCACTGAAAAACGTCAAAGCTCCCCTCTCATAATCAAGAACGATAATTAATGTGTGTGTATATTATGCTTTTTTCACATGAATAAATTTCACCGAGAGACTATTCTTACAGGAGAGCATCCTGAATCAAAGAGCATAGTTCTACAAAACAATGATTTTCATTTTCTGAGATTCTTCTAGAGTAATTTTCTTTCATTTAACCCATTTTTATATCTCTTCAGATCCTGCATTGCGTCATCAGTCTCCTCTCAAAGAAACCACCAGAGTATGTCCAACACTTCACAACTGGTTCCTCCTGAAAGGTCAAGCACCAGCTGAGATGAATCCAGGAAAAAAGGAATTGCTGAAATATGTGTATCTTTGTAACTGACGTATTAGTGCCAATGTCAAAGGGTGCCAATGCAAAGTACCAGAGATCTTCCGGCTTTTATAAAGGGTATTTATTTGGAGGAAAAGCGTACAGTCCCAAGGCCCTAAAGAGTCCAACTCAAGGTACCGTAAGAGGTACTTTCTCACTAAAGTCAGCTGCCACATGTTGAAGCAAGATGGCGGGTGATCTCTGCCTGGTCTCAGCTTTCCCCTCTGGCCTTCCTCTTCCTCTTGAGGCTCCGTGGGCGGGCCCATCTTCTTTCCAATCTCAGCTGCAGGCTGGCAAAGGGCTTGTCTCTCAGGGCTTCCTATATCAGTCTTGGCTCTCTTCCCAAGGTCAGCTGTAAGCTATGAGGCAAATGGTCCATCTCTCCCCAGGGCTTTAGCTGTTTGAGCCTCTCCTTTCTGTCACAGAGCAGGATAAAAAATGACAGGGTTCTCCCTCTGTGACTTCTTGAGTGAGTGTCCGTTTATATCAGACCCAGCAAGGGGGTGGGGACTCAACCTGATTCATACCCTCTGATGTAGTCAAATCAAAAAGCCTACTCTTAACAGGTAGTGAATCAAAGACACCTCAGCTGAATTTAATGCAATCAAAGGGCATCACCCCCAGAGGAACAGATAAGTTTACAAACATACTCTTGCTCTTTTTGGAATTCATAAAATAATCTCAAAGTGTCCCATGCCCATAGGATAAGAGAGAAGCATAGTTGTAAAAGTGGCATAGTGTGCAGGAAATGGGGGCAGAGGAGCACACTGGCGAAGGTAGGAAGGTAGGAAGGACACAGACGATGCCGAAGGTGGGGCCTTTTTTTCAAGGAATGTGGTGTCCTCTGCAAGCTAATGGCACAGGGAGAAAAGATCAAAGGACCCTGGAGACACAACAACCAAAGGCAGTGGATGGAACCTGTGCGGTTCCTGAATTTTTAAAAAACTGTAAAAGCATATTTTTTGAGACAATTGAGAAAATTTGAAGATGGACTGGGTATTATGTGATACCAAATAATGACTGTTAATTCTGTGAGCATGATAATGGCACTGATGTCACATAAGAGAGGCGTGCTGAGGTGAGGGGGGTGAGCTAAGCTCATGCCTGGGGTTTGCTTTAAATACTTCAGCAGAGGAAAGGGGAGGGGAGGG
>JAKSZT010020074.1:4300461-4334848 GCA_026826555.1 Tolypeutes matacus | reverse complement strand
GGGAGGGGAGGAGAAAAATCTATAATGCCTGAGTGGCAAAATCTTGATAATAATTGAATTTGAAAGATGGTTATATGGAGATCATTTTACTATTTCTCTTTTAATACAAGTCATATACAAATGATAGAATAAAATAAAATTACTTTCTAAAATGACTGATATATGGCTTAAAATTTTATCCTTTTGCTGTAATGGGAAAAAAGTATTACAACTGCGTGTAATTTTAGCCTGTTAAAATTAAATTAGTAGAGGTAAAGGTTAAGTTTTACATCTTGTACTTGCCACAAATAACTTATTACAGAATGAATAATAATATTGCCAATCTTATCCAAAGTCTCTAAATGGTATGTAAATTTCTTTTTACGGCGTTTCCCTAAAAACCACCGTTGCGTGCTGTAATTCAAGACAGAAGTAGGGTGGGTATCCTGAGAATTCACACGCCAGCTTGTTCTAAGTGCAAGTGTGATGGAGACGGAGGGGATGACAGGGGGCAAGCAGCACAGAGGGCGAAGCTTTCGAATCTGGGTGGACCAGGAGGAGGGCTGGCAGAGTCACGAACGCTGACTATGAACCCGGCTGTAAAGATGAGCTGCTGAGCTCAGTTTGGACGGTGAGTTAAAGAGCTGCCGGGACGCCAGCCTGCAGCGCAAACAGGTGCCTGTGATCAGGACCGTGCTGGGCCAGAGATGGGGAGGGGCCAACGGGGAAGGAGCAAAGGCGAGAGGGGGAGGTCTGAAGAGAGGACGTGGAGGACCAGCCACATCTGGGAAAGGGGGAGGGGATAGGCACGGAATCGCCGCAGTGACAGGAGGACCTGCTCTCCGCCTTGTGGGCAGTGGTCCCTCAAGGCAGCCAGAGGCTCTGCTGGCCAGGCCCTTTCCTGAGGGGTTTCCTGTGGTTTCTTTCTTTTTTGTTTTTAGGACCTTGTACATGGGAAGCAGGCTCTCAACCACTGAGTTACGGTGGTTTTGTCGTCTGTTTGTTTTTACGAGGTACCAGGGATCAAACCCAGGACCTTGTACAGGGGAAGCTCAACCATGTTGTAGCTCAACCACTTGAGCTACATCCGCTCCCCTCCTGTGGTTTCTTGATCATTGCTTTGCCCCTACCCAGAGCTGTGAGAGCTCTCTTGGGGTGATTTACAGCCCCCGCCCCACCCCAGCAAGTGCAAAGATGGGAAGTACGGAGAGAGGGGAAGGTAAAGTCTAGCTCTAGAAATCTACATAATTGTAAGTAGTCCACACATGAAATGGGATGCCCAGGACCTGGCTGTGGTCAGTTCTGAAGTGTTTAAATTCATGGAGTATCAAAGCACCAAGGCTTCTAAATAAGGGCAACAGTGGATGTCAAGTGGCCAATAAAAAATTCCATTTCCTTTAAAAAGAGAACAACAGAGGGAAGAGAGTGGAAGGAAGTGGGTGTGGGGGCACATCAATCTGCTAAAATGGTAAAATGGTTCAGAAGACTCAAAGATGTTGAAGAACAAGCCCTCGAGACTGGCGACTAGAACATCACTGCTGACTGACAGGGTTTGGGGGTGACTGAACCCTGAACAAGTCGCTAGTTTGAGCAAACAAAGCTGTTGGAAGTTTTATATTAATAAATATCATTATTTAAAGAATAAGGGAAACCCCAAGTTGAAGTCAGAGGCCCAAGAGGTGACAGAGTAGAGGACTTTGAAAAGGCAAGTCAAAGGGGACAATTGAGAACCCAATCCTGGAGGAACATTTCCTCAGAGAGAAGAAAGAAATATAAATAATGGAGGGATGCAAAAATATTTGAGGAAGCTCAAGTGGGAAGATGCCTCTCTTCCTTGCACTGAAAGGCATTTCCATTATTGAAAGTGAGGAGAGTGAACAGGCAAGGCCTCGCATGGAGGTTAGGGCTGCAGACATGGGGGTGCCAAGGCAAGATGGCAGAAAGGTTGCTAAGGAGCACTAAGGAGTGGTGGGTTCTCCTCTGAGAGCCTAAAAGTTCCCAGTGGATCCACGGATCTTTTCTGACCTCCCGGCAGCACACAGCAATTTGGGAAACTGATCAGTAAGATGGATGGGGGAGACGCCTGGCCAGGAATGGAGGGAGTTCGAGGAAACAAAGAATCCCACGGTGGTACGGAAAAGAACACATTTTAAAAAACCTGGTCTATATGACGTTGGAGACCAGGAAAGTTAGAATGGAGGTGATGGGCAGAGGAAGGAAGAAGGGGGTTCAGGATTGAAGGTCACTAAGAAATAAAAAGTCAGAGCAAGACAGGGGTGGGGCAGGGTAGGAGGCCATAGTGGGAGAGGGGAATTCTATATCCTTGGCAGTCCCTTTCTTGGGAAACCAATGAGTTCCTGAAAAGGAGCTCGGAAAGCAAATGTATAAGGGAGAAAATAGAGACATGAGCCATGGTTCTCATTACTGGAAGGCAGAGGGGGTTACTGATTTCCTCCACAGGGCCTGGTTCCTTCAGGCTGGGCAGCCAGGAGGCAAGTGAGGGCTAGAGCCTCCCACCCCACCCCAGGGGCCAAGAGGGAGAAGGGCTGCTGGAGGGTCAGCCAGCTTCCAGGGCCCTGCCAGGTGCGTGGTCAGCAGCAACTACCAGGAGCTGATCCTCCACCCCACCCAGGTGGAGCAGCTTCTAGGCCTGGGACTGACCCCAATTCTTCTCCACAAGGGCTGTCTGTGGGCGTGGGGGTCAGCTCAGGGTGGAACTCCCAGCTCTTCTGCAGCTGATAGCCCACCATGGGCCGGGAGCTGGAATCACCCCCCAGCAGATGAGAGCCAAGGTGGGGTTTGGTGTCTGAAAGGTGGGAGTGGGGCTATCCTGCAGGCAGCCAGCTGCCCAGTGTGTATTTAAGGCTAGGGTGCTAGGGGTGCAGGCTGTCCCAGCTGGTAAAGAAGGCAAGTCGGCGGGCATCTGGTCTACCCCCTGAGCCGAGCGCCTTCCGCTCTTTTGCTCTCCTCTGCCAGCTTCTGGACCAGATGACCACCCGCTCCACCACAAGGGCCACAGACAAATGCCAGAATGGCCACTACTGTTCCTCTGGCCTCATCTACAGTTTCATCCCCTCCTCTGAACTTCAAAAAGTCACCTGTTCCTTGAAAGTTCTGCGGACATCCCCTCTCACTTCCTGTATTGAATTTGTTTTTGTCTTTGAAAGTTCACTTCCTGCTTGGCTCTTCCCCTGCCCTGGGAGAGGGGCGAGCCCCTTCCACTTGTCACGCTCTGCTTCGACTCCACCGTCCCACAGCTGCTCAGGGCTGAAATCGGCGGCAGGGGGGTGGGGGGTGGGGGGCGGGGGCGCAGGGCCCGTGTGGCTTGGATTGGGCTTTATTTTCTACATTAACAAAATGACCCTTCTACACTAAAACAAAAATAAAAGGATAACTTACATTCCACAGTGTAGGTAAAGAACTTAAAGCACTTTTGAAGCCTTCGCATGTTTCTGACTGATAGGAAGTCTTTTCCATCCCTATTTCCTTCTGTTCTCTGTTCTTTCCTTCCTCCACTTTCCTTTGGCCCCCTCTTAAAATATGATTTGCCAGTGTTATTGCAACAGTAACCCAGGAGCAAGATGCAGAGGGAAAAATAGAGGGAGATTTAAGAAACAAATCAAAACACGACACTCTCTGCTATCCTGTCATTCTGCGAGACTCACGTCGAGTGAGAGGTTCCTAGGTGAGGTCCCATTTTGGTGATTCTTTCATGAATTAATTACTTCATTTGCCAAATGCCCCTGCACCAGGCCACTCTCCACCCTCACTGGAGAAAACCAGGTTGTGGGTCCCGGCTGGACATTTGCTTCTCCTGTGACAGAAACTGAGTTTAAGAAAGGAAGCACTGGGATTTGATATCTTCTTTTCCCCCATTTTGCCTGATATAAATAATGTCACATATTTTTCGTATTTTCTTCTAGGCATAGATTCTTCTACCCAAGGAGTAGAACAAAAGAGCCCGGGCTTACCGATCCACATAAAATTGGGCCCAAATCCTGGCTCTCTCCGTGAGCTTGGGAAACATATTTCTGAGCTTTCGTCAGTTCACGGAGAGAAATAACCACAGCAAAGGGATGTGGAAGTGCGCCGGGAAGGGGCTGCGGAACGCCGGCCGCCGGCTTGCCTTGGCCGAGATGCAGCAGTAGAAGCCCGTTGGACGACGGCAGGCGGTTCAGCCAAGCCGCTCGTGGGTCTCGCGACAGGGCACTTCACACACGGGAGTGCATCCTTCAGGGGCTGCTTGATGTACAGAACTGGGGAAATTCTTCAGTGAAAGTCACAAGCAGGTGTTTCTGAGACACTGGCTTCTCTCATGGGGGAATTTCTTCTTTTCTTGCCCAAAGAGCAGGTTCGAGTAGTGTATTCACGTATTAATACCTGTGATGTGGAATTATGGAAGCCCGTGGCCCTGGGAACACCGCAGAGCTGGGCTCTGTGTGGAGGTGAGCAGGTGACTCCTCTCCCGGCCTCCCTTCCTTGAGCTGTCCAAGGGGCACAAGACTTCCACCCGGGTTGGCAGATGGAATCAAGACGATGTGTATTAAATGCAAAGTGCCTGACATAGAGCACCTGGTGCCTAACTGACACGGCTGTGGCCCTCGTCCTCGCCCACCTGGCCTCACCCCCTGGCCGGTCCTGGGGCGTGGCCTGTGCACCTCAGGGGCAGAACTGCAGGGCTAAGGAAGCTTGAGCCTCAGGCCCCGCAGGCCCCGAATCCAATGGTGGGTTTTCCTTAAAGAAGACACCCCCCACCCCGCCCACTGTTTAGGTGTCAGGCCCAGGAGACGGGGTGGGCCCTGGCAGGGGCTGCACTGTTCTGCCCGGCAGAGGGGTGAAGGCAGCCGCGCCTGCGACACCGCAGTCCACCTAAAGCGCAGGAGTGCCCCAACTCCCAGCCACGGGAGTGCTGGCCATGGTTTCCTTGAGAGAGAGGGGGCCTGGCGGGGGACACAGCGTGGCTGGGCGAGCTGTGGATGGGGGTCCCCTGATGGCCCCCTTCCCTCTCCAAAAGGACCGGCTCTGGACTTTCCAGAGGGAGGTTGGGTCCAGAGGTGGGGAAGCTTGGGGGCTACCAGAAAGAGGCACTCAGGGGAGGGGCCGGGAGGCACCCAAAGGTGTGGGAGATCTTGGGGGGCGTGGGGGCTGGCAACCGCGGTACACCATTTGAGAAGCCGAGAGCCCTGGGTCGTGGGGGCCACCGCAGGCCGCGGGCTTGGGGTTCCCACGGGTGCTGATCCTTCTCCTGCTGTGTCCGGGTTGGGTGCCCCATGGGGCGGCCGGGGAGGAGCATCAGCGTTGTCCCTGCGCCCCTCGCCGCCCCCTCCCCATCGGGTCGAATACTTCTCCAAAGCTCTGTACCCCTCGAGGTGGGAGGGGGCGGACAGACCCACGCACAGCGGGCCGAAACACCCCGGTGGGACCTCGGCCAGCCAGAGAGCCCCAAGCCCCCAGGACTCCCGGTCCACACGTGAAGTGTGGGGGAGTCCCCTGCGCGGGGTCGGGGGCCTTTGCAGGCGCCCAGCTATGGGTTGGCGCCAGCGCTAGCGCCAGTCTGCAGTGGGGGGCCTCGCCCGGCGACCCCCGCAGTGCCAGGTCTGCTCACCGAGCGGAGGGGTCGGGGATCAGTCGGGGATCACAGTAACCCTGGCACCCATCCCCTGTCATGGCCTTGAGCGTGTGTGGGCAACAAGGGTCTGCGTGTCCCCAGGGGGCTGCCCCACCTGCAGAGCTTCTGGAGGACCCCTGGGGCCCCACCCCACCCCAGCCGTGGGAATCAGAACTGTGCGGTGATTCAGCCCCGTGTGGGCGTTTTGGAAAAGCCGCCCAGGTTTGGCTGGGTCCCCTGGTGGGGAACCAGGAGGCAGAAGCCGGGCAGGCCTGCAGCTGAGGTGCTGGCCTGAGAGCCATGCTGGAGGTGGGGGAGCCTCCGGTGTGTCCAAGCAGGGAAAGGGCTGAGCCGGGCAGAGTGGTGCAGCGGCCGCCAGCGGAGGCCAGCTTTGGTTCCAGAGTGTCTGGTGGGTGGGGGCACGGGGAAGGACAGCCTGGGGGGGAGGCAAAGGAGCTCCTTTTGCCGGCTTCCATAGGTGACAGGGCTGCTGCAAACCAGAACTCAGGAAATCAGTGTCTAGGAAGCCAGCTCCATCCTGCCCTTTCTGGGAAGACAGTGTGAAAAATACCCTGGGTAACTTTCCTCTTCTCAAGAGCCAAATGCTTTAGAGGATTTTTATTCCGGCAACTCTGGAGCCCTTGGCTGCACAGGTGTCCTGCCCTAAGCTGAGGGCCTCTGACGGCTGTGCGATTTACTGCTAAATGTGAATTTTTGTTCCACTGTTCAGCAAGTATGCATTTATTCATCACTAAGTGAATAAAATGTGTTTTTTTTTTCCATTTTTTTGCTTTGACCCTCTCTAGCTGGCCTGGGAGACTGATGTGAAAAGAGGCCACACCCTAACCTGGTTATGATTTTAATACCATTATGGAATGAGTGTACCTGGGCGCAGGACAGAGCCATCCACGCTGGGGGAAGTGCTTCCCTGAGGGGGCCCCTCCACACCCTTCTGTGAAAGCTCTGAGAACTTAGCATCCTCCACCAGTCAATTCTGTGTCCTTTTTTTCTTAATCTGATAAAATTCTAGTGCAATCCTATGCCGGTGGTCTAAAACTTACTAGGTTTTCTGTCATTTTGTCTTTGTAAAAGTCTCAGCTGTGTCTAACATTAAAAAAGAAAACTTGTTTAAAAAACAAAGAAAAATTTAGAGCATCCTGCATCCTTACTAAATTTTTAGTTCCCTTTAAGACTAATATTCAGATAAAGTCTTGTAGTTACACGTGCTTTTAAAAGTTGTGCTTTTTTTTTCTCCTCATTTTGCTAATCGTGAAAGCTTAAAAGGGCAGTGGAGGCAAAGGGCACAAACAGAAAAGGGTGAGAGGAGTGAAAGGGGAAGAACTAGAAGAGAGAGGTCAGAAGGTCAAAGGCATTGGATAACCTGGTGGTGGATTGATTGGGAAGGAGCGTGAAAGGGGGCAGGTGAACCCTGCTTGGCTGCAGCTGCTTCCTCGGGGACGCCTGGCCAGGCACCGAGTTCCCTAAGCTCTTCTCACCTAGAGGTGGGGGGCAGCGCCCTGTGGGGCGAAGCTGAGCAGTGTGAGGGACTGAGGAGCTGGGACAGGGCAGGCCCCGCTTCCCTGGGGCGGATGTGACGGTCTGCCCGGGGTGCCCAGGAATGGCCACGCTGCAGGTGAGCAGGCGGTGGGGGGCTCCCTCATCCCTCACCTGGGCGGCAGCCTGGCCAGGCCGGGGGTGAGGAGGGCCCTGGACTTTGGGGAGCTGGCTGGCTGAAGGCATAGCCAGAGGGCACAGAAGACACCAGCTGTGGCGCCTGGAGCTACCTCTCTGCTCTCCTGGCTGCTTCCTCCGGCCGGAAGGGGCCAAGGCCACTGGCTGGCGTTCCTTTCTTTGGGAGTTGCTTCTCCGAGGCTCATGGGTGGGAGTGAAGTGGGAAAGGCCTAAAGAAATCGCTTATGGAAGAGCTTTAGAAAGGGGGCCTCTCTCCACCCTCCTTACTAGAAAGACCCGCAGCTTTACTGCTGGGAGCTTGCGGCCGCCTTTCGCTTCCGTCGAGCCCCAGGGGCGCAGGGGAGGGGAGGGGTGCAGGTGTTGCTAGGCAGGACTCGGCGTCCTGCTGCAGAGCAAGGCCAGCGGGCTCTCCTGGTGGGGAAGCCGCACAGGACACTTCCCTGGCTTTGCACACCGGCGGCCCCGACACCTGGGCAGTCCCGGCAGTGCTCTGAGCCTTCGCAGTCAAGCCATCAAAAACCTGTCGCCTGCCAGTCTTGTGCCCGGGGCGCGCTGGGCACCACAGGGGTTCAGGAAGGGAGGAGGCACCCTCTGCCCCCTGCCCCGGTGGGCCGGATAGAGGTGCTGGCCAGGTGCTGGAAAGGAGGGGCCGGGGCAGAGGAGCCCCTTCCAGACGCTCGGGCACCGGGGCTGGGCAGGGGGTGGCGTTGGGGAGAGCGAGTGAAGAGGGAAGGTGGGAGCCCCGAGCCATCAGGCCGCTTGTCCTGAAGCCCTCAGGACCCCTGAGGGCCCGAGCAGCCTCGGGGAGCGGAGGATGCTGGGGAAGGCAAGGCTGTCCCCCTCACAGGGCTGCAAGGGTGGCGGCTGCCTGCCAAGCAGATTGCAGATACCTGGGACAGTTCAGGTATTTGGGGGGAACAGTACTTAGCAAAGTGTAAATGCTCCTTCCCTACGGTTGGGAAAGCGAGTCAGAGAACAGGAAGCCACGGGGTCTCCGGGACGGGGAAGTCGGGGCGGGGAGGGGACCTTGTAGAGATGCCAGGGTCCTGGACGGCGCGGGCACAGGGTGCTCCCAGCAGGAGCCCAGCAGGACTCACAAGAAACTCTCCGACACACCTGTTTCCAGGTTGCCAGGGCATCTGTGCGCACTTACTTCTGTGTACTTTTTTGGCTACTTCGAGTATTTGTCCTCAGTCCAGTGTGTGAATCTGGAGGTGTTCCTACTGGAAATGGCTAGACGGAATCGGGTTTGGCTCAGCCTGAACTTGGGCCCAGACCTGGCTGAAGGTACAGCTGCAACGATTGTACTAATAGCCTCCTTGGGGCGGGAATTTGCATGTTTCCACGGACCTGAGGCTGGAGCGCACGTAACCTCTAGAGAAAAGAGAGATGGAGGGGGCAGGAGAGGAGAAAGGCGTTTGGCTACACCCCAACCCCCCACTCCCATTGCCCAATTCCCTAAACTGGCTTTCGGGGAAAGGGATCAGAGGTGTGGCCATGCAGCTCCTTCTGTGGCATTTTGTGAGGGGGATAAGGGAGTGCGGCCTTGTTCAGCACCTTGTGGGTTTGAAATCTTTGGGTACATCAGGAGATGGCACCCAAGGCAGGGAAGGGACAGTTCTCTGGGGGTCCTCAGTGGGATGGCAGGGCAGGGGGGTAGAGTACAGAAGGAGTGCTCTGTTACCAGAAGAAAGACATTTTTAAACAAATGAATTTTACTGATACAAATTAATAAAGCATACAAATCATCCAAAGTTTATAATAACGGTATTTGCTATAATCACAGAGCTGTGCATTCATCACGTCAATCATTATTAGAGCATTTTCATTATTTCAATAATAATAAAAAACAGACAAACAAAATTCCTCGCCTCTCCATCCCTCTGTGCTTCCCCCACTGTCCATAGCTGCTGTTTCTGGCTATTCAGTTCAAAGTGTACAGTCAATGGCTTTTAGTATAATCACAAGGTTGTGCATTCAGCGTCTCAGAACTTTAGAACAATTTCATTACTCCAAAGAGACAGACTCCACACCCTTGAGCATCCCTTCCCCAGCCCTACATAACCACTGATCTCCTTTCATCTTTATAAATTGATTTATATTTACATTTTACATAAATGGAATCACACAATATGTAGTACTTTCTGTCTGGTCTCCTTCACTTAGTATAATGTGGTTTTTTTTTTTTGTCTGATTAATATTTTTAGTATTAACTTAGATTTATTCAGCTTCAAAGAAAAATGGTCTTATACATGCAATTCTACCCATATTTGTATTTCACATAATTATATTTCATGTAATATATTTAGTTCATAATAGGGCAATCATACAGTATTTGTCCTTTTGTGCCTGGCTTCCTTTGCTCAACATAATGTCCTCCAGGTTCATCCACGTTGCCATGTTTCATGACTTCATTTCTTCTTAACACTGCATGATGTTCCATCGTGTGGATACTCCACAGTTTGTTTATCCATTCATCAGTTAATGGACACCTGGGTTATTTCCAACTTTTGGCAATTGTGAATAACGCTGCTATGAACATCGGTGTGCAGATGTCTGTTCGTGTCACTGCTCTCAGTTCTTCTGGGTATATATCTAGCAATGGTATGGCCGGGTCCCATGGCAAGTCTATATTCAACTTCTTTAGGAACTGCCAAACAGTCCTCCACAGTGGCTGCGCATTCTGCATTCCCACCAACAGTGAGTAAGTATTCCTATCTCTCCATATCCTCTCCAACAGTTACAGTTTTCCAACTTTTAATAGCAGCCAGTCTAATAGGTGTGAAATGATATCTCATTGTAGTTTTGATTTACATTTCCCTAATCATGAGTGAGGTTGAACATTTTTTCATGTGTTTCTTTGCCATTTGTATTTCTTCTTTAGACACTTGCCTTTTCAAGTCTTTTGTCCATTTTTTAATCGGATACTTTGTCTTTTTATTGTTGAATTGTATAATCTCCTTTTATATCATGGATATTAAACCCTTATCAGATATGTGATTGTCAAGTATTTTCTCCCATTGGGTTGGCTGCTTTTCACCCTTTTGACAAAGTCCTTTGTGGTGCAAAAGCGAATTTTGAGTAGGTCCCATTTATCTATTTTTTCTTTTGTTGCTCATGCTTTGGGCATAAAGTTTAAGAAACTACTCCCTACCACAAGATCTTGAAGATGTTTTCCTACATTAAGAAAAAGATTTTTATTGTATGTGTCATCCAGCACAGTGCAAGATATTGATGAGTGACTTGTCAATGTTTGGGAAAAGAAAGAGCAGGAAGCTTTCAGCAAGCGAGAACTCTGTAGGACACGCTGCGCTGCTATGAACTTGCAGTGGGAAATCACCATTGCCCCACCAGCCTTGGCGTGGCTCCACTGTGTTTAATAACGGGTGTAGAGTAGTGGTTCCCAAACTGGTTCTCCAGAGCTCGGGGGTTCCTCACAGGTGCACAGGAGTGAGTGTGGGGCAGCAGGGGAAGTGAGTGGGTGGTCTACACAGGCTGCTTCTGTCTCTCTCGCATGTTGAGCTGCTGTTCTGCTGTCACGATGGAAAGGTACCGCTTTCCACAGGTCAGAGCGCCACTATTACGTGAGCTTCCAAAGGCTAGATTTTAGCCAAAGGATAGGTCTGCCATGTATTGGGAGCACAATTCCAGCTCGGCGGGACCACGGCACACAAATGGCGACACCATCTGTGCAGGTGTGGGGGGAGTTCAGGGTCCTCCCACCTTCGGGATTCATATTGAACAGTCGCCTCCTGCTCTCCTAAATGCACCTGTAATTATGTTTACATCTGACAACTGGGGCTCAGAGGTGAGCACGCACTCATTTCCCTGAGTGCAAGCAAAGGGCCGGGCTAGGGCAGAGTGGGAGCCTCCCGGCTTCACTCCTGGGGCAGGCTGGAGCAAGGGAGGGGAGCCGTGGGTCTAGGGCAGAGGCCTCTGCAGTGCTAAGGAGTTAGAGCTGGAGACAGAGTGACGGAGTGTAGAGCAGAACTCCTGCTTAACCCCGTGGCACCTGGTGGACCTGCTGCTGTTCGCCACACCGCGGGGAACAGTGTGGCCCACGGAGCAGGCACAGCAGAGCAGGTCCTGGTCCTGAGGCTGCCCCGTCCTTGGCCTCGTGAACTTTGGGTCCCTCTCCTTCCGCGTGAGTGCTCCTGAGCCTCGTCGGCGGTGAGACACTGAGCATTTCTCGTGAATTATCTGAGTGTGGCTCCTAGTCCTCCTCAGAGGCTTCTGTACAATAGATGTGATTCCACCACACGTAGAGGGTGGTTTTCAACGGGAAGGTCTATTTTTGAGCTTCAACAAAAGTTGGATGGAAGCTTTTTTTAATAACAATTCATGTTGAGAAAGTTTTGGGTTCATGCATTTTCCTCACACTTGTTTGTACATGTCCAAACGAGGGCTACGTTAGATACAAAATAAAATGGTATTAAATTTGCATTATCATTCATCTATTATTTAAACACTGTTTCATTTACAAATCTAAATTTTGCTGGATATGTTTTTGTAAAAAATAGCTCTCATATAACTCACACATGAATACACGCATACATACATACATACTCACGTTTTCCTTGAATAACTACAAAGAAAGTCCAAAAGGACATACACCCTGAAGTCTAGAATTTTAGGTAATGTTTCTTTATGAAGGAAAAAATTTCTCTCTATCCAACTCTCTTCAGAAAGCATTATCTGTATTATTTATTATACTTAATCAAATACTATTTTGCACAGTTATTGAAGAGTTTCATGGTAAATCAGGCAAGAACACGAGGCCTGTGCTCTCTGGCATCCCCAGAGAAGCCAGCATGATACTGTCCCTGGAAGAACTACTCAAGAAATAATTAGTGGAATAAATGAGTAATTCTTTTGTTCTCATAACGTGAAGCATAGGTAATAAAGATAACCCAA
Organism: Tolypeutes matacus; assembly: GCA_026826555.1. Lineage (NCBI taxonomy): Eukaryota > Metazoa > Chordata > Mammalia > Cingulata > Chlamyphoridae > Tolypeutes > Tolypeutes matacus. Next base: position 4,322,655 of record JAKSZT010020074.1, on the reverse strand, counting down.
CAGGATTGAGCATCAGTTAAAATAATTTCACCCCTATTCATCCGAACTTTAACCAATATTGGTGTTAGGCTGAAAAATTGAGTACTACGACATGGCATTTCTTCTTTGACCCCCTTCACTTCATCTCCATTCAGTACCAAGAAGGAGTTAAATGGCGTGACTACATTGAGAAGGAGAAGCTCATATATTTTTTAATGTTTTGGGCCTAGGAGGATGCCAGAGAGGCAACATCCTAGATATGGAGTGAAAGCTACACCTGCTGTTTCTTTCCAGAAGGACCAGCTGTTGACAAAAGAAAAAGAAAGGAAGTTCCCCCTGCCCAGGTTATTTTTTGTCTTGGGGTTGTGGAAAGAGGAAAAGAGTTAGTCAATCCTAGGGTCGCGTGAGGCTGCCAGGATGTTGGGTCTCTAGTAATTTCAGACAAAATTAAAAGCAAAATCCCAGTTTGGTATGACACCTGCTGGCACCCAGATGAACAAGATACTCATTAAACAGTATTTGTTGAGCCCCTGCTATCTGCCAGGCTCCATCCTGGGCTCTGGGAACAAAGGGATGGTCAGGGCAGTCCCGGAAATCTCTACAGGCTGTCTGGCCTGAAGTAGTAGAACTGGAACTTGAGCTAAGCACCCAGATCCCAAACTCAGGATTCTGTCTTCCATGCCACTCTGTCTCACGTGATTTAGGGGCAGCTGGCTGAGCATCTGCAGGACTTCCTGCCTGCCTTTTCTTTCTCCTTCCCCAGCTGGGTGCACATGGCAGAGAAGGATATGGTCCATGGGGATCACTTGTGCCATTTTCTGGTCTTTGAGCAAATCATATTCATTTTCTGAATAGTAACCCAGGATCTTGTCATTAAACCTGTATGAATAAAATATGTGAAGTTTGAATAATAATCAAGCGCTTTGAGTTTTGACCCATTACTGGGTCATGGCATTAATTTGGTAGGATTGGACCAGCATTATATATAAGTGAAAACAAACACCACGCCCCGCCCTCCCCAAATCCTAGAGTGTGTCTCACTTAGTGAGGGCAGTGTTGCTAGGTAAATGTTTTATTTTATGAATATGTGTATGCCTTAGGATGCAATGTGAGATTTTCTTACTGTTGGTTGTGGTGAAAAAAAAAACATTGAAATACTGATTTAAAGAACATCAGGTAAGATATTGTTGGTGGAAAAAACTAGGTACATGATTATCTTAGCTGTCATTTGGGTGTGTGTTTCCTTGTATACGTGTGTCTTGTTTGCCCTCGTAAAGGATTCATAGCTGCAAGGTAGAATCTGTGTGCTGAAAGGACTAGTAGATGCTACTTGCATCTGAGTATCTGCCAAAACACTTTTTATTAAACACACGTGTGTGCACGCACATGCACACTCACCCATGCACACACACACAAGTGTTGCAGTTACTGGTTTCCCTGTCTCTCACATGCTTGCGTATTGTGGTTTCCTGAATTGAGTGGTTTCGTTACTTTTTGAAATTTATTTATTTTGCAATTTAATTGCATGATATATCCAGGAATTTGGGGGAAATAAAGAACATAACTGAGGCAATTTCCTATACATTATCTGATTATGGTAAAGTCTACAGCTGTTTAGACTTTAACATACATTGTTAAATATGCACTGACATTTAAAAATAGAATTAATATTTTTTCATTTAGTTTCTAAATGTCCGTAGATTTTACCTGAAGGTATTATTTGTAATAAAAGAGTGAAAAAATAATTTCCCTAAATTGGGGGTTTAATAGACTGTAGGAAAATGTCATTAATATAGAAAATGCCATTAATTTGGAATTTGTGATAATTTGGACAGGAAAGACTTGGAAAGACAAGAGTTGGTAGCCCAAAAAAATGAACCATGAAAAGAGATTTTAAAAGCTTTTAGAGCTATGTAAGAACACACTTTTGGAAGCACTTAAGAAAAAAGCCACTTTTCTGTGTTGTAACTTAGAGATATGTGTAGAATCTGCTATTGAGATGCCAGGAGAAGGATGTATTTAAATATCGTGTGCTTAGTCTTTGCAAGGAATGGGTGAGCTCTAGCTCACCCCTAGAGTGAGTTGATAATCGTCTTACAGTGACAGGAGCGTTCCGATGTCTTCTCTTCCTCTGACAGGGCTCGTAGAGAAGGGTCTGCCAGGAGGGCCGGGCCAGCCCCTGGGTGCTGGAAGAACTCTCGCTGGCCTCGCGGCGTGGGCACAGCTGTCACTCGCGTTTGCCCCCCAAGGGCCAGGGGAAGGGCCGCTCCTGCGAGGTTGCCTCTGGCATTTCCCTGGCTTGGTGCACGCGGAATGGGTGTGACACAGGAAATGAATCGCTTGGCCCCGTAGCTGGAGCCAGTGCCCCTCCAGTCTCACCAGGTGCATCAGGGTTTTCTCCTCCGCTCGCTCCCCGCAACAGCCTGACCCCTGGCCCCATTCACGAAACTCGGGGCCATAGTCCTGAGCGCTTCCTTCCCACTGCGTCCCAACCCACCATTTGCCCGCAGCTCACCTCGTCTCACCTGCTCGTCCTCAGCTCCAAGGACCTTCCTCAGTCAAAACCGCTGACGTTTCTCCCCAGGAGTGTCCCCCCAGCAGTGCCCCCTCCCTCACATCCAGAGGATCAGACCCCTGTCTGGAGCCCGAGTCTGCCAGGCTGGAGCACGGTTCCCTCTGCCTTCCACGAGTGTGACGGCGGCAGGCCATTGGGCTGCCCTGTGCCTCACCTTCCCCATTTGTAGAACGGGACTAAGGATACTGCTGGCCTCGATGGGTCAGGTGGCGACCTGTTAATCTGTGGATCTGCACTGGTTCTCACCCCTGGGCCCGTGAGCTTGCTGAAGCATTTCCTAATCTGGAAAAGAATAAAGCCAGAGATGGTCAAAGCTGTCTCTGCTTCTTCACCTCCTACTAGCTTTGGTTTTTCCCTTTTTAGAAAATATTTTTAAAAGATATTGACTGGATACAAAATATGAGCAAATAGTTCATACTTTGAGTGCTCTAAACACCTGTGCATAGACCACCCACCATTACTTTGCAGCCCCCAGGAGCCCCTCCCTCCCTGGGCCCTGTCCCGTTTTCCTTTCACTGCTATCACGGTATAGTGTCTTATGTTTATTGTGCCTTTACTTTCCTCTTAGTTTTACCTAATACTTGCATATATTTGGTTTTGCATGCTTTTGAACTTTATAAGTAGAATTATATACTATAACTTATCTGGATGCTTGCCTTTTGAACCTAACTGCTTTTCATTCATTTTTATTGGCCCAAAGAATGTCATGATATGAATATGCCACAATTAAGTCATCCTCCTGTTGAAAGCCATCTGGCCTGTTGCTGTTATAAACTGGCTATATGAGCGCTCTTGCACACGTACGGGTGAGTTCCTGTGGGCTTGTACCTCGGGGTGGCATTTCCAGGACATTTACTGCACTATCTTTTCTATTCATTGACTACTGCACAGTGAGGACCCAAGCGGTGATGTTCGTTGAAACCCCCGTCAGAAGTGAAAATGTTCTCGCTGGACTTTTTAATCTGGGGCTGTGTGAGGGTTTCTGATATTTTAAAAACATATTATTTGATTCATAATGAAGCCGGCCATCTCTTCACCTGTTTCTTGGCCATTTGGGTATATTCTTTAGTGCAATACCTGTTTCACATGTTTGGCCCATTTTTCTTTGGGGTTTATCTTTTTATTTATAGTAGCCCTTCATAATTCTAGACAGGAAGACTTGCTCCAAATCTGTGGCTTGTCCTTTTGCTTTCTTTATGTTCATCCCCCTCCCTGGGCTGCTTTTGAAAGTTTTTAAATCACTGGTTTCCAGCAATTTGATCATGATATGCCTTGATGTGGTTTTCTTTTCTTTATTAAACTATATCAAGGTAACATTTGCGTACCATACAATTCACCCATTCAAAGGGGACAGCACAGTGGCTGTTAGTATATTTATAGACTTGTGCATCTTTTACCATAACCAGTTTTAGAACATTTTAATCACCCCAAAAAATAAACCCTGCACACCTTAGTTTCCACCTCCCAATCTGCCCCGCCCCCCCCCCAACCCAGCCCTGGTAACCACTGATCTACCTTGTGTTTCTATGTTCTTAACCTTGTGTTTTTATGTTCTTAACATTTCATGTAAATGGAGTCCTACAGTAGGTGCTCCTTTTTGTCTGGCTTCTTTCATGCAGCATCACGTTTTCAAAGTTCATCCATGGTGTAGCATGGATCGGTATTCATTTCTTTTTATTGCCAAGTAATATTACTTTGCATTGCTAGACACATTTTATTTATCCATTCAACCACCAATGGTCATTTGGGTTGTTTCTCCTTTTGCGGTCTTATGAAAATCGCTGTTGTGAACATCCATGAACAGGTTTCTGCATGGATGTATATTTTCATTTCTCTTGGGTAGATACCTAGGAGCAGAATTGCCAAGTCATATGGTAACTCTGTTTAACTACGAGCCCACTGACCATTTTCTAAAGCCACTGCACCATTTCTCATTCCCACCAGCAGTGTGGGAGGGGCCCAATTTCTCCACATTCTGACCAACACTTACCTCTTTTAGTCTAGCCATTCTAGCAGGTGTGAAGTGTTATCTCGTGGTTTTGATTTGCATTTCCCTGATGAAGAATGTTAAGCATCTTTTCATGTGGTGTTAGTGGCCATTTTATATATTCTTTGAAGAAATGCCTATTCATATCCTCTGCCCATTTTTAAATTGGGGTGTTTGTCTTTTTATATTTTGGACAATACCCTTATCAGATAGATGATTTGTAAAAATTTTTTCCCATTTTGTGGGTTGTCTTTTAACTTTTGTGATGGTATCCTATGAAGATCAATTTTTTTAATTCTGATGATGATCACTTAATTTTTCTTTTCTTGCTTGAGCTTTTGGTGTCACATCTAAGAAACCATTGTCTGATCCAAGTTCACAAAGATGTATCTCTGTGTTTTCTTCTAAGAGTTTTATAATTTTAGCTCTTACATTTGTATCTTAGGTTCATTTTGAGTAAATTTTTGTTCATGGTAGGAGGTAGGGGTCCAACTTCATTCTTTTGCATGTGGATTTCCAGTTGTCCTAGCACCATATGTTGAAAAGACTATTCTTTTCCCCATTGCATTGTCTTGGCACCCTTGTTGAAATCAATCAGTGGCAAATGTGAGGATTTATTTTGGACTCGCAATTCTATTCCATCAATCTATCCTCAAGCCAGTACTACACTGTGTTCATTACTGTGGTTTCATGGTAAGGATTGAAATTGGAATGCCTGAGTTCTGCAACTTTGTTCTTACTTTTCAAGATTGTTTCAGTTATTTTGGGTCCCTTGAACTTCCTTATGATATTTAGGATCATCTTGTAGGTTTCTGCAAAGAATTCAGCTGGAATTTTGATAGGGATTGTATTGAGTCTGTCATCAATTTGGGTTGTACTTCTGCTTGGGGTTTGTTGGGCTTCACAAATCTGTGGGCTCATAGTTTTCATCAGATTTGTGACATTATCAGACATTATTTTGTCAAATACTATTTCTGCCATTCACTGTCCCTTCGTTCTGTGACTCCAATTACATGTTTGCTAGACTGAACCCAGGACCTCCCGTGTTGGAAGCAGACACTCAACCACTTAAGCCACATCTGTTCCCTTCAGTGTGGTTTTAATTTCAGATATTGTAGCTTTCATCTCTAACAGTTCCATTTGTGGTTTTCTGCATTCTTGAGTATTTACAATAGTTGTTGTAATGTACAAATTTTATCTCAGATCCAGAAATGACATTTACTTTTTTTTTTTTTTTAAGGAGGTACCAGGGATTGAACTCGGGACCTGGTACATGTGAAGCAGGCGCTCAACCCCTGAGCTACACCTGCTCCCCTAACATTTAATTTTGATAGATTTTTTTCCCCCTAGTTATAAGCCATATCTTTCTGCTTCTTTGCATTCCTGGTTATTTGTTTGATGTAAATACAGTCATTGTGATTTTACATTGTTTCATGCTGGATTTCACTGTATTCCTTTAAATAGTGTTGGACTTTGTTCTGGCAACCAATTATAATACTTGGGATTGGTTTTAAGCTTGGAAATCTCCTCAGCTAAATATCCAGGTTTATCATTTACAAATTCTGCTTTCCACATTACCACAGGACACAATTCTGCTAAGTTTTCTGCTACTATATATCAAGGATCCCCTTTCCTCTGCTTCCAGGAATGTGTTCCTTAATACCTTCTGAGCCCTCTCTGGTAGCACCTTTAATATCAGCATTTTGACTAACATTATGTTTAGGTCAATATAGGCTTTTTCTAACATGCTTCTTGAAATTCTTCTAGCCTCCATTCACTATCCAATTCTAAGGCCACTCCATGTTTTTAGGTATTCATTTCAGCAACACACCACTTTCAGGGACCAAAGTCTGTAGTAGTTTCCTATGACTGCTGTAACAAACACCACACACTAAGTGGCTGAAAGCAACACATTTATTACCTCACAGTTGTGTAGGCGATGAGTCTGGGTTGGCTCTTCAATCTCTCTTTAGCATCTTCTCTCACTATTCCTTGCATGTTCTAGATGCTAGTGATAACAAGCAGCCAGTGGTTCCTTGTGGACCATGTTATTCAGATACCTGTGCACGTTTTATGCTCTTCCCACTTTCTTTATTGATCATCTATAGACTATTCTTGTCTAGAAACTCGGGCTCTGCTGACTCGAGCTAAGTGATCTAAATGTCTGCCCATAATAGCACATGGTCCTTTGTCTCTACTTACTACTATTTTGTATTAGAATTACCTATTTTATGTTGGTTGCCTGATGGACTGTCTCTCTCTCATCTCTGTACTCCCAGGACTTAGTAATTGCCTGGTACATGGTAGCAACTCACTAGTAAATGAGATGTGCAAAATCAAAATGATATCATTTTTTTTCTAATAAAGTATTCTAATACAAATAATATCGTATGTTGCTTTTAATACCTGTAAAAGAAACTCATTTACTACGACCAGAAATATAATTGGGAAAAAACTTTGGGAAAGCAATTCCACAATGTCAAGGGTCTTACGACCTTTAGACCCTTCGGGTGGTTCTACTTTTAAATAACTATACTAAAGAAATTATTTTTTTATTTTTAATTTATATATTTTTTCAGATAGCAATACATTAAAATGTTTTTAAATTCTAAAGGTACTAAGGGTGAACAGTGAAAAAGTTTGCTTGCTATCACAAAGCCCAGACATCGAATTCTCTTCTGTTTGTTTCATTTCAGGAAGTTATTGTGCATTATTCAGCCAAATCTGTGTGTGTATATATTATCTCTCCCCTCACTCCAATTGTACACAAATGACAGTATGCAATCTACACTGGTCTATATTGTGCCTTTTCACGTACTAATAACTTAGAGATTGTTATATATCATTACATAAAGAGCTTTCTCATTTTTTAAACAGCTGCATAGTATTCCACTGTATGGCTATACAAAGACACATGAGTCTTCTGTCATTGTACCACTGCTATTATAAATAATGCTTTATTGCCTAACCTTGCTAATAGGTCATATTGCACATATTAGTTTACCTACAAGATATATTCTTAAAGGTGGAATTGTGAGATCAAAGAGTCCATGCATTTGCACTTTTGACAGGTATTGCCCAATTGCCTTCCATAGGCCTGTACCAATTTACACTCCCACCAGCACACACTCAGAGCACCTTTCTCCAAACTTGACAGCACAGTATGTATGAAAAACTTTGGATGTTTGCCAATCTGATCAGGGGAAATCCTCTGCATAATTTTAATTTGATTTCTTTTATCATGAGAAGCATCTTTTACTAGATTGAAGAGCTATCTCTATATCCTTCACTGAATTAACTATGCCTGTTCATATCCTTTGCTCATTTGTCTACTAAGTTGTGAGCTGTAGAAGCCCTCTCTATATTAAGGAAATTAGTCCTTTGTCACGACTCACAGGTTTGGTGTTTTCCCCTAAGCTTGTTGTTTCTTGACTGGTTATGGTTTTGTAATGCAGAAAATTTGATATTATTATATAGTTGAATTTGTCAATCTTTTCTTCCATGGCTTTTGGAGTTTCTAATCCCAAACTTAGGAAGGATTTCCTTACCTCAGCAAGTAATTTAACTGACTTTTTTTTTTTTTAGGAGGTACCAGGGACTAAACCTAGGACCTCATACATGGGAAGCAGGCGCTTAACCACTGAGCTACATCCGCTCCCCACAGCAAATAATTTAAAATGTATAAATAAGGTTTATATGTAAATAAATTCATTGCACCCTTTATAAATTTAAAAAATGAGAACAATGTAGAAGTTCAATAATTGGAGATTGATTACTTTGTGATGTAGCTACACAATGGATTATTATGCAGCCTCTACAAAAAATATTTATAGCAAATTCCTAATAACGTATTAATGAAAGGTTTGCAAATGTGAGCCATGAAAAGGTGTTTGTGTTCATGTCGAGACCAGAATCAAAACTGTATCTATTCAGTGTCATCTCAATGATATAAAAAATGGAGATAAAATAGTGGAAGGCATATTAATAATTGTAATTGGATGGTGAGCTGATTTTACTATTATTTTTAAAATGTCTTCCTGTTCTTCAGAATCTTCTAAAACAGCATGTCTTTTTACAATGAAGCAAGATATATGCTGTGTAGTGCCAGCAGGTGTTTGTAAAAGATCCACTCGGCATTCTCCATTGGCGGCACTGGGCAAAGAAAACCCATAGTGGTTTGTCCAGAACAGAGCTTGTTTATCCTGATTTTCTTCTTTTCTTATTCTATAGTCAGATAGTAGCCTCTTGGGGAACGTTCTCCTTTATGTGATTCACATGCAGACACAACACAGCCCAAACCAGAATGGAACCTAAAATCAGCATGGAATAGGGAATATTTCTTTCTCTCTCTCTTAGCTTCTTCCTCCTAATAGTTATCCGACTTTCTTTTTAAATTATGCCTTTTTTTTTCTTTTTTTTGGCTTACAGTTACTCTACATCCTAATTACCCTAGGTAGGGTCTTTTCTTTTTTTAATGGACATTACTGAGCTGTAATTTACAAATAATCAAATGCACCCAGTTTAAGAGTCCAGTCTAAGTACTGGCAAATCCGTTCACCCTGGTTACTGCGGCCACAGTTGAGATGAGACATTTCCATCAGGAGCCTACGGAGACTTGACTTGTTAAAAATAATATTTAAAAAGGCACAGCGTGCTTTATATTGTACTCTGGAACTCTTAAGAGAGTAGCAATTAACTTTAGATAGAGTGTTCAAAAGAGACACAAGCATCCGAAAAGTTCCTGGCTTACACAGCAATGTATACAGTCAGTTAACTTTGCGGAGGAGCCTGTCTTTGCTTATGGCATAAGATAGTAAGAAGTCAAGTCACGACGAGCCATGATCCCCATTAGTGAATTCTTTGAGGGCTGAGTTTGCAAAGTATAGCTTGACGCATTTTTGGCATTTTGATTTCTGGGTTGTTTATGTATTATTTCCTTGTCCTCTTCCTTTTTTCTCTTAAAATGCTGCAAGGCGTTTGTTCTCATAACAAAATGAATGGTACTCTGAGATAAGAGGCAAATCCTTTTTCTAGGATTTTATTCTATGTGAGTCTGTACACATATTTACAAGACTGGGGAAACTGGGATCATCCAAACGGAGGATGTAATAGTAAATTTAGCCAATATGATGAACACGGTGATTCCCAGGAAAGAGCCCGTTTTAAATGTCTAACCTGATTTCAAAAGAAGAGCACGTAAAGAAGCCCACGTGTTGGAGCAAGGGGCTGTGAGCGGGGGCAGCCTCAGTGTCGTGGCGCCTGTGCAGGTGGGGAGGGTCAGGCTCCTGGCTGTCCTTCGGCTGTCTTCGTCCCCTGCCCCATCCTCCTTGAGGGCCGCCTCAGGAGCACCTTGGTCTCAGCCTCCCAAAACTGCCTCTTCCCGAATCTTTCCTGCTCTGTGTCCTGGTCTCTATTCCTTCCAGCCCCTTCTCTTGGAGTTCTCAGAAACAACAAAAGGGCCACCCTGCAACTGCATTTTTCTCTTGTGAATACTGACAGGTCTGACATCTTTAAAACTTTATTTCAGATAAAGTAATGCTAACTCTACATTTTAGCAAAATGCTTGATTTGCCTTGAGAAGCCCGAGTGCACTGATCCAACCTGGAAATCTTACATCGGAAAGGTAATTTTTAGGTCTTCAGATAGAGTTTTTTTCCATTGGCTTTGCCGGGAGTGGCAGTGGTTTCCAGAGCCCCCGAAAGATTACATATAATTGATCTTGAGCGTTGCTGTATTCACGTGGAAATGATCTTGAGATGAGAAATGTGTTTAACAGTGAAAGGAGTTTAGTGAACAGAATCAGGAGTTTGGCTCTAAACAAACTTTTGGAAAATCATGGAAGTACAGACTTCTAAAAAAAAAATACACCACCAGAAAGTTATTAGGCTAGCTGTAGAGAAAATTTGTACAACAATTTCGTGCCAGGTCATAAAGTTCACAGCCTGGGAGGACTAGCTCAATGGAGAGAGCTACCTTAAATTCCTTTTGGGGTTGTGGTAGAATAAATTATAGGGAAATAATTACAAATATGCAATAATTGAAATATACTATGTAGGCTAAGATTGTGGGAACCAGTTAGCTTCGTACTGTGTTTCGTTTTGTATGAATCATAGCAAACAGTTACATTATTCTTTTCCCCAAGATTTGTCTCTTTTCCCCTACTGAGTTTAAGCTCCTTCTGGCCAAGGACAAAACTTACTGCAGTAGTTTTCAAAATCTTTTGACTTTAACCTACATTAATACATTTTACATCATAGCCCAGATCATGCACACACACAGAACAGTTTCCCAAACCACACTCTTATTCCATAAAGGCACTCTGATATACTTGAGCCTTTCCTTTCACCAGGGAGAAAGTGCTCATTGTGACCCATCAGGCTGATTTCATCACCTACCAATGGGTTGTGACCCCGTTTGGAAAACTAGCTGATTGGGTTTTGAATTCCTAGTATCTCGCGAGGCCCTGGCACATGGTAGGTATTCTGTGCATGTTCACTGAAAACATAAAGGAATGTTTGAGGTGGGCAGGTAAGGAGATGCTGGGCTCAAGTGGAGACATTCTTTTGAGGCAGAGTTTGCCCATCACTTGTTGCTACTTAGTATTTCTGTTCACCTATATTTGTGGCAGTGCCCTCTGAGTCCAAATATCTTCAGGAGTTGCTCAGGCAAGTGGGTTTTAAAAAAATATGTGCTTTTTATTTTAGAATAGTTTTAGACTTACAGAAAAGTGGCAAAGGTAACACGGAAAGCTCCTGATACCCAGCCCCCACCCCCACCCCGTTAAATCTTGCAGTTCCAGCATGTGTTTGTCACAACGAACCAGCCAGTCGTGACCTGCTATTCACTAAACTCCGTCGTTTACTTGGGCGTCCTTCGTTTTTTCCTAATGTCCTTTTTGTGATCCAGGATCCCATATGACCTTCAGTTGTCACATCTCCTTAGGCTTCTCTTGGCTGTGACAGTTTCTCAGACTTCCTTGTGTTTTGATGCCCTGGACAATTTTGAGGAGTCCTGGTTGGGTACTTTGTAGAATGTCCCTCAAATGGTTTTTTTTGGACTTTATTTTGTACATTTAATAATTGAAAATATAAGAAATTGAAAACTAAAAAGTAAACACAGATGAATAAATATATACATTTCTCAATTAAATGTACTGGATACATATAAAAATTTTTTTGAGTCAAACAATATGTTACACAATATATTTGGTTCATGGTAATGCATCCATGCAGTATTTGTCCTTTTGTGTCTGGCTAGCTTCGCTCAACATAATGTCCTCCAGGTTCATCCATGTTGTCATATGCTTTATGACTTCATTTCTTCTTACAGCTGCGTAATATTCCATCGTGTGAATAGACCACAGTTTGTTTATCCATTCTTTTGTTGGACACCTGGGTTGTTTCCAACTTTTGGCAATGGTGAATAATGTTGCTATGTCAATTGGGGTTTGATGTTTTTCTCATGGTTAGAGGTTATGGGTTTTAGAAGACCACGGAGGTCAAGCGTGAGGTACTTGTCGTGAATATGACTCTTCCCTGTGGATGCTAACCTTGATCACTGGCTGAGGTCGTGTCTGTCAAGTTCCTCCACTGTGAAGTTACTTTTTCCCTTCTTTCCAGAAGGTACACTTTGGAAGAGAGTCACTATATGCAGCCTAAAGGAGTGGGGGGCTGTGCTCCACCTCCTTGAGGGTGGAGTAGCTATATCAATTATTTGGAATTCTTCTGCATGGGAGATTTGCATCTTCTCCCCCTTTTATTGGCTTATTCTACCATTTAGATCAGTGTGGACTCGTGGATATTTATTTTATGCTTTGCACGTAATTCAATACCACCTGAATCACTTTGTTCATATTGTCCCCTTTTGGACACTGGAGCTCTTCCAGGCCAGCTCCTGGGTCTGTGACATACCCTTGTTACTGTTGTGTGTTTTGGGCACTTCCTGGCTTTCTAGCACCACAAGATGCTCCAGGCTCATCTTGTGTGTTTCCTGCCCCAGCCCTGCCCCACTTCTCCAAGGAGCCCTAGATCCTCTTATTAGACAAGGGTATTTAGAAACCAAGATTTGGGCACTGGGTGTGCTCGTGGCCACTGGGGCATACTTGCTTCTAGGGCCCCAAGGTGGAGCTGGGAGATGTGTGTGCATATACTAACCTGGGCATATATTCAGGTCTGGAAACATTTCTATATTCAACTGTATCTTTTTATTATTATTTATTTTTTAACGAGCTATATGGTGTTTGTTTTTACAACTTTTCTTTTTATTCCCCATCAATTGTATCTGTTCACACTGATGTCTGATTCTAATCTAGAACTAAATGACTTATTCAAGCCTTCCCTGCTTGCTTATCTTAACCTTCCACTCCAGCAGTGAGAAACCCGGCTGCCTCCAGCCATTTACTTATTTTTTCATTTCCAGTGCACATGTACAGCAATTTCAGAATTGTGAACTTGTACCCCTCTGAGAAACAACTTTACCAACGAGAGTGAAGTGATATGTCCAGCTCCCTTTGTCATCATCATCAGCCATTTTCAAGGTTTTTTAGGTCAGCCCCTTCTTTTTCCCTCACCATATTCAGTGAGGTTATTTAATACATTTTTAATGCAATTAGAGTCTCTTGTCACAGTCTGTATTCTATCCTGGGATCTCCCTGCCCTCCTAGTTGAACTTTTAAAATTTGTATACATTAAGGCTTAGTCTTTATTCTGTGCCTCTGGTCCAGCACCTGTACCTGACAGAGACAGGAGAGTTGGATGCCTCTCTGCAGCTCCCTTTTCCTCCCTCTTTCCATTTCTCACTGGCCAGCCTTTTTGGGTCTTGATGGCCTCATATGCAGAATAGGAATATTAAGTTACCTGCCAAAAAGCAGGTATCTTTCAATTTTCAGTTCTATGATTCCATGACAACCTGACCTTCTGAAACTCTCCTGGAATGTTACCAATACACAGTCAGATCTCCTTACTTTTCTAATTGCTTTCACAAAGGAAAAGAACTGCGTGATCCAGGAATTGAGAGTCTTTAGTTTCTTTGTGGAGTTTTATTACTCTGGCTGCCTAAAAGCCTAACTGTTATGATGGCATAGTAGAGTAAACTTTAAAATCCCAGCAGGACAAAGGTCTCCTGGACCGTGTCTCAGAAGCTCTGCCCACGGAAATGACCTCCACGTTGACATGTACCACAAATTTGGGACACTTGTAGGCAAGTGAGAAAACGATGCAGTGGTTTAGAATGCCTCTGGCTCTCTCCTCTGAGGAGTTAGCCACCTATACACAGCAGACTCCATTTTCTGTAAAAGGTGTTTCTCTCCCTGCGAGGGTAGAAGAGGAAAACTGCAACAAGACGTGAGCAAGCGTCATGGAAGGCGAGGATGCGGCACCTGAAAGATTATCCCCGGGTAGAATGATTTTTAAAAACAAACGAATGAAACCTCGGATGACGACAGAAGGCACTACTGGTAGCTAATGTTCCTGAGTGGCTGGACCAGGACCTGAAATCCTTGTCCGACTGGCTGGGTGTAAAGTACTGCAGCTCGTGCAGCGTGGCCGGGACACCCCAGCCACCGAGGGGTGTCTCTCGCGCTCTCCCACCATCGGGCCTGGGGTGACTTCTCCTAAATGATGTTCTCAGGGTAGCTCAGCGCAGGATCTGGAGTTGCAGTTAATGGGCCACCTACTAGTTGAGAGGTTTCCGGGAGTTCTTTAACCTCCCTAGAGCCAGTCTCATGGGTACAATGCAGATAACAGAGAACCTCTCAGGGTTGCCGTAAGGGACGCAGGACCTAGCAATACGCAGAGGGGCTCGTGGCGCCGTGCTGCCACGGCTCTGCCACCGCTCCTGGTCAGATGAGGTCACCCAGGTGTGACCTCTTGAGCGAGAAGACCAGATGGGCAAGGACATTTCAGGGGCCTACAAAAGACTATGCTGCTGTTGAAATTCCCCGCCAGACCGACCTGGCAAAGGGCAGGGCAGCCGATGTTTACGGCCACATGGCGTGGACTGGCTCTGCTGCTCGAGTGTGAAAGTGGCCACAGGAATGGGTGTGGCCGGGCACCAATAAATCTTCCTTTATGGCCCCTTAAATTTGTGTTTTACATAATTTCTACATGTCACCAGATAGTCTTGTTTTGATTTTTCTTTTTTTCTCTTTTTGCAGCCATCTAAAAATGTAAAACCCATTCTTAGCCCACAGGCTATGCCAAAAGAAGCATGGGGGTGGGCTTGGCTGGTCTTCATGTGGTAGCAGTGTGGGAGTTTGTGGGCAAAAGCCGGGGTCCATGGACTAAGTTGCCACGACTTTTGGGGAGGGAGCTCAAATGTATCTTCTGGTCAAGACTAAGTCGGTCAAGTCAGCGGATCGAGAGTACAGGCTATCAGGTGGCTAATTCAGAAAAGAAGAGCGAAACTTTATGATGAATGTAACAAATGGTTATGTGACTAGAGAAGGCAGTTCTTGTTATTTAATTTGTTAAGTGTGTAAAAGATTTCTGATAAAAAGCGTGCGATCCTGTTAGAGCCAGTCGTGGCGGGTCCCTCGCTGCCATTTGGAAGGTCGGGAAGCCTCTGTTGTAAGGCTCTGTCAGGGTCTTTCTCGGCTCAGTGTGTGCAAATGAGGACCCTCAGTTTCCTCTGGGGTAGGGGCCCGTGTTTACCTGGCCACCTGTGGGTCTGATGTGCCCAGTCGCTCCAGGTACAAAATGAAATGGAGACGGCCCCTCCTGGCAGGGAGTCCCAGCCTGACATGGGGCTCCCCGGCGCCCTAAATGCCCAGGCCCCCCTCCTTCAGTGTCCCCTGAACTCCCCCAAGCGCTGCTCCTGTCCCTGGATCCTGGCTGAGCGGAGGCTGGACAGGGAGCGGCCAGACGTGTGAGAAATCCGTGCGGGCGGCCCCTTATCTGATGTGAGTGGCTGGGGCTCCTAAATTATGAAAGCCTCTCCCTGCTCCTTCTCCTTGTATCTTCTAGCCCATCGCTGTGGAATTTGTGATGAAATCGTAATGATAGTAGATAGAAAATTAGGCAAGAGATCAGCATTTGGCATTTGCAAACTGCTTTCATTTCTTCGCCCCAGAGGCCAGCACGAGCCAATCATCGTGAGCTGGCTTTCTCTCAGGCCGCGTGAAGTGGGAATGAAAACCGATGCCACTGATTCCACTGCAACTCATTTTTCGCTGGTTCTGGTTGCTTATTAACAAAAGTGAATTTTAGGGTCAAAGCAGACCTGGATTCTCCTCTTTAAACCTCTCAGCTCCCGTCTGCACCTCGTCACGGTCACCCATGGCTCGAGCCCCGGCCTTCTTTGGAGCCTCCAGCTGCCCTAGCCGTGATCTGGCATGCCGTGGCTCTTGGGGGTCCCAAGACGTGTGGGACAGGGAAAACTTCACCACATCACGGAAAAACTTCCAGTCGAGGAAGCGCAGAGACCAAACATGGGCTGTGAGCCTACTGTGTGCAACAGACGCCAGCCTTGGAGCACAGCCGTGGGTGCCGTCAGATTTGCTGTGGGAAAAATAAAAAAATGTTGTCAGGGCGGCCATTTGAGGAAGTGATACCTGGATGGAGAAGTCGCTGCAGAGAGAGGCGCAAGCAGGGTAGGGGGAGGATTCCCGTGCGCCAAGAACGACAGTGTCTAAAAAAAGCAGGAGCTGGAGGTTGAGAGAGTGGGGCCAAGGCCAGCGCTCAGGGTTTGGCCGGGAGCCATGGGCCTCAAAGAGTTATATGTTTGCGTAGGTTTTAAAGTGTTTCTTGTACTTTGGTTAGAGAAAATTAAACCTAGGCTCTTATTGAATATCTGTTGAGTTGAATTCACTAAAAGGCTGTGCAAGTCGTTATGGTTAGAATCTGCCTTGAGAGATGGAAACTGTGTCAGGGCAGCTGGCTCTGGGGAGAAAGCACTGGCTGGGGAGTCGGGAGAGGGGCTTGTGTCCCTCTGCCCCCTCTGTCCTCACAGGTGAGAACAGGAGCCCACTGCCAACAAGAGGGTGCTAATGGAAAACCCAGGAGAGAGAGGAAGGTGAACTCTGATCCAAACTGCTGTGGATGAAGAGAAAAACAAAGTCTCAGGATGTTTTCTTCCTCCTCATTCCATTCAAATAAAAAGAGAAACTGTTTAATGAACTTCTCTGAGGTTTAATTCACATACAATAAAATGTCCACGTGCTAAGCGTGTTCTTCTGGAGGTTTAGAGCCACACACATAATCCTCTGGCTAAGCAGATGGAGAACAGCCTGCAGTGTTCTCTCACGCTCCCTCCGTCCACCCCAGGAAAACACTCATCTGCTTTCTGTCACTGTAGATTAGATTTGCCCTTCTAGAATTTCACAGAAATGCAATCATATAGTATGTCTTTTATGTACCGCTTCTTTTCGCAGCATAATGCTTTTTATATTCATTTCTGTTTTTGTGAGTATCAGCAGTTTGCTGATTTTTATTACTGGCGTTTGGATTTTTTCAGTTTGGAGCTCATATGTACATTTGTGTATGTCTCTTAATAGGCATGTTCTTATTTCTCTTGGATAAATACCTAGGAGTGGGATTGGGGGGTGGGGGCTGTCATATGATAAGTTCATCTTTAACTTGATAAAAACTGTCAAGCTGTTTTCCAAAGTGGCTGCACCATTTTACATTCCCACCAGCCGAGCAGGACAGCCCCAGCTCCTCCACACCACTGTCCACACTTGGCATTGTTTGGCTTCACTTTTAGGCATGCTAGTGGGTGCATAGTGGAATTTCTTTCTGGTTTTAATTTGCATTATTCATTGAAGAAATGATGTGGGACCCCATTCATTTTCTGTGGTCATTCGTGTATCTTGTTTGGTGACGTGTCTTTTCTTTTGTCCATTTTGATTGCATTGTTTATGGTATGATAGAGTTGTATGAGTTCTTTAAACATCCTGATGCAAGTCCTATGTCATATATAGTGTGGTAAATATTTTCTTCCTATATGTTGCTTGACCTTTCATTTCCTTAATGGTCAATGTTGAAGAATAGACATTTATTTTTGGTAAAATTCAACGATCAATTTCATTAATTTTTTTGTGGGCATTGCTTTTTGTGTCCTGCCCAAGACATCTTTGTCTATCCCTAGATTTCCTTCTAGAACTGTGCTGTGAAAAAGAAATATCATGCAAGGCACATATATAATTTAAAGTTTTCTAGCAGGCATGTTAAAAAAGTAAGCAGCAGTTGAAATAACTTAAATAATGCATTTTATTTAACCCAAAATATTTCAACATGTAATCAATTTAAGTTACTAATGAGATTTTAAAATATTATTTTATTCCATCCTAAGTCATCAAAAGCCAGTAAGTATTTTATGCTTGAGTGCATCTCAATTTGGACTTTCAAGTGCTCAATAGCCATGAATGTTGGGTAGCTGCCCTATTGGTCAGGACAGTTCCAGAAGTTTCATCGTTCTTGATTTTGATTTAGATCTGTGATCTAATTTGATTTTCATTTTTGTGTATGGTGTGAAATACAAATCGAAGTTTATTTTGAAGTTACAGGGTTATTTGCTAGTATATAGAAATGCAGCTGGTTTTTGCACATTCACCTTGTAGCCTGCGACCATGCTAAAATCACTTAGGAAGTTTAGTAGTTTTCTTTGGTAGACACCTTGGGATTTTTCCCTCAGATAATAATGTACTTCCTCTCCCCCAACAGTTTGCCTTTTGTTCCTCCTCTACTGCATTGGACAGGACACCAGAGCAGAGTGGAAAGTGGACTCTCTAGACCCACTCTGACCGTAGGGGAAAGCATGGCCCTCACCAGTGAGTTATAGCTGTCAGTTTCTCAAAGATGCCCCTTGGAGGAGTTGAGATGGTGGCCCCCAAAGATATGTCCACATCCTAACCCCTGGGACTGGTGCCTGTTACCATATCTGGAGAAAGGGTCTTTGTAGATTTGATTAAATTCAGGATCTTGAGCTGAGGTTCTCCTGGATTTTCCGTGGCCTTAAAGCTAATAGCAGGTGCCCTTCTAAGACGCACACAGAGACGAGGAGGCCACATGGAGACGAAGGTGGAGATCGGAGGGACGCGGCCATGACCCAGGGAGCACCTGGAGCCCCCAGATGCTGGGAGAGGCCAGGAAGGAGCCTGCCTGGAGCTTTCAGGGGGAGCACGGCACTGCCGACACCGTGATTTTGGACCGCTGGCCTCTGGGACCGTGCGATGATAGATTTCTGTTGACTTAAGCCACCCAGTTTGTGATAATTGGTTGTGGCAGACTCAGGAAACGAATACACCCGTTATCAGGCTGAGGAAGTTCCATTCTGTCCCTGGTTAGTTTTCTGTTCCTTTTCAAGAATGAGTGTTGGATTTTGTCAAATGTCTTTTCTGTGTCCATCGTGAGATAGCCCCCATTATCTTGTCAATGTGGCCAAAGTCTGCCCTGACAGTACTGTCTGCTAGGTCACGGCTGTCACCCCCCGAACCGTGTGGAAGCGATGGGTCTGGGCGTGCTAGAACAAACTATAATTATGTCAGAATGAATATTCTTTCCCTATATTTGCTAAAGAAAGTTTAAGAAGTCATTAAAGAGTCCGTAGAACAAAACCATGTCTTAAAATACTTAGAAGGGAAAAAGAGTGGTTACTGAGTTTATACTGAGTGTTTCTCTCTAGAACAGGGACTACAAACTGGGTAACCCTTGGGTCCAGTTTGGCCTAGAGAGAAATTTCATTTGTGTTCCATAGTGTTTTCAAAATTAGGAAATTTCTAATTTTATATTGAAATACTGGATATCTTCTTGAAAAATCTGACAGATCTGTCAACAAAGCCCTGACTTGCAACAAGGTGGAATTTGGCCCAAACTGTGCAGCATCTGCCCCTTATTTGAAGAGTGTTCTTTTCACTTTATCATCACCACACTCCACCTTATTGTCAACTTTGTAGAGACTAGTTTGCAACCTCTGCTTTAGGGTCTTTGTCAGGGTACACTGTCGCACCTAGGATGTGTCCTTGAGGCAGGCTGAGAGGAAACCGGGGATCACAGCCCCCAGGCTGACAGAGTCGTGCCCAGAAAGAACTTGGCGTGACTGACCAGAAGATAAAAAACAGTCTTTCATATCATTCATTATTGAAGAGAGAAAGGAAGACAGACGGATTGACTGGCTTCTGGATGTAGATGGCAGAGAGGAGCAATAAAGACAATCAACATTAAAACCCTAACCCATGTAAAGGAAGGAAGGTAGGAAAAAATTCTGCTGCTGCAATTGAAGAATGAAAAAAGCATTACCTTACAGTGTAAAATTTAAGGAGTGATGGCAAAGCAACAATGCGGAAGATTCTGTTGAGGTGAGGTGTGTTCCCAAAGGTGCCTTCCACTCAACGGAGGAAGGCGGAGGAAAAATGATCAGATCACATCCTGAGGAGTCTCACAACTGTCCTCAATTTGGAAAGAAGTCCTGGGGCCGGTGGCTTCCAGAGCAATTCCATCCACTGTTGGATCTGGCCTGAGGCAGGAAGGCTGGCCACCCTCTGGGGTGCTGTGCTGAGGAGGGCAATGGTGGACTCAGCCCCCTCCTGGCCTGAGGGTGGGCTGGGTAGGGCTGAATGGAATCTCGGAAATGGCTGCTGAGGTTCCCAAGCAAGTTCTGGACTCAGTCTAGGCTGAGTTTTTCCCGTGTTCTGCCCCCAAAACCTTTAGGCCACAGAAAAAGTAGATAAGAGTCAACAGAGCCCTGAAACGAGTGAAGCTCAACACAGGGAAGTAAGAACCCAGACAAAGAGGAAAGTCCGCCAGGAATCTCCCCTCAGTATAACGATGCAAATAGCAGGGGTATTGTTGATTTTTCAGGTTAAACAAGATCAAAAGATAGGACATAGATGTTAGGCAAACATGTTATAACATGAGAGACAGAAGTAAGGAGCAAGGAAAACAGCATGCAGGGGGCAGAGGAAGAACCCAGTTTGGAAGACAATATAATGAGGAAGAAAAAATGTATATTCCTTTATGTGCTGCACTTTACAGAAAAAAATTAATATGAATTCCACAAAATTGCTCTAGGACAATATAGAATGAGAAGGCGATAAAAAGGGAAATTGCATAGGCAAGAAAACTAAGTCAGAATCAAAACAACCTGATTTTAAAATCCAATAAACTAGAAAAACCAATGTACAGAGTATTTGGAGAAAGTAACTGTGAATCAAAGGAAAATGGATATGAAGAAAAGATCAAATCTAAAGATAATTGGTGACATTGGAATAGGCAAAGCATGTTAAAGATGATTGTATTTAGATTTATAATAGGAATAAAGCTTTATAATAAAAGAATGGAATCCGTAAGTTGAAAGACCCTAGTATTAATTGAGGAAAAACATAACAACTGACACTGTGACAGTCTAGTGTCTTAGATTCTTGGGGCTGCCACAAACTGGGTGGCTTCAAACCTCAGAAATTTATTCTCCCACAGTCCTGGAAGTCAGAACTCTGCAATCAAGGTGCCGGCAGCGCCGCGCTCCTTCCGAAGCCTCTTCTAGCTTCTGGCGGCTGCCGGTCATCCTTGGCTTGTGGATGCATGGTTGCATTCTCTGCAGCCTCCTCCACGTGGCCTTCTCTCCACTGTCTCTTCTGTGTCTCTCTGTCCAAATCTCCCGCCCTTGCCTTATATAGATAGCAGCCATGGAACTTAGAGCCAACCCTACGCCACTATGCCCTCATCTTAACTTGCCTCAACTTATCCTCGTCTTGACATCTGCAAGACCCTATTTCCAAATAAGGCCACTTTCACAGGTACTGCAGGTTTGGGACTTCAAGGAATCTTTTTGGGGGACACAATTTGACCCACTGTACTGAGATAAGAATATTAAAGGGCTTTCCAATGATAAAGAATTTTTCAGGCATCTAAGTGGAAAAGTCAAATGACCTCCATGGGGAAAACCCAGTTGGATTTGGATCTCTGCACAGAAATGGTGGATAGCAAAAGTCAGGGAAGCAGTTGCCTCCCTGTTCTGTCAGGGTTTAAAGGAAGATGTGGATCCAACGTATTTAGCCTGCTTGGTTTTTGTTTATATAGAGAAATAGAACACAGATCTTCTCAAACATTAAGGCACCTATGAGCCCTTCAAAAACCTACTGGAGAAAGAAAGCAGCCTGTCAAGGAGTGGATGGAAACCAAGGATCCAGGGAGGGGGTTGTGATGAAGGCGGGCTTCATCTCAATACAGCGTGAGGCTGCACGCTTGGGAGAACTCCGACTGCAGAGCAGTTGTAAAGGGTCCAACCGCTGGTAGACCAGCAGTACCGTACGCGGTGGCCAAGGGGGACTGGGGCGAGGTGGGTGCCAGGGCGGCGTTGGGACCCCCCCAGAGCGTCCCTGGCCTCTTGCCCCAGGCTGACAGGCACCGCTGAGGAACGGCTATTCTCATTCACTTCAGTTTCTCTTTTCAGAAATGTGACTATCGTTAATTTTTAAAAGACCAGGAGCGCGCAGGGCGGGATTCCGTCGGCACAGAAGCCCTCCCGCCTGCTCTGGGAGCGCGAGCGGGCCGCGGGCCCCACTGGCGGCCGAGGGCCCGGGGCCTAGTGGCGCGCCCGCCGCCGGGGTCCTCCCGCGGGCCCGGGGCCGCCGGGGTCGGGGCGCCTTCGGGCCGCCGGGGTCTACCTGCGCCCGCGCACCTGGCCACCTGGGCCGCCCCCACCCCCGGCTGCCCGCGCC
>JAKSZT010020074.1:4273318-4300061 GCA_026826555.1 Tolypeutes matacus | reverse complement strand
GGGCTGTCCGCGCGCCTCCCGCGCCCCGGCCCCCGCCGCCCCCCAGCGGCGGCTGCGCCCGCGGC
Source organism: Tolypeutes matacus (assembly GCA_026826555.1). Taxonomy (NCBI): domain Eukaryota; kingdom Metazoa; phylum Chordata; class Mammalia; order Cingulata; family Chlamyphoridae; genus Tolypeutes; species Tolypeutes matacus. The sequence continues at coordinate 4,299,996 of JAKSZT010020074.1, read as the reverse complement.
GGCGCCCGCGGCGCTTCCCGGCGACGACGAGCTCCAGGCTGACCTTTCGCGGCTTTCGCTCTAAAATGACACGGTGACAAACGGCCCGAGGCCGCGCCGGCAGCGTTTGCTGGAAAGTTCAGGCGCGAGGCAGCCCGGCGCTCGCGGCCCGCGCTCCGCGCCTCGGTGCTCGGCGGCCCGAGCGAGGCTTTGCGGGGGCCGGAGCCCGGCTGCGGGGCTCGGGAGGCGGGCAGCGGGGGGGGGGGGGCGGCTCCGCGCGCGCCTCCCGCAACTGTGTTTTCCCTCCAGTTTTCTGCACACACAGACCCGTGTGTCAGGATGTAAAATGTCATTCCATGCTATGAGTCATGGGCAAAAAAGTTTGCAAGCCGCTGCCCTAGATAAACGCGCCGACAGCTACAACAAGCGGCCGCATTCAGGACGGCCACCGCGGGCTGGGGTGCCCAAGCCCTGGACGCCACCTTCGCGGCGCTCCCGGGCGAGCGCTCAGTGCCGCCGCGGCTTCTCTCCGCACGCGCGCCTCCAGCGCAGGGGGAGCGGGGAGCAGGCTGCCGCTGCGGGGCGGGAGCCCGGGGACCCGGCCACGCACCGCTCCCGTGTGGGGGCGCGCGGCTGACACGAGCACGAGGACACCCCCAGCCACGCGGCACCCACAGTCCGGCGGCGCGCGGGGCTCAGGGTGCGGGGAGAGGGGGGCTGCCCGCCCTGGGCGCCCGCCGCAGGCCGCTGGCGTCGCCGTCGCTGCTACATGCCACACACGTTTTCACGTTAGCTTTCCCCGAAAAAGATGTCAGGTCTGGGCGCCCCAAGAGGAGGGCTGCGGCCGTGGGGCGCTGCCCGGCTTGTGACTTCACTTAAAGACGGTCCCCATCGGGCAGAGGTGGCTGGTGAGCGTCCCCAGGATGCTTCGCGCTGTATTCTGTAAGTTGTGTCATGGCTACTTCAGGGCATGTGTTTATAGCATAAGTGATTTGTAGTATTTAAAAAAGTGTTTAGGAGAAAATTAAAATTCACAGGTAGCACTGAACATTTTGGAGTGTCTGCTTTCCCAAAGAAACCTTGGACACACACACACACACATATATATATATATATTTTTTTTTTCTCTCACATAATTGTGTCTGTACATAGTATCTTTGGCTAGAATAAAGTTCTTTTGACTTGCGCTTGCTGGAAAGTATGTCACAGTTTAACAAATGGTCCTGGACCTCCATGCACAGCTTTAAATGCTGGCGCCTTTCGGCCTGTTTACTTCAGCGGCTGCAGCTCTGCAGTCTCCCGCCACCTTTCGGGCGCTCAGTAGCTGCCTGGGACCGAGGCCATCATTACATTCGAGCCTTTCCTAGGAAGCAGAGCCCATCACTAGCAATGCCAGTTGGGAAATGCTGGTCTCCATAGGATCCTCCGCTGGCTGTATAAACCACAGACGCTGGCCTCCTCCTTCTTCTGTCTTCTAGAGAAGTGGATGCTGAGATCTTTTCAGAGCGTTTTAGAGTGCCTGTTGTCTCCCCCTCGGTTCTTTAATTTACGTGACACGTGTACACAGGACACATGTGTATGGTCTGATCATTTGAGATGAAGGTGAATTCATTTTCTTTATCTGTTTGGAAAGGTGGCTGGCCCGGCACCAGTGGCTTGGGCGCTACCCTCTCGTCACCCAGGCACCCCAGACCGTGCTCAGGCTTCTTTCTTGGCCCCCTCAATCTGCTTCACGTTTTCATCTGTCTCTCTGCAAGTATTACAGGATTTTAAAAATTACTTTTGCTCTGTATGTTGTATATTGTTTGGTTCTAAAATTAAACATTTTTCCTTTGTGACATTTTTCTCTTCCTCTGAGGTTTTTAGAAGTTCCGCACATGGAAGGTTTTGTACTATCCTCTTTTTATTGATTTCTAGCTTACGCTGTAGTCAGCAAACAAGGGCTGTATGAAACCAGGGCTTTGAAACTTGAGTATGTATTTATGGCCTCATGGTTAGTTGGTTAGTTTACCGACCGCTCCGCGTATGATTGAGGAGAACATGCATCCGCAGACTTTGAGGGCAAGGTTGCGTGTGTTTGTCTTTTATCCAAAGATTTTCTAGCTCTAGTAATGTTTTTATTTGTTTGATCTGTCACTCGGAGATAGGCGTGTTAAAAATCTCACAGTACAATGCTGGATTTTGTCAGTTTTTCTTGTAGTTCTGCCAGCTTTTGCTTTATAGAAGTAGAAAGTATGTACAAGGTTAGAATTGCCCTCACTTTTCTGTGAGTAGGACCTTTTTATTGTTGTGTCCTCTCCCAAATGCCTCTTGCCATAAAATCAGTTTTGTTTTGTATTACTGTAACTACACCTTTCTCTTGGCTAGGATTTGCTTACAAGATCTCTTTCCTTATTCTTACTTACATTCAGTTTTTCTCTTCATGCTTTAGATTTGTGCCCTGTAACAAGGTAATAATTGAATTTTTTCTTATCCATTTTGAAAATCTCTGTCTTTTAACAGGGCCTCTCAGCCCAATTAGGTTTAATATAATTACTGACATATTTCGAATTAAAGGCAATATTTTATTTTATGACTTCCAATCCTGTCTTCTCTGTGTTTTTGTTTCTCTTTGCTACCTTTTGGATTGTTCCTTACCTCGTTTTCCTCCCCCTTGACCAGTGTGAGAATTGTGTTTTTATTTCATTATTTTGGTACTTTCCTTTAAAATGTTAATGTATAAACTGAACTTAATCTGAAGATTATTAGTTGTTCTCTTCTTTTGCCAGATAATTAAAGAACCCTAGATTGCTTTGACTATAGTTTTTAATTTTCTGGCTTCCATGTGGTTGTCATCCAGAGTTTTGATTTTTTTCTCTGCCTCAAACTTGACATCTTTTTCTAGTTTTTAGGGTCCTTTGCTGTCATTCCTTCCTGCGGTACAGGCCCCTTTTATCTTCTTCCTAATATACATACTTTAGAAGATTGTTTTAAGGGACTGTTGATGGTAACCTTTACATGAGATTTCTTTATTTTGCTTTCATTCCTGAATGATGGATTTTTGGGGTATACACTTCCATGTGGACAATTCCTTTCAGCCCTTTGGTGATAACATTCCATTGACTTCTACCTTCCAATGCTACCATTAAGGTAATAACTATTATTTGTTGGGCATCTGTCTTTTTCTTTTTTTATTGTGGTAAAATATATGTAACATAAAGCTTGGCCCTTTACCCATTTTTAAGTGTACAAGCCGTTGGTATTAATTACAGTCACAGAGCTGTGCAACCATCACCACCGTCTATTTCCAGAACTTTTTCACCATTCCACGTAGAAACTCTGTACCGATTAAGCAGTAACTCCCCATTCTCCTCACCCAGCCCATGGTGACCTCTTATTCCACTTCCTGTCTCGGTGAATTTGCCTATTCTAAAATACCTCATGTAAGTGGAGTGATATATTTGTGTTTTTGAGTCTCAGTTCACTCAGCAAAATGCATTCAAGGTTCAGGCACATTGCAGCATGTATCAGAGGTTCGTCCCTCTTTGTGGCTGAACAATATTTCATTGTATGTACGTGCCATATTTTTCAGGCCCTCATCTGTCGGTGGACACGTGTGTTTCCCCCTTTTGACCACTGTGAAAACTGCTGCTAGGAACATCAGTGGGCACCTGTCTGAGCCCGTTTTCAGTATGTAACATATATAGCTAGGAATGGAATGGCTTTGTCATAGGGTATTTCTATCTGTAACTTTTTTTAGGAGATGCCAAGTTGTTTTTCACAGTGGATGCAGCATTTTAAAATTCCAAGAACAATGTGTTTGGGTTCCAGTTTGACCACATTCTCGCCAACACTTATTTTCTGTTTTGTTTTGTTTTTGGTAATAGTTATCCAGGTGAGTATGAATTGGTATTTCATTGTGGTTTTGATATGCATTTCCCGGCTGACTAATGATGTTGACCATCTTTTCGTATGCTTATTGGCCATTTGTAAGTCTTTTTGGAGAAATGTCTAAGTCCTTTGCCCATTTTAATTGTGTTGTTCTTTTTTTTGTTGTTGAGTTGTAGAAGTTCTTTGTATATTCTGGATATTAATCCTTTATCTGATATATGATTTACAAACATATTATCCCAATCTCTGGGTTGTCTTTTAATAGTGTCCATTTATGCACAAAATTTCTAATTATGATGGAGTCCAATTTATTTCTTTTGTTTTTGCTTTTGATGTTAAGAAACCATTGCCAAATTCAAAACCATGTAAGTTTGCGTCAGTGTTTTCTTCTTCTAAGAGTTTTATAGTTTTTGCTCCTAAGTTTAAGTATTTGATTCATTTTGAGTTTTTTTTTTTTTTTTTTTTTTTTTTTTTTAATATGGAAGAAGATAAAGGTCCAACTTCATTCTTTTGCATGTGGCTATCCAGTCTTCCCAGCAGCCTTTCTTGAAAAGACTGATCTTTTCACATTGAATATGGACTTGACAACCTTGTCAGAAATTAATTGACCAGAGATGTAAGGGTGTTTTTTTTCCTGGGCTCTGGCCTACTCCATTGGTGTATATATCTATCCTTTTGCCAGTATCACACTGTTTTTAATCATTGTAGCTTTGTAGTAGGTTTTGAAATTGAGAAGTGTACGTCCACCATCTTTTTGTTTTTCAATATTTCTTTTCTTTTTCTTTTTTTTTTTTTAATGATTGCAGGTGGGAAGTTTATTGAGAAGCTCTCCCAATGGAGGGGATCTGAAGAATAGACTTCAGCTCCTTTCAATATTGTTTTGTCTCTTCAGGGTCCCTTGAAATTCCATATGAAATTTAGGATTAGGATGGGTTTTTCCATTTCTGCCAAAAATGCCATTGGGTTTTTGATAGGAGTTGCTTTGAATTCTGTAGATTGCTTTTGGTTTTAGTGTCATTTTAACAATAGAAGTTTTCAATTCATGAATACGGGATGCTTTCCATTTATTTGGGTTGTCCTTAATTTCTTTGAGAAATGTTTTGTAGTTTGCAATGTGTCTTTTCCCTCCTTGATTAAATTTATTCCTTAGTATTTTATTCTTTTTCATGCTATTATAAATGGAATTCTTTTCTTCATCTCCTTTTTGGATGTTTAGTGCTAATGCATAGAAATACAATAGATTTTTTTGTTTGTTTGTTTTTTAGGAGGTACCGGGGATTGAACCCTGGACCTTGTACATGGGAAGCAGGTACTCAACCACTGACTACATCTACTTCCCAAAATACAATTGATTTTTGCATGTTGATTTTGTATCCTTTAACTTTTCTGAATTTATTAGCTTAACAATTTATTTTGTATATGAATTCTGTATTAGCAAAAGGGGTACTGATGCAAAGTACCAGAAATCTGTTGGCTTTTATAAAGGGTATTTATTTGGGGTAGAGGTATATACTTACAAGGCCCTAAAGAGTCCAGTTCAAGGTTACGTCCTCACCGTAGTCTGTTGCCACATGTTAGAGCAAGGTGGCAGGTGACCTCTGCCTGGTCTCTCCTTCCTTCTTCTTCTTAAGGCTTCTTGGGCCCAGCTTCTTCTGATCTCAGCTGTAGGCTGGCACAGGGCTTGTCTCTCTCCCCAGGGCTTTAGCTGTTTGAGCCTTCTCCTTTCTGTCACATGGCAGGACCGAAATGACCAAGTTCACTCCTCTTCTGTATCTTCTTCTGTCTTCTTCTGTCTGTCTGCTTGATTGTCCGTTTATAGCCCACCAAGGGCGTGGGGACTCAGCTCGGAGTCACACCCTACTGACATCGTCAAATCAAGCCCGAATCTTGATGTAATCAAGTAAATGTAAAACCTTTGCATTTAGTACAATTCAAGGGTATCATGCCCAGAGGAATAGACCAGTTTTCAAACATAATATCTTTTTTGGGGGGATTCATAAATAATATCAAACTGCTACAGATTATTTGGGGCTTTTTGCATATAAGAGCTTGTCATCTGCAAACAGATGTAATTTTACACCTTCATTTCCAATTTGTGTGTCTTTCATTTCTTTTTCTTGCCTGTTTGCACTGGCTAGAATTTCTAATGTCATGTTGAATAGAAGTGGTGAATGTGGTCATCCCTACCTTGATTCTGATCTTAGAAGGAAAGCTTCTAATCTTTCACCTTTGCGTGTGATGTTAACTGTGGGTTTTCCGTGTATGCCTTTTTTTTTTTTTTAATGTTGAGGAAGGCTCCTTTTTTTTTCTAATTTATTGGATTTTTTTTATCATAAGAGGGTATTGAATCTTGCTAAATGATTTTTCTGTATCAATTGAGATGAACGTTTTTTTCCTTTCTATTGATGTGGTATATTACATTGACTGATTTTTATGTGTCAAAGTGCCCGTGCATTGCTGGGGTAAGTCACATTTGGCCATAGTGAATAGTCCTTTCGATATGCTTGTCAAAAGGATTTGCTAGCATTTTGTCGGGGACTTTTTCATCCATATTCATAAGGTATATTGACCTGTAGTATTCTCTTAGTGTCTTTGCCTGGCTTTGGTATCGGTAATAGAAAATAGAAGAGTTTGACAAGGATTGGTCCTAATTTTTCCTAAAATATTTGGTAGAATTCACCAGTGAATCCATCTGATCGTGGGATTTTCTTTGGTAGGAAGTGTTTGATTATTGGTTCAATCTCCTTACTTGTTATATGTATATTCAGATTTTTAATTTCTTTTCAAACCAGTTTGGGTAGTTTGTAGGTTTCTAAGAATTTGTCTTCATCTAGGTTATACAATTTGTTGGCATGTAATTGTTCATAGTATTCTTACTAATAATCCTTTATATTTCTGTAAAATTAGGACTAGTATCCTTACCTGCATTTCTGATTTTACTAGTTTGTCGTCTTTCTTTTTTTTCATGTCAAGCTAGCTAAAGGTTTTCAATTTCGTTGATCTTTTCAAAGAACCAGATTTTGATTTTGTTGATTTACTCTCATTTTCTGTTTTCTCTTTTGTTTATCTCCACTCTAATCTTTAATTCCTACCTTCTGCTGGCTTTGGGTTTAGTTTACTGTACTTTTTCTAGTTCTTAAAGGTGTACAGTTAGGTTGTTGAGATCTTTTATCTTTTTTTAGTGAAGGCATTTATAGCTGTAAATGTCCCTCTGAAGACAGCTTTCACTGCATTCCATAAGTTTTGGTATGTTGTGTTTTCATTTTCATTTGTCTCAAGGTCTTTTCTAATTCCCTTTGTGATTTCTTCTCTGACCCATTGGTGCTTCAAAACTGTGTTGTTTAATTTACAGATATTTGTGAATTTTCCAGTTCCTTTTATTCATTTCTAGTTTCTTTCCATTGTGATAGAAAAGATACTCTGTATGATTTCATTCTTTTTAAACTTATTAAATCTTGTTTTTTGGCTTCACATATCATCTATCCTGGAGAATGCTCCCTGCACACACGAGAAGAATGTGTATTCTGCTGCTTTTGGGTGAAAAGTTCATGTCCTCTTTTCCTTATTGATGTTCTGTCTTGTCATTTAATCTTTTATTGAAAATGGGGTAGTGTAGTCTCCAATTCCTCCCCTCAATTCGGCCAGTTTTTGCTTCCTGTGTTTTGGGGCACTGTTGTTAGGTGCATGTTATCCATTGAATTGTGTTCCCCCAAAAGATACGTTCAAGTCCTAACTGTCGTCTTGCGAATGTGATCCTGTGTGGAAATAGAATCTTTGAAGATGTTAAGATGAGGCTGAACTGGATTAGGGCGGATCCTAATCCAATACAACTGGTTTCCTTAAGGAGAGAAAATTTGGACACAATCAGTAGGAGTCAGAGAGAGATGAGATATGAGATGACCACGTGACGGAGGCAGAGAATGAGTTATGCTGCAAGCCACAGAGCATCGAGCATTGCCGGCAAGCCCCTGCCAGAACCTTGCAGACATCAGAGGGAGCACAGCACTGCTGACACTGGTTTCCAACTTCCCACCTCCAGAACTGTAAGACAATGAATTTCTTAACCCAACTTGTCTGTGGTACTTTGTTATAGCAGCCCCGGAAAATGGAGATAGTGTATATATAGTTTATAAGTGTTCTCTCTTCTTGATGGAGTCACACTTTTATCAATATGTAATGTTGTTAATCCATTCTGCCAATCTCTGCCTTTTAATTGGAAAGTTTAATCCACTTATAGTTAAAGTAATTGCTATAAGGAAGGGCTTTTGCCATTTAACTATTTTCTGTATTCTTATATGATTTTTGCTCCTCAGTTCTTCAATTACTGCCTCTTTTTGTAGTGTGCCGTTTTGATTCCCTGCCTTTCTTTCATTGTATATTTTTAAGTTATTTTCTTAGTGGTTACCTTGGGGATTACAATTAACATCTTAAATTTAAAACAACATAGTTTAAATAATACCAACTTAGTTTCAATAGTATATAGAAACTCAGCTCCTCTACACCTCCAGCCCTCTCCCTTAATACTGTTATTGTCACAAATTATATCTTTATACATTGTGTGCCCATTTTACAGATTTATTATTTTATGCACTTGCCTTTTAAATCACATAGGAGAAAAAGGAGTTACAAACCCAAAGTCTAGTAATACTGGCTTTTATATTTACCTATGTAGTTTTACCAGTGTTCTTTAATTCTTACAGCTTCAGGTTACTGTCTGGTGTCCTTTCATTTCAGACTAAAGTATTCTCTTTAGCATTTCTTATAGGGCAGAACTACTAGTAATGAACTTTCTTAGCTTTTTTTAAAATCTGGAATTGTCTTAATTTCTCCTTCATTTTTGAAGGAGAGTTTTGCTGATATAGACTTCTTGTTTAACAGTTTTTTGTCCCCTTTTGGTATTTTGAATATGCTATCCCACTACATTGGTATCCATACTTTCTAAGTAGAAATTAGCAGGCAGTCTTATTTAGAACCCCATGTATGTGAAGACTTGCTCCTTTCTTGCTGCTTTCAGAATCTTCTCTCTGTCTTTGGTTTTCAACAATTTGAATAAAATGGTCTCAGTGCAAATCTCTTTGCGTTTATCCTGCTTTTGGAGTTCATTGAGCTTCTTGTCTCTGTATACTTACATCTTTCCTCAGATTTGGGAATTTTTCAGCCATCAGATCTTCAAATGATTTTCTCCCCCTTTTTCTCTCTTTTCCTCCTGGGACTCCTGTGGTACATGTCTCAGTACTTTCGGTGGTGTTTCACAGTTCTATTGAGACACAAAATGTTCACTTTTCTTCATCATTTTTTGTTCTCTTCAGACCACGTTCAAATGCCTTATCTTCAACTGTGCTGGTTGTTTCATCTGCCTGCTTAAAGCTGCCTCTGAAAATCTCCAGTGAACTTTTCATGTCACTTGTTGTAGTTTTCAACTCCAGAATTTGACTCCTTTTCATAATTCCGATGTCTTTTATAGATATTTTCAACTTGTTCATACATTGTTTTCCTGATTTTCTTTAGCTGTTTGCTCATGGTTTCATATAGCTCACTGAGCACATGTAAGACAGTTGATTTAACTTCTTTGTCTAATAATTGCAATGTCTGGGCTTCCTTGGGATGTTTTCTGTGAATTTCTTCTTTTTTCTTGTAAATGTGCCCTACTTTCTTGTTTCTTTGTATGTTCTGTAATTTTTTGTTTAAATAATACCAACTTAGTTTCAGCAGTATATAGAAACTTTGTACATTCTGAATATTTTAATATGGTAACTACATTTAATTGGGAGGCCTTAAGAGCAAATAACCGAGGATTCCAGAAGAAGAGTTTCTGCCTCAAGCTACAACTCTCTGCTCCTCCCTGAGTTTCCAGATTGCTGGCTTCCCCTGTTGATCTTGGACTCAAGATTTCCACATCAACTCTTACTGGAATCCCTACCCTGCTGGCTTGTCCTACAGATTTCAGGTGTGTCAGCCCCCGCAATCATATGGGCCAATTCCTCAAAATAAATCTTATAATAGATCTAGAGAACACTGATGTATACAGGTTGTTCATTGGAGAGACCGACCCCTAGAGCTTCCTACCATAGTCTTTTGCCACAATTGCCTTTTCCTTGTCTTTGGCTGCTTTTTAGATGTCCTTTTTCCTCTGGTGTTTTGTGGTTTTATAAAAATATGTGCCTAGTTGTAGACACTTCATTTATCCTGCTTTGCATTTATTGTGCTTCCTCTCTCTATGATTTGTCTTTGATCAATTCTGGAAAGTTTTAGCCTTTTATCCCTTTCAGTGTTTCTTTCTCGCCATTTAAAAATATTTTCCCTTCAAGAACTTTGACTGGCCTTCTGTTAGACTTTCTCACTCTGTCCACTCACTTCTCTTAATCTAGCCTTAAATTGTTTTTCCATGTTGAAATCTAGGTAATTCCTTCATGTCTGTATTCAGATTTTTGTATATTTTGCTTTTCCCCACAAATTGAGCCATAATATATGCATGGCGAAAACACAAAAATAAAGTGTAGTGTACAGCTTGATGAAGTTTAAATATGTATGTGCCAGTGTAGCCATTACCTGTTCAAGGTAGAAAACCTTTTCTTCCTGCAAGCACTCTCTCCCTCCTGTCCCTTCCTGTCAGCTGAGTTCCTCTCTCCCCCAGGCAACTCCTACCCTAACTTCTGTCATGATGGATCACTTTTAAGTATTCTTGAATTTCATATAAATGAATCATACAATTTATTCTTGTTTTGCTCACACAGTCTTTTTGACGTTCATCTATGTTGTATGTCTAAGTAGGTTGTTTTTGTTTTTTTGCTCTATTGTAAAGGTTGACAAACTGCGGCGGCCCACGGGCCAATTCCAAGCCACTGCATGTTTTCATAAATAAAATGTCATCGGAACACAGCCCTGCCCATTTGACATAATTAAGTAGTTACTGCAGAGACTGTGTGTCACAAAGCCTAAACGATTTATATCTGGCTGCTTTACAGGAAAGGTATGCTGCCCCTCATTCTATAGTATTGAATTATAGAAATAAACCACAAGTCAGTTATCCTTTCTCTTGTTAGTGAACATATGAGTCATTTTCAGTATTTCAACATTTCAAGTAAATGTTCTTGAAATACGAATGTTCTTGAAACTGCCACTGTTGGGCCTCTGCTCACATCTCTTGGTATGTACTGAGGAGCTGAACTGGCGCTCTTGGAGCAGATTGGCTGCATTTCCAGGAATATCAATAACGTTGAGCACCATTTTATGTAGATATTGGCCATTCAGATTCCTTTTGTGAAGTTCCAGTTCAATTTTTTTATCCATTTTTGTTAGGTTGTTGATCTTTCTGTTAATTAATTTTAGTTCATTATATATTCTGGAGAGGAAATATTTCCCAGGGACGTACTTGCAGACATTTCCTATCTGTCTGAATTTTGCCTCTTTATTCTCTTAATGGTGCCTTTCGATGACCATACTTTTTATGAAGTTCAGTTTATCAAAGTGGGGAGGAATGTTTGGGCTTTTTTGTATCCTGCACTCCAGATTTTCTCCCACCCTCATTTTTGCCCTAATGAAGACATTTATCTTTGCTTTCCTCCAGAAGTTGTATAATTTTAGTCCTCGTGTTTAGGTCCATGATTTATCTACAGTTTTTGGGAAATGGTGTGAGGGTAGGGGTCAAGAATTATTTTCTACCTGGACAATCAGCTGCTCTACATTATTTATTGAGAAAATATTTCTTTTCCCATTGAGTTTCATTGGAGCTTTTGTTGAAAAATCAACAGTGACATATATTTGGATCCATTTCTGGACTCTCTTGTGTTTCACTGGACTATTTATCAATTCCTGGGTCAGAACCACACTTAAATTATTGTATTTTGTAGTGAGTCATACAGTAGTGTAAGCCCTCCAATTTTGTTCTCCATAAGGAGTGTTTTGGCTATTTATGTGCCTGGTGTGTCCATGTAAATTTTAGAAACACCTTGCCAACCTGTTTTAAAAGTCTACCAGTTTTTTTATTGGGGCTGCATTGACTCTCTAGATCAGTTTTGGGAGAATGGCTATCTTAACAGTGTCAGTCTCCCAGCTTAGGAACACGAATGACTTCTTCAGTTATTTTCAGCGTGGTATTGTGCTTGTCCATGTAGAGGAGTTAACAGACATTTTAAAAATTTATTTCTGGGGCATGTTATGTTTTTTGATGCTGCTGTAAATGGTGCTTTTTTTTTTTTTTTTTTTTTCCCCCAATTTTATTTTCCTACTGTCCTGTTAGGGTATAGCAATTCAATTGATTTTTGTGTATCGATCTGGTATTTTGGGGAGATTTAATAAATGCATGATCAGTCATCTGCAAATCAAAAGTAGGTTTAAACCTTCCTTTCCAATATCTGTGTCTTTTATTTCTTTTTCTTGCCTTATTGCACTGACTGTGACCTACAGAACAATATTTAATTGAAGTGGTAAGAACAGACATCCTTGCTTTGTTCCTGATAAGGGGAATAATCAATAGTTCACTCTTAAGGATGGTGTTTATTGTAAGTTTTTTGTAGATGTCCTTTACCATATTGAAGTTATTTTCTTTTATTCCTGGTTTACTGAGATTTGTTTTCATGAATGGGTATTAAAAAAAAAACTTTTCTGAAATAATTTCAGATTTACAGAAGAGTTGCAGATTGTACAGTGTTGCTCTTTACCCTTTACCAGCCTTCCTTTCATATTAACCTCTCGACTTCCCTGCTACATTTATCAAAACTAAAATATTGACTGGCATAATGCTAGCAACTACATTAGATTTTACTTACATTTTCCCAGTTTTCCTATGACTGTTCTTTTTCTGTTCCCAGATCCAGTCCATGTGCTCTGTAGCACTGAGTTATCCTTTCTCCCTAGTCTGCTCAATGTGTGATAATTCTCAGGCTTTCCTGTTTCTCATGACCTTGCCACACTTGAAGAGTTCTGGCTAGGTGTTTGGTAGACAGTCCCTCATTTGGGTTTGTGTGATGTTTTCTCACCATTAGACTGCAGTTATGGATTTGGGGGAAGATACCACTGAGGGGCTGTGCCCATCTCATTACATCGCTTCGGGGACTTGTGATGTCGACATCACTCGTGATGATAACCTTGATCCCAGTTAGGATGTCCACCAGGTTTCCCACGGGAATGTCTCTTGTTTTCCCTTTTTGTGCCTTATTTGTTGGAATCAAGTTCATATTCAAGGGGAAGTGACGGAAGAATATCAAATGATTTGTGGGCATATGTTAAAACTACCATGGTAATTAATAAATATTTTGAGGGAGATATTTTCAGGCTTTGCAAATACTCTACTCCTTCTTAAAATTCTGCCCACTGATTTTAGTATTCATCGATGGGTCTTGCCTGCAGCAATTATTATTATGGTATTCTAGTGGTGATTTTCTATTTCCTTCATCCTTTCTACAGTTAATTGGAATTATTCCTGAAGGATTATTTGTCTCTTTCCTCCCATTTATATATTTATTCCATCACTTATTTATATAAGTGTGTAATAATGGATATTTATTATAATCTCTGGGTTCTGATCCAGTATTGCCCTTATTCTGCTTAAATTGTTCCAGCTTTAGCATTTTGAGCTTTTTAAGGTCAGCCTCTATGTCCTTTTGGCATGGCCCCATTTTTTAAAGCACTTACTTTATGATACTCCAGACTTACTTAGTACTTTTCCTGTCCCAACCTTAGAGTCTGCCGTTTCTTCAGGAAGCTATGGCTCCTTTTACTGGAGGGTGGTATTTAGAAACCAGGTTCTGGGTGCTGAGTGTGCTCAGAGCTGCTGGGGCGTTGGTGCTTCTCGGCCCACTCCGCAGACAGAGAAGGCAGTATGTATGTCATGCACTGGGTGCTAAACTTTGTCAAATGCTTTTTCTGTGTCTCTTGAGATGATAATGTAGATGATCTTTCTTGGTCTGGCAGTGGTGTGATTTGGAAATCACTGACATATTGACATATTAAAAGGATGTTTATCCAAAATTTCTAGGTGCTCTACTGTAGGCCCTCCCACCCCCCCCCACCCCCCCCCCCCCCCCCTCTCTAGCTTCCCGTATTGCCTGAACAAATCTTAAGATAACTCTATAGTATATTTTGATATGAAGGGGCAGGAACATTCCTTTTGTTATACTGAATCATCTTGGCTATTTTTGGACCTTTCCCATTCCATGTGAATTTTACTGTTGGCTTATGAAGTTCCATGAAGAATCCTGTCAGATTCTTTAAAGTGGCTCTGAATTTATAGATTAATGTAGGAAGAATAGATATCCTTACAGTATTCAATCTTCCCATTCTCCTAGCTTGTGTCTTCTTTATGTCCTTCAAAGATATTTTATATAATAAAGGCTTATACATCTTTCATTAAGTTTATTCCCAGATCCTTGTGATTTTTAAAATTTTGCTACTGTGAATGGTTTCTCTTTGATTCCCATTATATTTTCTAATTGGTTAATTATTACTTTGTAAATAATAACAGACTCCTCCTTGTGACTACGCTATTTGTAAGAGATGGCCATTTTCCCTTTCCCTTTTTGAATCTTCATAACCCTTATTTGTTCGTGTTTGTATTATTTCACTAGCGAGGAGCCCCAGTGCCGTGAAGAAGGTGGTAGTTACCGTGGACATCTCATCTTGTTCCTGACTCAGATGGGAACACTTCTGCAGTGCCACATCTTCTCGTGATGATGTTGCCGGGTGTCTGGCATTCTCCTTTGCGCCTAGTTCTCTAAGAGTTTCACAGCATGGGTGGTATCAGAGGGCACTAAGTCCATTTTCTGGATCTGTTGGTCTTTGGAGCCCGTTCTGGCCATGTCATATGGGGCAGTTACTTACCCTCTCTGCCCTAGGTTTTCTCATCCATAAATGAAGCTTACAAGTGGCCACCTTGTGGGGTCATTGGGAGATTACATGAGCTAATGCTTAGAAATGGGAAGAACTGTTCTTGACCCCTGGGTCGCACTCATTTCCCTCTTTCTTTATCTCTCAGTGTGGGAGGTGATTTCAGTTATTTTAATAATTATATTCAATATATAATTATTGAACCTTCTTTGCATTCTTGGGCAAACCTTACATAGTAATAGGATCTGGATTTAACTTACTATTTTCTTTGTCTTGTTTTTTTTCATGTAATATTGATGAGTCATAAAGTGGCTGTTCTTTTGCTTAGCAGAGGACATAGTGAATGATTGAGTCCTATAAAAAGATTGCACAGGAGCTGAGCAGCTGAGGAGATAACGTTCCCAAAGCCCTGGAGTGATCGACGCCTTTGTCTTTTGATAGAGATAGGTGGTTCTTTCATGAGCAAATTAAAAACTGCATGTGAAAAATGGCCCTAGACAGGAAGGAGGGATGATTTTAGCTTTCCTACACGTTTCACCCTGAACATCCTGTGTGTAGAGATTTAAATATCTAGAATATTTGAAAAGAGTGATTCACCAACATTACACTGAGTGCTTTCTTTGTGCAGGAGAAGGTTTTGCTGGCCTGGGATATGCCTCTGCTCTCAAGGAGCTTATGGACCCGTTGGAGGCAGAACTACCTGTGTCATTCAGGGAAACCCAATGTCTGTCCATCAGACTGAACTTTCTAATGTCTTTCTATCTGTCTGTCTGTCTCACTCCTATCAGTGCCTTGGTTTAGGCTCTTGCCGTTCTGCTAAGTCCCCCCTTGTTGAGGTTTTCCTTCTGTTTCTCGTGTGGAATGACCACTGGGGTCAGCTCCCTGACTGTAACCCCCCGGTGGCAGGCAGCACCTTGGAAAAGAAGGTCCTCAACCCCCTTGCCCAACAGTGGCCCCTCACAGTCTGGTCCAGATGGGCCTCACCAGTCTTGTGTTCCGTGGCTTCTCAGAGTTGGCCGAGCGGGACACTGGCCGCAAGCACCCACCGGAGTTGGTCCAGTGGGATGTCCGCACCCATCTGTCACTGAAGATCCCCTGCGCCATGTTGGCAGCTATGCTTTAATTCATACCTTTCCCTCAGCTTTGAGTGTATTTTTTCCCAACTCACGTTCAATGGAAATTTCCCAGGCCCTGGCAGAGGACACCCACGCTGCGTCCCACCTAGCTGGAGAAGAGCCCTGTGATTTGTAGTCGATAGCTCCTGGTCCCCTTACCTGCCATCTCCGCTCGCTGTGTCTAGTTGTCATTTCCAGACGGTGCACTTCTTAGAGATAAGGCTCCAGCACCTGGCACGATGCCTTGCCTACGAAGAGTTATTGCTAAATAGCTATCACTCTTAAGTACCTACTACAGCTGTGCTACAGTTTTGCAACATAGGCATTATTATTTCTGTTTTAAATTGTGAAGAAATTTGGTATCAAAGAGTTTAAGAATCTTGCCCAATGCTTTATAGCTAGTAAGTGGCAAAACTGGTTTGTCTGATTCAAAAGCTCTTGCTATTTCTTCTATGCCAGGCTGCCTTGGTGCTAAAAATAAATAGTTAAATAAATAAATTTATTGAACAGATGTATTTACGGTAAAACTCACCACCAAAATTGTGCTTTGCTTCCGTTGCCACCCACAGAGACTCCTGGCGTGTTTAAGAACTGCCGTGGACTCACTGGGGTGCTCCTACTTTCTTTGGGGTTTCCTTCTAGTTTTTTTATTGGTACCGATGGGTAAGGTTTGAATATTCTATTTTTGGGTCAGTGAAACAAATCTAAGCATGGTTTGCTTGGTCTTTGTTTTTATTTTTAGGAAGAAAAGTTTGCATTTGCCTGTAACTTTGACTAGGCAACTGATAAGGTAAAAGTCTTCTTAGCTTTTATAAAGTACTTATTTTTCTTTCTATGGAGGTATAAAATACATGCAAAAATTGTATAAAGTGCACCAGTGTCACAGCTGCAGCTCGGTGAGTTTTTACATACCTGTGCACCTGTGTGCCCAGCACCTGGATTACAGTAGACAATATTTCATCCATCCAGAAAGAAAAAAATCCTACACACCTTCTGGCCAGTGCTTTCCCTGGAGGTCACGCTAGTCTCATTCCCATCGCTGGAGTGTGGTTTTGCCTGTTCTTGAGCTCCGACTGGGTGTGATCAAACAGTATGTTTTCTTTTGGGTCTGGCTGCTTTCATTCAGCACAGTTCGTTGAGCTCCGTCGAAGTTGCTTTTTGAATCTGTAGTTCTTTCTCTCTTCCTTCTTTTTCTCCTGCTAGTATTTGATGGTATCAATACTCCACAGCTTAGGCATCTGTACTCCTGTTTAAAGTTCTACAGGTTTATGGGTTGTGTCCCAGTTTGGGCTGTTATGAATACAGCTGCTATGAATAGTCTTTTGGCGGACATTTGTGGTGTGTCACTTGGGAACATTTCTAGGAGTAGAATTGTTGGATATGGGGTAGGTATATGTTTAGTTTTATTAAATTCTGCCAAACAGTTTCCCAAAAGTGAACAAATCAACTTAAATTCCTACCAGCAATGAGAGCTGTAGTTGCTGCGTGTTCTCGCCAATGCTTGATACTGTCATTCTTTTTCATTTTAGGCCTTCTGGTGGGCACGAGGTGATACCACGTTGTGTTTTCATTGGCATTGCCTCGATGATTAATGATGTGCAAGCATTTCCAAATGCTTCCTATAAAAGTTAGAGATCTTCCTTTATATTTCTATTGGGTCATCTTACTGATTTGTAGGAGTTCTTTATATATATTCTAGATAAGAGTCCTTTGTTGGATATGTATATTGCAAATATCTTCTTGTTGTGACTTTGTTTATCCTCTTGATGTCATTTGATGAACAGAAGTTTTGAACTAATGAAATCCAGTTAATCGTTTTTTTAATAGTCAGTGTTTATGTCCTGTTGAAGAAATCTTTTGGGAGCAGATGTGGCTCAAGCAGTTGGGTGCCTGCCTCCCACATGGGAGATCCCGGGTTTGGTTCGCAGTGCCTCCTAAAGAGACAAGCAAGATGGGGAGCTGATGCAGTAGGATGATGCAATGAGGAGACACAATGAGGAACACATCAAGCAGGGAGCAGCTGTAGGTCAAGCAATTGGGCACCTCCATCCCACATGGGAGGTCCCTCTTTCAGCTCCTGGTGCCTCCTAAAAGATGATGAGCAGACACAGAGAGCACAAACAATGAGAGTGGGGGGGATAAATAAATAAATCTTTTTTAAAAAAGAAATCTTTGCCTATTCCACAGTCATGAAGATGTTAATTTTCCGTTCACTTTTAGATTTGTGATCCATTCTTTGATCTGTCTTAATTTTTGTATGTGATGAAAGATAAGGGTCAAGGTTAATATTTTTCAGTATAGAAATCCATTAGCTCTGGAGTCATTCTTTGAAAAGAATGTCCTTTGCCCATTGAAGTGTGGTGGCATCCTTTTGAAAATCAAGTACTCATATACACAAGGGCCTATTTCTGAACTCTTGATTCTGAACCATTGTTCTTTGCCTCATGGTTGAAAATGGCTAGTCAAGCTCCAGCTATCACGTCTGCATCCCAGCCAGTAGGAAGGAGGAAGACATGAAATGGTATGTTCCTCCTTCAAGGACTATTCCCAGAGTTTGTATAGAATACTTCTGTCTACCTCTCATCGTTAGTAACGTGACAGTTTTTATCTTCACGGGAAATTGAGAAATGTCTTTATTCTGGGGCTTGCTTCTTTACAAAGGAAGAATGGCTATTGGGGGAAAATGGCGTCTTTCCCTTGACTGCCCTTTGCGAGCACTTGGTAGGTACTGGATAGACGTTTTCATCTGCTGGACTCAGCTACACCCGTGGCAGCCTTGCTGGTTAACATTCACACCCGACCACACAGGCAGACGTCACGGCTCTGCCCTAGAAGCTTTCCCAGACCACCTGACGAGACGTGCCCGTGCCCCCCGGAGCAGCAGGGCCCGCTGCTTCCCAGTGGGAGAGGTTCCCAGACGCCGTCTAAGCTTCTCCCAAGCTGCTGTCGTTGTCATCGAAGCGGTTTGCAGACTGTGATGGCTGGAATCAGGGAGGCCTACAGGCAGGTGCGGGTCATGGCCCAGGGGGCACCCTGGAGCGGGGCTGTCAGGGGGGCTCCCCTTTTGGTCTTGGTTGGCTCCTAAACACCCCTTGCCCTTTCTTTTTTTTGTAGAAGAGCCTACAGGTGCATACTAGTGCTGTCATCTGTTGTAGTTTTGCTGTTGGCCTCTATTAATAGTCAGCGGATAAAGGATTTTTGTGGAAATCCTCACTGCTACTAGCCTTGAAAACAAAGGTTTCCGTTTGGCCCACCCAGTGTTAAATTTCCTTCCATCTTTCATCCCTGGGAAAGATATTCTGAAATACCTAAAATGATGGCCTGTATTCCTTTGTACTTAAGGCACACAAAAAAATCTGTTATAATATTTTCATTTTCAGATCTGAAACATTTTATGTAAGCATATATAGTATAATGGTTTTAAATGGCATGAATGTATTATAAAAAATAGCTTTTTAAGATATACGACTTAGAGTACGTTCACTCGTTCATTTGAACAAGTATTCATTTACAGGAGGCAGATGTAATTTCAAATTTTGACCAAAAACAGGTCACATATGCACCTCAAAGTATCGAAATCTGTTTAAATTCTGCAGTTTAGGACCCCAAGTTTCCTTGATAGATTTAACTCACTCCCCCAAATAAGTTTAACATTCAGCTTCATTTTCTGAAAGCAAAACAAACAAAAACACAACAAATAAACACCTCCCCCAAATCATGCATCATTTAAAGGAGTCGGGGCACAGTCCCCACAAGACCACCCCCACTTCAGAGACCAGGTGCAGCTTGGGGGCCCCCTAGGGCCCCCTGCACTTCAGACCCGCTTGCTGCAAAGTCAGAGGGTGCCAAACTCCCCTCGGGCAGCACTTTCCTGGAACGACTCAGGACTCAGGAAAGGGCTGTTCTCGGGATCACAGTTGTATTGTAGCAAAGAGGGGCGCAAATCAGGAGGCGCAGAGGACGGGGTCTCGGAGGGTCTCGAGCGTGAAACTCCCAGCATCCTTGGGGACACGTCACCTGCCCATGATCAAAGTGACCAGATCCGAAGAGAACTGCCAGCCAGCAATGCAGCCTGGGGCTTCAGTGTCCAGAGCCCTTGTTGGAGTTTGGTTACGTGGGCGCAGTCGGCTGAATGGAGACGCAGGTGGTGGGATTCGGTGTGCAGCCCCCTGCCCTCCCCTCCCAGGGGCTGGGCGAGACCTGGCAGATGCGGCTCAAAGCTGCAAGCCCCTGCTCGGGCTTGGCCTTTCTGGTGTGACCGCCCTCACCTGAGACTGCAGGTGTGGCTGGCCCCACCCTGCCCTCAGGTGTGGTTTGGGGGCCCCATCGAGTCACCTCGTTAGCATAAGTGATCAGGTGTGGTTTGGGGGCCCCGTGTGAATAACCAAGATACTCCTGCTGCTTGAGAAATTCCAAGGATTTGTAGGTTGCCTCCCAGGAGCCAGGGAAAAAATTCTTTATTACACAACTGCTTATTCTAATGTTTGATATGAAAATTTTAGGGAGACACAATATGTGCACGTGAAAATCTATGTGATGCTGTAATTTTGCTTTATTATCTTTAAAAGTAAATTACAAACGTTAAATGCATTACCGAGACGCTACACCCACCTGCATCTAAATCAAGATTTAAGGCATCTTATAAACATGTATAAAGTAAAAGTTAAAAAACAAAAGAAGCAGGAAAATGAAAGTTACTGACAGTACATTTTACTCCCTCGCATGATCGAGGTGCCAGAGAATCCCTGGGTCAGCGTGCCGGCTTGCCGCTCTTGACGGAGCCCCTGAGTGCAGGCCAGGAGCTTCATGCCGTGGGACATGGAATGACAGGTTTTGTATTAGAGATAATCATTCGCTTACAGTAATTCCGTTGGTGAACGTGGTTTTGAAGATCAGTTAGAGTGATCAGAACATTCTTTAAGCGTCCACACACTGGGTCTGACCCCTGGTTGACTTGAGCCTCTGTCCTTGAGCCAGCGTAGGCAGATTGGCCCCGAGAGTTGGCCGTGGACTGACTTATTTTCTTAACCGTGATTTTTCCTCTTGTTTTTGCTTTTCTATATTTCTGTATCCTTGCTTTAGCTGATCTTAGCAAATCTGAGTGGTTTTGAATTTTTTTGGAGTCCCCGCTGGAAACCTGGTGTTGTCACCTGAGGAGTGTGGCCAAGCCTGCAGGCTTCCAGCTCCCAGGCTTCGGGGGCCTGTGGGGAGAATGTTCGTTAATGGTGATGGTGGCATTTGACCATCGTGTAGAAGAGGCAGTGCTCACGGCAAGCCGTCTCCTGGGTTCTTCGAAGCTATGGCATGCAAGCCTTTTTAATTCATTTTTTGCTATCCAGAAACGTATCCAGTGAAAAGGGAGACTTCCCTCCAGATCACTTGCAAATCCCTAAATTATAAGACAACAACTGAAATGATCATTAAATATGAGGCTAGGATGACTTCTGGGGGGAAGTGCGTTTATGAGGCTCTGCTGTCCCACTGGCCCCTCACAGCTCTGGAGGCCGCCCCCGTGCACACTCCAGAGAAAGCTCGTCCTCCACGGGATTTCAGAAGCGTGGAGCTGCTGCTTAGACTTAGCCTATTTTTTTTTTTTTTAACAAATCAATTTTATTGATACATTTTAATAAAGCATAAATCCATCCAAATGATTCCAAGTTCTCGGTTAGGAATCCAGCCTCTGTGCTTCTAGAGACGCGCGCAGCAGTGAATTGCTGAGACCGTGAAAGCGCCACTGCGTCCTCCTGGGCCACGTCTTCTACCAGATGAATCGGGGGCCTTTGTGCGTGCCTAGCTGAGCTGCTGCGGGCAGTCTCGGGGCGTGCGTGAGGCAGAGCTGAGACGAGCGGTGCCCACTGTCCTGACGTCAGAGCCGCGTGCCTTAAGGCCTGACCTTGTCACATCCAAGAGAGGTTTAAACTGCAATTGAGAAAATTGCCTTTAGACAATTGAGAAAAGCTGTTCCCCTTCCCAGAGGCCGAGGGCGAGAGGGATGTCACTCGCCATGACATTTTAAAAGCTGCAGTGCTCAGGGAAACGGCTGATGACGCCACACTTCTCTGGGCTATTAAAATAACAGCTCCAAACCTCGGCTCTGGACTACTGCGTAGTAGACGTTTCACTAGTGCACTTTAGGGGTTTACGTTTTTTTCGTAGGGACTCACCTGTCCCTGCTAACCCCACTTCTTCCTCACAGTGGCGTAGATGATGGCAAATACCCAGGTTTTAAGGCCTAAACGTGTTGTTCAGATTTTTTTTTTAAATTGAGTAAATGAAATATTTCTCTATGTATGGCTGTCAGTGAAACAGAAAGGACTATTTCCTTTTTTTCTATCAGGCTGACAACTGCAGGTCACTGACTTGTGGCCCCCTCCTTGGGCTCATCTGGAGGGCAGCGGAAGGGGGCTTGGCTGGTGCCTGATGGGGGCGGGGCTGGCTCACACGTGTGTGGAAGAGCACACGGTGTTTGTGAATCTTCTCTCAGGCTCTCAGCCGTGTAGAGACCCACACCCCTGACCCTGCTGTTGTCTTCAGTGAGTGGGTGGGTGGGTGTCTCTCCCACCTTGTCCCTGGTGGTTTGTCCTCTCGGGAACACAGCCTGAGCCTGTAGCAGAGCCTCCTGACCTGTTACTCTTGGTACCCGTTTGGGTGGGGAAATCGAAACAACGTAAATGGAAAGGTTTCCAAGTGAAAAGAAGTTCATAAATGTGTCACTAGCAGGCGACTGTGGCAATAGAGGGGTGCCCTGGAACTGGCAAAAAAGGCAGCTCCAGGTACAAGAAACTTGATAGAAGCAAAAATCTGCTTAAAAAGGCACAGTCTCGATTTAGACCTGGAAGGAAATATAGGATTTGGCAGCTAAATCTTGACAGATGCTGTGTACATAATTAAAGAAAGACTATCAACTGGAAGAGGCGTGTCAACAGGAATTTGGTGGTAGCTCTAACATATCCAGGGGATAAAGGGGCCTGAGCAGAGAAGACTCTTGGGTCCCCATCAGCTGTGTTATTTGTGCTACTATATTACTAGTGTGGTAGAGATGATTCTTAGGATTGTCGGCAAGTGATGTTACTGTCCATTAAGATCATCTATTTTAACTTAGCTTGTTTGGACTCTTGTGTATCAGTCAGGAAAAGTTGTGTTATGCTGTAATAACAAACACCACCCAAAAGCTTAATGATTTAATACAACAAAAATCATTAGTTTGTTTTTTATTTATGCTACGTCAGTAGAGAATCAGTGGGGTCTCTGCTTTACACATCTACTCAGAGACCCCATACCTTGTAAATGCACATTCTGAGACATGGCAGTGAGCCCCTGGTTTGCATGGCACAGGAAGAGGGTTTCATGCTGTTAATTAAATGCTTCGGCCTGGATCCGTGTTGTTTCTGCTCACATCCCATTGGCTAGAACGAGCCCTCCAAACTGTAGTGGGGTGGGGAAATGTGCTTATCCCATCCGCCTCAAAGGCAGGGATGGCTGGGTATCGGTGATCCTGGAAGCCTCGGCCACAGCCCTTCTGGTCACCAAATAGTCATTTCAGTGTTCTTCCCACACACAGATGACACGAGCGCCTCCCCAGGGCCTGCGAGCTGACCATCCAGCTTCTGCACCCCCTGACGCCCAGGATTTCTGGGTCATGTGGATACCTATGAAAGAAAAATGCTAGTTTTCCGCATACACCCCCCACCTGCTGCCACGTGTACCTCGTACAAAATAGTGTGATGGGGACAGGCTAACTACCACAGAGTATCCCGTCTGGAAAAGGGGGGTAAGAAGGTCAGCAGGAGGCAATTCTGAAATCCCTCGGGACAGATGTGGAGCCTGCCTGGGGGAGGGAAATGCTGCTGGTTCAGCCAGGCTGTGCCGTACATGAAATGGGGATGAAGTCACATCTGCCGCGTTGGGAACTGAGCTTTCTTTGTCCGTATAGAAAGGTGGAGGCCACAAGGCCACTTTAAGAGTTCGGCCGGCGAGAAGGCGCTCCTTGTTAGCAGTGCGGTTGTCTCTGAAGTATGGGATTCGCATGGACTTTTCCAGTCAGTTCTGTGTGCTTGTAAACACACCCCTAGTTTATTTTGTTTAAGAGATTGAGATTTGGTCTCAGATCTGTTACACTGATTTGCTTTCTCCTGTAGCTCTTTTTCTGAACCTAAAGGAAGTTATCTTGGGATGGTCTGGCTTCCACTGAAAGGCTTTCCCTTAATCTGGTCTTTTCCTTCGGTCACTTTATCCAAAGAAAAGAGCTGATGGAGACCTTATCATCATCTTTGCCCTGGACAACGTAATGGTGGAAAAAGAAGGTTTTCCTGGGCTTCTGGGCCACAGAATATCTTCAACTCTGGGGTGGGGGGGAGAAGTTGATAGATCTTAGACCATTGCCAAGTCTGAAATGTCTTTCGCTTCTTGAAAACCTCATGTTTCTGAGCTCATCTCTCTTTTGAAATAACTTACCCAATGCAGCCAGGGATCACCAATCTATACTATAAATATTTTGTATCTTTCCTCTTCTCCTAGAAGTTCATTAGGCAGGCAATCTGCCTCCCAAGAACTCTCTCTATTGTTGTTTACCACATACTTTGTTATCATCTGTGGTAGGTCACCATCCTTCCACCTCAGTGTCGCTTTCATCACTCCTCCCTGTCCACAGAGCCAAGGCTGTTGAAGTCAGAGGGGTCTTTCCCAGGTACCTGCACCCTCTTGGAGTCAGTGGAAGGGTGCAGTTGGTTTTTATATCCCAGGAGCTCAAGACTCTTTTAACAAGCACTAACAAGGAATATCATCTTCCTGGCAGGCAAATGGAATTCAAACAGAAGTGCCCGGGGTGTCCCCGGATGCTGGATCCTGCGTTTGAGGAACGTCTCGGTGTCCCCTCCGTCAGGGTCAAGGCCCCCCCCCAGGCACTCTGGTGAACGGAGCCAAGCAGTGCTGTGCTTGACGCCGGCAGGCATGGCTTGGACGGTGTGCGCGGCTGCTCTTTGCCAGCCTAAGTTTACAGAGGAGGCCCCTGGCCTCCGAGAATGTGGCCATTTAGTAAAGACAGTGACGTGAGCGTATGTGGCTGGGGAGACCCCAAGCAAAGCGATCGAGAGTCAGTTTAAAGGCCAAGGGCGTGGGATGCTGTAGCGCTAGGGGCCACCAGGAGCTGTGCCAAGGTGACCGTTTAGCGACATCCTAAGAGGCATGTTTCGGCTTAGGCGTGCTCATCACTTAGCAGAACTTCCTAGGATGGTTTCCTTAGGACCCGGGAGGGGGCTGCTCAGCTTCTACACTGGATGGAGAGTTTGGAAGAAACAAAGTTAGGAAGTGTATTCTCGACATAGCTGTGCTTTCAGGATGGCGTGTGGGAGACAAGCCACCCCGAGCGCAAAGGAGGCACAGGACACGTGTCTCCTGGGAGGAGAACCGCAGGTGCGTGCGGCTGCTGAAGGCCTCTGGCCGTCCTGCTTTCTTAGAACCTTGAAATCCATTTAGCCCCTGTTTTGAGAGATTGAGCTTTCAGGGAAAATTGTTTGCCCTCTGCCTGGCATTTACCCAGGAAGGCCGGAGAGTGTTTTCTTGAGATGCTGATGCGTGCAAGGGCCCTGTGCACTGCCCCACTTCTCTGGCTTCCAGGTGGGGCAGGTGGGCAGGCCTCATGGGGGGAGCACCTCCTGCAGTTGAGCACTCAGCGTCTCCCCTGCTGCCAGAAAATAGGAGTTTGGTAACTAGGTGAGGCGGTAATGTTTAATTAAAATAAATGAGTGATTTCTAGAAATTGTATGTAAAATATAGGCTCTCCCCCATTTTAATGCATGCCATGTTGATGAGGTAGGGAACTCCCTGCTGCCCTGGAAGTTGGGAACAGCACCTCGGATGTGGTGGAGGCTCCCCGGAGCTCCCCTTCCCGGGCCCTCCCCTCTCCTGCTGCTGCTTGAACTTGGAGCTCCTGGGAGAAGCCTGTAAGTGAGTGCTGTTGGGAAAGCTGGCAGAGCTTTGGGGGCAGCGGGCTTCTTGAGTAGGTGATGGGTGGTATTGATGATTGGCCAAATGCAGAGCTACGCCGAGTGTTCCCGTTTTCCCAGAGGAGGCTGTCGAGCGGCCTGCACGGACGGGCCGGTCTCGTCCAGCGAGCGGCCTGCTAAACTGCTGCGCCCGCCCCGTCGGAGCTCCAGGTGTGCCCGTTGGCTGGAGCTCCGAGCTCTGAAGACGTTCTCTGTGGCCACGGTTTTCGGGCTCTGCCAGGGTGGGATGGGTGAGCTCTGCCTGGACCCTAGGCTGCTCGCTGGGGCGTGTGGTAAAGGGCGGCGCTCAGGCTGGCGAGCAGCTGGTGGCCTCCCGTGGGACGTGCCCTGCGCCGCGCTCCCCGCCCTCGGGCTTGGCACGCCTCGTGTTGCCCGTCTTGCTGGCCGCCTCCGTGCGGGCCCCCCGGAGCCCCCTGCGGGCCCGGCCACGGCTGCCGAGGCCCTGCTGCCCGCTGGCCCGAGCAGCAGGCGGGCACGCGAGGCCCTGCCGGGGCGGGCGCGCGCCTTCCCGGGAACGCGGGCGGCGCTTCTCGCCTGCTCACGCGGCGCCTCGGGCTCTGTGCGGGGAGCGGTCTCGGTCGTGGGCCCCGCGAGGAGAGACGCCGCCTCCCCTCCGAGAGCTCGCTCCTGCGGGGCAGCGTGTGCGCCTCCGCACAGGGGAGGCCTTTGCCCGTGATTTGCCGGGGCCGCGGCGTCCCACACGGCAGGTGCTCGCTGCCCCTGGGCGGGGGTCGCTGCGGTGCCGCCGGGGGGCGGGAGCCCACAGCGTTGCACCAGCACGCAGGCGTGTGCACGTGTGTATGCGCACGCCACACGCCTCCACATGCGGACACGCGCGGACACACCCCACACGCCTCCACACACCACTCACGCCTCCACACACACG
>JAKSZT010020074.1:4241584-4272753 GCA_026826555.1 Tolypeutes matacus | reverse complement strand
CAAGACTAATGAGTAATTTTTATTTTTGTTTTTTAGACTGATCCTGCCTGACTCCTACCCAAAGCCATTGCCTTTGTAAGTCTAAACGTTTTTAATTTTCTTATCCCCTCCTCGAAACCTCGTATTCTTTTAACCATGTACAGTACTTTCCTAGCAGACCCAGAGCCAACATCGGAGCAAACCTTATTATGTGTTTCTTAAATTACTTTAAGGTCTGTTGCACTTTTCCTGATACCATTAGGCGATAGATGACTGCTCTGAGCTTGCTGGAATTCCTCATTTTGGATTAGGGACATATGTTGCTTTGGAGTGACTTCCTGCCGGGGTTACGGTCCGTGAACTGCATCCACCCTGGCCGTCAGCGCCGACTTCGCCCAGAACAGCTTTGCGGCAGCTGGGAGGGGGGCCAGGGGGGTGCGGGGAGAGCAGAGCTGGCCAGCGGGGGACACGAGGGAGGACACCAGGCTTGAGAAGCTAGTTACTCCCGTCTTGTCGTTCTCACGAGCTGTGTTCCTCTAACTTAACTTTTCTTTGTAGTACATTGGGGGAAAAAAGGCATTTTTTTTTGTTTGTTTGTTTGTTTTTTTAATAAAGTTCAGTGAGGTCCAGCCATTTGAAGTGGAGAATCTGATCCGATATTTTTAACCTGTGAAGGCGTCAGTCCCCTACCACTGAAGAAGCAGGTGCGGGAGCCAGCAGGTGTCACTCGGCTGACGTGTGAGGGCCGAGACGGCGTTGCCTGGTGGGACTGGAGAGGCGAGACGCCATGACGGGCAGCCGGCGCTGTCGGCTTGTACAGACCGGGTCATTCTGTTGGGCAGGCACCGAAATAGGTTAAACTGGGTGTAAAGCTGTCGGGGAGGCGTCACCGTGAGGTGGCTCTATCCTCTGTCACCTCAGCAGCTGGTGGGCACGTTGTTTCCAGGACGTGTGGTGGGCTTCGCTCCAGTTCCCAGATCGGCCCCTGCGTCGTCTCCGGGAACTGTTTGCTTCCTCCACTTTGAGGCCTTCCCCAAAGTATATTCCTTGCACTATTCATTCCTTGGTAATGAATGTGGAAAAAGGAGTCCATGGTCATGGAAATCTGGCGGAAAACCAAGCAAATTTGGGAAACACTGGGGGTGGATTAGGCTTATTTCCAACAAGAGTGATGATCTAAGAGGGGCTCAGACCTGTGGTGTTTCCCAAACTTACTTCACGTGAACCCTTTTGAAATAGAAACGAACCCCTTTCATCAACTGTACCGCAGCACTGTGCTCCATGGAACATCTTGTGGGCAATACTGCTTTAAAATTTAGGAAATTGATGTAGCTGACAGGACCTGCTGTGCATTTTCCACAGTGATCACAGTGTCCACAGTGTCCTCCGAGTCCACTGTTTCTGTGACCTCCGCATCTGCCTCCCCGTCGCCCTGACCTCCAGGCATGGTCCTGGGCCTGGTCTCTGCCCCCACCACTCCCTCCCCACCTCACTCCGTCTCAAGGCTGTAGACACACAGAGAGGCCGACCACTGCCAAGGGCCCGTCTGCAGCGCGAGCTCTTCCTGAGTTCCAGGCACCAACATCCGACTGCTGAATACCTGACGGGCACGGCACAGCCCCCAAGTCTGCGGAGGAGCCCCTGAGGCCCCCACTCCCAACCAGGCCTCCCCTCTCAGGTCTCCCCCAGCCCAGAAACCAGCAGTGCCGCTCTCCAGGTGCCCAGGCCAGAGACTGTGGCACCGTCTGTGTCCCTTCCCCGACGCCTGCACACTCACAGCTGCCGGGACACGCTGCCAGCTCTACCTCGGGGGTCCTGAAGGGCCCCCTCTACCACCACGGAGCCTTTCAACAGGCCTCCCTGCTCTTGTGCTTTCTCCCCATGCTCCACTCTCCAAGCAGCGGCCAGGTGGGCCACGTGCCACTCTGAGTCCTGTCAGGCTACTTCCTGCCCCGACGCCTGGTGGGAAGTCCCTTCCTCGGACCTCCTCTCTCTCCGCTCCCCCTCACTCGCTCCTCTGGCCACTCGGTTTTCATGTCCCTGCATCAGTGCTTCACGACGGCTCTTCCCACAAAGGGCCACACAGCTTGCTTCCTCCACATCCTCCCCTCCTTTCGACCTTTCTAGGGTGTTGTGTTCTCCCTTGGGCCCCTGCCCCATCACCCCAGCTTGTCCACTGGCACCTCCGTGGCATTGTGACTCCGTTTCTCTGATCATCTTCAGGCGTGTCTGAATTTCACATGTTTATCTCCCCTTCATTCGAAGAAAAGCTCCACCAGGGCAGGGAGTTTTGCATGTTTTGTTCACACTGGTGCACCCAGCACTTTCCTCGGAAAGCAGCTGCTCCCCAGGTACTTATTCAAAGAGAAACGAACGTTTAAAAAGAACAACACGTGAGTATGCTTTGGGATCCACAGTGACGGGGAAGTGGCGGGGAAAAGGCCGCATGCAATAGTTGCCAGTGTCCCACACGCATGTCCTCTGACCACAGCATGGGGCAGCGGCCTGCGGCGGGCTTGGTGTCCTGTCCTGGGATGGGCCTGTGGTCCAAGCCAGGCTGACTGGAGCATTTCAAGCAAAAAAATACTTGATTTTTCTGACTGGGATGGCAGTGAGAAGTTTCACACCTTGTCATTTACAGACCAGTAGGCTCAAGATAAATATAGCCATGCACTATAATAATATAAGAAAAGACTGACTAATATAGCCGTCCACTATAACAATGTAAAAAGAAAGAAATATCAACATCAGAACTCTGCATTCTCCAGATACATAACACCCCAAGTTCTTAACACCTTTGGAACACAAAAAAGTTGACCATAAACTAGGTCAGAATGATTTAATACAAAAAGAGATATTGGGGCAGATGCAGAGGAGATTCAGGAAGTTGTGGGTGCCTATTATATAAAATTCTACATAATAGCTTTAAAGTTCTCGGTATAGGAGCTGCTAAAGAAGGTCGATGTGACTGAGCTGGCCTGTCCCTTGAACTGATGAGTCCTTCTTGACACTTGTAACCCCCACAGCTCAGAAGATAGGAAAAAACCCTTTAAGAGGATTATATAACCCTCATTGCAACCTAAGAGCCAACGCAAATTTAAAAAAATATTTACTGTCAGGGATGAGAATAAATGTAAAAACCACAAATAAGATTTTTAAAAGAATTATAAACTGTGACCAAAGGGCTTACCCCCATGAATACCAAGATGACTATTTGGGAATCTTACAAACTACGTCACATCAGTAATTTTTTTAAAAAAATTTTGAGCTCAGAGTCCCATGGGACATTTAAAAACGGTTAGCACCCATCTCTTAAAGTCTCTTAGGAATATTACTTCATTGTTGTGGTGCCAAATATTTGTTTTTAGCCACTAACATCTTAACAGCAAAAATCCACACACATTTCCACCAAAATCAAGACATGATGCCTCTGACATGTAATGTGTAAGTTCTGGCCAATGCAATAAGACAGGAAAGATAAGTAGAAAGTGTAATTGTTAGAAGAGGAGATAAATTTAAGTTTTTACTGGTATTATGATGATAATGGTGAGAGTCACATATACAATCCTGAAAATCAATCTTAAGGCAGTTGAAGTAGACAAGTAAAATGACGTACAATCCGTAGCAAAGCTTAAATAGTAGAAAGAAATCAATGTGCCAGGAATAACTCAAAGAAGAAATGTATATTTTCTAAATTTTCTACACTAAGTTTATCAGAAAGTAAATAATTGTAAGGAACCAAAGTGTATTTTTTAATACTTAGAGATAAGTCAAGTGCTAGACCCCAAGCTCAGGTGAATTTTTGTCAGTTGTAGGTTTTCCCTGATGAGGAATAAGGGAATTTAAATGCTGATATGAGGATTTTAGTTTAATAATGATTAAAAATGAACTTAAATCTCAATCATTTATATATCCCCAATTAAACAGATTTAGACCAGGTATTGCTGGGAGAAAAGCTATGTGTTTGGAATTTCTTCTAAAAATATACTTTAGTTTTCTTTCTCAGTGCTTATCTGAGTGCGGGTTCTTTGGAGGAGGAGACTAGGTCTTGATCCTTTCCGTGAACGATGCCGAGCACCACCCTGTCACGGGGACCTGGAGGACACTCTGCACTCTGATGCGGAAGCTCTCCTCCCAAGACTGTAAATCAGCTGCCAGCGGAGTGGGGAGCACAGGTGTGAGGGCCGGGGGTCGGCGGGTTCGAATTCCGACTGTGGTGCCAGGAAGCGTGAGGGCAGGGACAAGTCGGTGACCTTTACTTAGCCACAGTTTTGTTTTTTTGTGTGTGTGAAATGGAAGTAAATGGCACCTTCAATAGAAACAGCCCTATGAGGCTTTTACGGACCAGTGGCCTCAGTAAGTCACTTCCTGAACTAGGCTTCCGAACTGGCATATGCTGCTCAGGGGTATAGGCTTGGCTCCCACTAAGAGATTATTTTAAACTATGCCTTATAGAAAGGCCAGTCTATTTTATTATTTATATTATTGCAAAGAAAATTTTGGGAAATTATGTATTTTTATAGAAGAGAAGGTATCTAGGAGTCAGGGGCTGCCTGTACTGGACTTCAGACAAGTTACTCTGAGTTTTTGAGATGCTAGAGGCAATCCCTATCTCTTAGAGCGTTGGTACGATGAAATGAGATCTTGTAGGTTTGTCAGCACTTCCTGGTAAATATAAAGCACTAATACAAATATGGCGGACTGGAACTTCATTCTGAGGAGATTCCCACTTCCAGCCAGTAACAGAGACTGCATTTACCCTCTTGCCTTAAACAGCTAAAGAATTTAAAAGGCATGAGACAAGGGTTTGCAGGCACTGGACAACAGGCAGCACAAGACAGTGTGCTCTGAGGAAAGACGAACAAGTGAGGTGAGCCCTACAATTTCCTAGGCCATAGTGCAAGAAGGAGGAGCCCAGGCTACCCTGGACTGAGGAGACAGAATTGGGGATTCAGGGAGGCTGAGGCAGCTAGAATTTGCAGGTCAGAGTACCAAAAAGGAGAGGTCTCCAGAGGTTTCCCTGGGAATCTTGAGCTGAGCATGGGTTAGTGCCTGCACATAAAACTTTTCAAGGCTGGAAAAAGAACCCCTGGAAAGGAAAATGTAGACAAATCCTCAGAGCTCATGTAGGACTGGGGAAAAAATTTGTGTTCCTATCATTTAGTGGGACGACCTTGTAACACAAAGGGCATTATGTAGAATGCTCAGAAGTATATTTTCTCAGTAATGAGGTGAAAACTCTAGACAAAAGGCTGTGCTGATCCTGCCTTAAAAAAAAATCTTAGACACAAATCCATAAAGGGCCAGATGGTAGATACTTTAGGTTTTGCGGGCAATTCAGCTTCTGATGCAGCCACTCGACTCTGATGTCCGTAGTGCGGAAACAGCCACTGGGAACACAGATGGACAGGGGTGACTGCGTTCCAGGAAAACTTAATTTATGGAAATAGACAGCAGGCCAGATTAGGCCTGTGGGCCGTAATTTGTAGACTCCTGCTTTAAGTATCAAACTGTTTCCAATAGCTTATCCCAGAACAAAGCTCAGGAATATTTAAAGAAACACAAAATACCTGGTGCTAGTTCACAATGCCTAGCATTTTATCAAAATGTACAGGCATGCAAAGAAAAAGGAAAATTCAGTTATGAGGAGAAAAATCAACCAATAGGAACAGACTAAGAAATGATACCAAAGGTAGAATTAATAAAGGTAATGAAACAATTGTTATAACTCTGCTCCATTTATTTAAGATGGTGAGAAAGATATACTTGTTAAGGAGAGACCTGGATGTCTATAAAGAGCAAAATTGAACTTCTAGAGATGACATAAACATTTGAAATGAAAAATACACTGGATGGTATTAATTGTTGAATAGACACTGCAGAAGGGAAGATTTAGTGAACTTGAAGACACAGCAACAAATTACATGAAATGAAACTCAGAAGAAACACTGAACAAAAAAATTAAAGAGCATCAGTGAGCTGTGGGACAGCTTCAAGTGGCTGAATATATTGAATATATGTGTAATTGGAGTCTCCAAAGTAGGGACAGAACAAAGAAATATATTTTAAGAAATAATGGCTGAAAATTTGCCAAATTTGATGAGCAACAACAGAGAAATACTTATTCCTTTTAAGTGCATGCACCCAGAGTATTTTTAAAAATAGACCATAGTTATAATACAAAGTCTCAACTAATTTAAAATAATTGAAATTGTATAAAGAATGCTCCCTGACCACAGTGGAATTAAATAAAAAATCAGTAACTTTAAGGTATTTGAAAAAAAAAAATTTGTATCTAAGCAACACACTTCCAAATAACCCAGGGGCACATTCTGGGCCATAAAACACATCTTAGAAAATTAAAAGAAGAGTCATACAGAGTATATTCTCAGATCACGGTATAATAACATTAATAATGGGTAGCTGGAAAATTTTCCAATATTTGGAAATAAAACATTTCTATGCAACCCATGATCAAATAATATATCTGATGAAAAATTAAAATATTTTAAAATGAAAATTCAGCTTACAGAAATGTGTGGGATATAGCTACCACAATGCTTTGAGGGAAATCTATAACATTAAATGCATATATTAGAAAAGATGAAAGACCTATAATCAATAACCTAAACTTCCACCTTAGAAAACTAGGAGAAATAATTGCAATAATAATTAAAGCAGAGGAAATGAAATAATATTAGAGCAGAAGTCAACAAAATTGAGAACAGGAAACAATAAAGAATATCAGTGAAACTAAAAGTTAGGTCTTTAAAAAGAAAAATAAAATGATTCGTGTATGTCTAGCCAGCTAATTAAGAAAAAAAGAGAGGACACAAATCCATATCCAGAATGAAAGAGGAATTTCCACACTGATCCCAGGGACATGCCAGAGCTAGTAAGGGAATACTAGAAACAACTCTGTGCCCACAAATTGGATAACTTAGATGAAATGGACCGGTTCCTTGAAAAATATGTACAAATACCAAAACTTACTTAAAAAGAAATAGATAACCTGAATAGTCTTATGTACTAGTCAGCCAAAAGGGTGCTGATGCAAAGTACCAGAAATTGTTGGCTTTTATAAAGGGTATTTGTTTGGAGTGAAAAGCTTACAGTTAAAAGACCCTAAAGAGTCCAACGCAAGGTTGACTTCTCACCCACAGTCATTTGCCACATGTTGACACGAGATGACGGGCGATGTCTGGGAGGGTTCAGCCTGCCTTCTTCCTCTTAAGGCTCCGTGTTCCCAGCTTATTCCTATGTCAGCCATAGGCTGGCATAAGCCGCCCCTCTCAGGGCTTCTCAGCTGCTTTGTTTTCTTCACGAGGTCAGCTGTAAGCTATCAGGACAATGGCTCATCTCTCCCCGGGCTCCAGTGTCAAAACCAAGTTCTCTCCTCTGCCATGTCTTTTTCTGTGCATATACTTCTCTGTATGTCTCCTTGATTGAGTGTCCATTTATATAGGCCACAAAGGGGGCAGGGACTCAAACTGAGTTACTCTATGGACATGGTCAGATCAAAGCCCTATCTTAAAATAATTTAATCAAAGACATCTCAGCTGAATCTGGGCAATCAAAGGGTTTCATGCCCAGAGGAACAGACCAGTTTACAAACATAATCTCTCTTTTTGGAATTCATAAATAATCTCAAACTGCCACATCCTGTATCAAAGACATTAAATTTATAGTAAAAGCCTTCCAGAAAAGAACGCCCAAATTGTTCATTGTAAATTCTACCAAATAACTAATGGGACAAAAATAAAAGGGAAATTAGAAAATATTTTGAGCTGAATGAAAATGAAAACATTTCCAAATGACTATGATGCAGCTAGAACTGTGCTTAGAGGGAAATTGATAGTATTAAGTGCCATTAGGAAAGAAAGGTCTAATTGCTTCAATGTAAAAGGTTGTTATTCTTCAATATTTGAATACCTTTAATTAAAAATCATGTTTCAAATAGGAGTGGTGACCAAAAAAGGCAACTCTTGGTTCTTCAAAGGAAGGAAACAACCTGCCAGAATTGCCCTGCTAAATAGGCTGAGTTTCTTCAGTAAGATATGTGCCCTAAGGTTTACTTAAGGATTCTTTACAACTCGTAATTGCTGAGATAAATGATAGTGAAGAAAGCAATAATTCTCAGTGTTAACATGGCTCTAGGTTAACATGCACATTTAAAATGACATGTTATGTAGCAGGTGATGTAATATAAGAATGAGCAGTGATTTTTAAAATCTCAGAAATGTAGGATTAGAAGCATTTAGTCAAATAGTGATGCCCTCTGTCCCTGCTTCTTCAGTAGGCATCGAGGCCTTGGAAGAAATAAAAATGAAAAGCAGTCAAGGATATTTAGATCATCAGATTCCATATTGAAGATTTCAGAGAAATAAGAGTTCACCATGCCCCTAGCAATTGATAGGGTATTACGGAAACTGAGGTAAGGGGTGAAAAAGCCGCTTGGCTGTTTGCCATCAGCAGTCTTACTTTGTGCTAGAAAGTCAATCTTTGTTTTCTCTCATGAGTAGTGTGAGGGTCAAATGAGTGAAGATATGTATTCTTTGAAGAGTACAAAGCACTGTGTACATGCAGCAGATAAGATTCCTTGGCATATTTCTCTCCTCTGTGACTCCAGGCTGTGACTTTCTTCCCAGCCACCAAAACGTTTCTACTTAAGATGGTGAAATGGCAAGTAGTGTAGCTGAATTGCACAGAAAACCGCATTGCTGCTTTATAGCAAGCAAGGATTTGCCTCAATTAGCTTTTATAAAGACCATTCAATTAGTGTCTCTGTTTTGTAGAGCAGCTTCTTTATCTTTTACGAGTTTGATCTTGGTTCATTAGTTGGCCCCATCAGATCCTAAGCTTGAGTGCTAAAGATTTTAGCGCCAGAGGGGATCAAGCAATCCAGTGGCTGAGAGTTAAATTTTACGACTTTTTATTGGAGAGGAAGCATTTTCCCCTTTTGACAGGTTTTATATTGGTTTGGTTTTCTTCCTTGGTGGCAATAGCTGCCACTTGCTGAGCACTTGTCAGCTGCAGAGCTGGTGAAGGCTCTTTGCAGAAGCCTCCTGACTCGCTCCTCAGACCTGTCAGAAAAGGAACCCGTTTTAGAGGTGAGGCAGCCCCGCTCTGCCAGCGTGGCTGACACTTAATGTTGCATGAGTGCCGCGAGGCGACACCAGCCCCTCGGCTTGGTTCTGACTGTGCCCCTGCCCACAAGCCTGCCTCTCCTTGAAGGAAACGGCGCAGCGCGGCTTAGGAAGTGGTGGTCGTGCTTACTGGGCATAGTTTCCGCGAGAGCCCTGACTGGCTGCGAAGCCCAGAGTTGAGAATAGCTACGGTGAATGGACAGAATGCTTGAATGTAAAGTTTGGACTCTGTGACTTTGGAAAGTCAATTTACCCTCCTTTAGCCTCTTTTCAGAAATAGAAATTAATAAAACCACTGACCTCAGGTGGTTGTGGTGATGAAATTGATAATGTTTCCTTTAAGTGCTTTATAAATGCTTTTGAAAGATTTTTAAGCGAATTGGTGAGTGTGGGTGGACAATTGGCATTAGTCTTTGTTTAGTGTATTTTCTGTTTTTTCCCAAAATTATTTGATTATAGAATCTTAGTGAGTTTCCAGAGACCCTCTATTGAATTATAGACCCTGTATTATAAAAAGAGGTTCTATTTATCAGACTCCCTTCTTTTCAGCAAGGTAAGTGGTTTGGGGGACTGATTACCTCCCAGTACCTTTTAAGGGATTCTGGACAGATGTTTTGGTCTCCGTTTAGGAAGAGCAGGGAGACAGGGTAAATGTGCACCCTCGGTACACAGCAGGCCTGCGGTGAGCCCACGGGAGAGTCCCTTTGGCTCACACAGTGCACCTACCAACAAGCTCCCTTCGCTGTGCAGTTTAGACTTGTGTCCTTTCTAAGTTTGTTTTCTCCCAACTGGAAAATAAGTGGAAGTCTTTCTCCTGGGGGCTGTTCAGTAGCTTGTACGAAGTGGTGCCTTGCGCAGCAGGTGCATGGGCGGTAAGTCGGCGGCCAGGAGGTCTTGGCCCCCCCACGAGGTCCTTGGCAGCCCCCCATGTCTGCACCACACTCACGTGATGGGCAGCGTGGGAAGGCTGCACTCCTGCCTTAGTTGTGTGGCTGTGTCAAGGAATGAGTTCTCCATACCTTTCATTCCAGCGTTGTTTATTTTCTTTTTGGTTTAGGAATTTTGAAACTTCACCCATCTATTCCCATGTTTGCTCAGGATTAGTGAGGAAAATGGAACGGAGCACAATAAAATGAGTGCATTTCATTTGAGGTGTCGGAGAAGGCTGTGTCGAAGAGGCATTCCAGAATCCAAAGGAGACTTTGGAAGTGTTTACTGTGGTTGCTCAGCGTAGGTGACCAATTGGAGCGCTGGATTCCCTTTGGTATTCCCTCTCTCTCCCCGGCCCCGCAGACACAGGCACTCGGAGACTGATGCTGTTTAGAAGTCTGGGTGGCCCAGCGGGGTCCATGTTTATCTTGTTCCTGTTGTTGTTTTGCGGACAGTATTTGTGCAAATCCAGGTGGTGTGGCTGCACTGGAGAGCGCCCTCAGGAAAGCCCTACAACTTCCAGCTCCTCTCCGTCATGCTAGGCCCGGGAGGGCAAGAATGGGTTTTCCACGTGGTTGGGAACAGTGACAGAGGAGCTGCCCAGTGGGATTGCTGGATGGAGGAAGGCAGGCAGAGGGTGTCAGCCGAGATCGTTTCTGGAATGCTGGGGTGCATTGGCTTTGTCGGGGTTAGCCCTTGGGACTGTCCCTGGAACGTAGGAAACGGATGGCTGTGAATCCGTCTGTGCGGCGGTCTGCGTGGCAGGCGCCTCGCCTGGCCTGGCCTGGCCCTGTGTGTCTGGGCAGGGCCTCCTGAAAGCAGGGGCCGAGGTGGGCTTTGATCTCTTTGTCGCAGCTGCTCCCTGGGAACCACTGAAATCAATGCCTGTTTTCCTGAGCCCTGAATGGCCTGCCGCCCAGGAATTCACCGCTTCAGCGCAGTGACAGCTGAAGGGGGGCGCAGGGGGACGACCTTGTGAAAACCAGGCAGAGGGAGCATTCGACCTCAGCTTAACACAGCGGAGCCTGGAAATTCACCCCAGGAGAAGAGGTTCTCATGCTCGCCTCAGCCGGGCTGGTGTGGGGCGGACAATGGGAGTTTTGTCCCGGCTGCGTTATGAGTACAAATATGGCATGCGTGAGAAATGGCGCTAAGTAGACATTGGTTTGACACCCCCTCCTTTTTTAGATACAGAAGCAGAGAAAGACAAATACCAAACTATGATATCAGCCAATTCTTTGATTTTTTTTTTCCCCTTTAAGAAGGAAAAAAGTCTAAAAGGTAAGTGAGGGTTACAACTAGCCCTATTAGTATAATATGCCAGTTCTGTAAAATGTCCTCCATTCATTTCTGTTTCAAAACCTCTCTGGACGCGGGCCTCAGGCCCACTCGCGCTGGCGCCCCACGCCATTCGGGGCTGCGTGTACTGCGTGGGGACGTCACAAGAGCCTATTTATTTTTTTAACATTAATATCCTTGGGACGTTGTAACCGGGAGCCCGTGTCCCACGTAAATGCAGGGGGCTCATAGACCAGGCTGTGCCCGAAATCCTAGATCTTCAGATCAGCCCTTACTTTCTAGGGCACGGTAGGGAAAAGGGCCTGAGTTTACCCCAAGGAAACTCAAGTCTCCCTCCTCCCACCTCTCGCTCACTTGCAGGGTTTCCCAGGAAGGATTAATGGCCACTTCCCTTGGCCCCAGCCCTGCGTGCACCCTCCGAGGCCACTGCGCCCATCCGTTCCCCCTCGCGCGCACAGCAGTGCTGGGCAGCAGCACGGGTGGAGAGTGCGGCCTCGCTGCCTGCATGGAGCCACTCACCCAGGTCTTGGCTGCAAATCCGATTTCAGAAGCGCCTGGGGGTGCTGCTGCTTCCCAACCAGTGCCGGGGCTTTCCCGACACGGCAGCGTCTCCCCCCGCCGCAGCCTCCAGGGAGCCGACGGGGATGGCGACCTGGTCCTGATCAGACCCAAGCTCTAGCTTCTGGAATCTTCTTGGCCTAAAGATAAAGCTCAACAGAATGTCACCATTTTTGCACTTTGAAGATGAAAAAGCTTTTAATTTAGAGCTTCGTAGGGTTCCGCTCAACCACGTTTGGTGGGTGAAGCGTGGCAAGCCTCTGTGTTACGTGATGTCATGTCAAGTAACACGACAAGACATTCTTTGGCAGTCTTGAGCCAGATATACCGCCACAGCGTGCTCTGAATCCAGTATCAAAGGCTGCAGACACCGTCGCTCCTGGCGAAGAGTGGGAGGGAAACTGCCTCAGAAGGACCAGCCGTGCTGATCTCACAGGACCTGATTTCTGAGCTCGTCTCAAGTTACAGCCCAATTCTTTTTAAACCAGAGCAGTTGCCAACATTCTTGGGAAAATAACCACTTAAAATCATAATGGAAAATCTTAGAAAATGTGTATGTGGGGGGGTGGGCGGTAGGTAAGCACCCAAATGCAGGAACTTTTACTGTTGTTGTAAATTTTTACTACCAAGCTTATTTTTAAGGCTGTCTATTTGGGTTTCTGTTTTGAGTAAAGGTGGAGATGAAGTTTAGAAGCCAGGTTTACAGGAGTGCGCGTTGTGGTCGGAATCGTGGAGGACAGTTCAAACGTGGATTTGGCAGGTTGCGGCTCTGCTGCTTACAAATTAGCGTGACTTTGCTCATGGGTGGGACGTGTGTAGCTCAGGAAGCGTTAGGCACGGCACTGCTCCTCCATCCTCCAGCTTCGGGAAGTCAGTTCCTGTAACATCATGCCAGGGCAGGGAGGGCCGCGGGCTGGGGGAGTGGGAAACGAAGCCCCCTCCCACGTGCTGTGGGGCTTCTCGCGCCTGCACCAGGGAACGCGCTGTGCTCGACCACGTGGCCCCACACAAGCGCCGCCTGCTCAGGTCGGAAAACTGCGGAAAAAGCCAAAAAGACGGACTTCAAGCAGTTTGAGTCAAACCCTCCGCCTGTTAGGTCTCTGTTAGGGCCACCTATTAGGTGTGTGTGTGTTTCTGTAGAAGCAAACTTTCGAGCGCAGATACCAAACACTGCCTGCCAGGTGCCCCCACTAAACGCAGCAGCCCGAGCACAGCTCTGTGCAGCCCTGGACGGCACGCGTGCCCCTTGCCACCAGGTCCCGCAGCTGGAGAGGCTGCCGTGCAGACTGCTTCCAGTCCAGGGCCGCCCAGCTCCTGTGGAGCTCGTCCCAAACGACGAGCCAGCTGGTCACTTGTCCTCCACGCCGGGAGATGAACGAGGCTGGCAAGTTACTCGGCGTGTCCTGTAGGGGACGTTTTTCAGAGAAGAGCCCTCGACTCTGCTCACACCTAAGTGACCATGCCTCTAGCACTAGTAGCTTCACATTCAGAAGGCTTTACTCTTGGAATACAGGCTGCCTTCCTGGTCAGTCCCTGGGCTGCCTTCGCGGAGGCGCTGGCCTCTGCTTGGCGCGCATGCGTCCGTCCGCGCACAGGTGTGTCCGCGGAGGTGAGCCTTAGGAGCTCCAGCTCGTACTGACCTCTTGCCTCCCTTCGTTCTTTGCTTGGGAAAGTAGATTCACATCTTTTTCAGTCTTTGAAAATTCCTCTTCTGCCTTCCTGTCGCTGCTGCCAGCCGCTCTCCTCTCCCTCTTCCCAGGTCGGACAGGGCTGGTCTCCGCACCTCCCTTAGCACCGTGGTCCCGTCCTTAGAAGACTCTGGGTTTCGCCCGCCCCGCGCCCTTTTGTGCCCTTTCCTTGGAACGCCCCCTCTCCGCCTTCACCCTCTGCCTCCCTCAGGGCCTTACTTCTTTTTCCCAGAAGACGGTGGACTTCCCAAGGGTCTCTGCTGTGGCCTGCAGCTGTGGACTGGGGGCCCTGAAGGCGACTGCAGGTGGGTGCGTGCCTCTGCTGAGCCGGGCCCCTCGAGGGTCTCGTACGAGAGGCATGCTCCCCTCGCCGGCTGGCAGGTGGGGGAGCCCAGGTGGGGCGATTAGGCGGTGGCAAGAGGCTTTAGTGCTCAGTGGCCCCATAGTTTTACCACGTCACACTTGCTGGGGCCGGGTGCCAGGGCATGGGAGGGGCAG
Source organism: Tolypeutes matacus (assembly GCA_026826555.1). Lineage (NCBI taxonomy): Eukaryota > Metazoa > Chordata > Mammalia > Cingulata > Chlamyphoridae > Tolypeutes > Tolypeutes matacus. The sequence continues at coordinate 4,258,655 of JAKSZT010020074.1, read as the reverse complement.
GCCCTGCCCCCGTGTCACGGGTGCGAGCACGCCTGGCCTTTGTCGGCTGGACTTGTGACCCTGTGGTTCTCCCCCGACCCAGGATGCTCTCCCCCCGGTGTGGGCTGGGCCGGGTCTCATCGGGGCTTGTCGGTACCCCAGACTCAGGAAGGTAGTGTCTCTCTGCCAGAGCCTCTCCTCTCACCTCGCCTGACGCTGGAACACAGTAACACCTGGCGCCCGTGCGGCGGGTGGAGGGAGGAGACCTGCCCACAGTTAGCGCGGCAGGAACTTCAGGCCTGCAGGGAAGAGCAGGGCTGGGAATAAACATATGGAAATCTGCTTTTCACCCTTCAGAAAAAAATCAGGAGAACCCGCCAGACTCTCACTGATGTTTATTCCTCTGACATTAGAAATAGTGGGTATTCTACAATTGACTTTCATTCATCATGATTTGCTTCACTATAAACGTGATCTTTCTCCCTTTCATTTTAAAAAGATGTTTTTAAAATTGTTTTATCTAAAAAAGAACCAAAAATAGATACTTGGAAAAATCGTAGGTATTATCCTGCACTTAGAATCACGTTTCATATGTTCCATGGATTTAGTTCAAAGTCTTTAACTCAGTGTCTAAAATATACTCGAGGTGGGGCTTAATTTGCATATGTTTATCCAAATCTCTTAAAATTGTGCAATAGGTATATCACTAAATCCAGTTTTCATTGGAGGGAATTCATGGTCACTCTATACATAAGAAGTTATTTCTTATTCCCCACCATGCATTTGTTTTAATCGCCTAGTTCCAGAGAAGATCCTTAATTTCAGTCCTCAGTTTCTCTTATCATTTTTGTCTTTTGCCCTGTAACACGCTGGTTCTGTTTAAGCCCATCACCCTCGTCGCCCACGAGCAGCCCTCACGCTGCGGCTTTGGCCTCTGCTGGGGATTGAGCACTGACCCCGCAAGAGACACGTGCGGTGTGACCTGCCTGCCGTGGTGTGGGCTCACTTGTCAGCGGGGTCTTCCGAGATCCTGCTTCGGCGGGGTGGGCCCTAATCCCTGTGCCTGAAGGCTGAGGCCAAGGAGGCCTGGGCGTGGTTAGAGAAGGTCACGGCGGAGAGCGAGAAGGCGATCGCCACGTGGCGGAGGCAGGGGTGCCGGCCAGGGACCCCAGCACTGCCCACCTGCGCTGGGACCCCACGGCCGGGGCCCCCATGCTGACATCTCACCTCTAGCACTGCCTGCGCTTCCAGCAGCCACGTGTGTCTGCCGCAGCAGCCTGGCCGCCTAGGGCAGCCTCTCCACACTTTTTTTTTTGGCAAAATGTCCTTGACTGTAATAATAGTACCTTATTTTTTTTGTCCTGATCTTCTTTGTAAGTTTTCTTACATTCGTCTTGCACTTGAATTTCCATCTCCTGAGCTTCTCGCTAGCTAAGTCACTTCCCAATTTGCTGTCTGCTCTTGCCTCTGACTTCTAGAAGAGCTGTCCAAACCCCAGATGGGTGGCTACAGTGAGGCGGATTTGAGAATGTGGGTTTAAATTCCACGTTTCCAAGTGGTTCTTATGGGATCTTGTCCACTTCCGCACTAGCGCATTTAAAAGGAAGCATTTAGCAGAGTCTGCTTGCATGTCACTTGGGTAATTTGATGACACTGCTGAGACCAGGTGCCTTTGTCCTTGTTTTCTCTGGTTAAACCCGGTACTGTTGTTAATGACAATAGCAAATAATGCATCACCACTCAGGAATTTAGGAATGTTCCAAATACATGGTCTTCAAACACTGGAAGTGTGCAAATAGCAAATAGGAATTTCTTTCACAAGCTCGTTAGGAAGTGGAATTTTGTTATGATGGCCTGAATTAAAGAGAGATCACTGCGGTGAATCCATAGCCAATGCTCGGGCTCTCTCTCATGTCTGTGTATAGTATTCCAGATCAAGTTGGCGCTTCCTAATTGTGGTGAGGTCGTTGTGGGGCTTAGCACGTCGTGCCCGCTTTGTGCTCTGTGCCAGCCGCTCTGCCCCTCTCTGTACGTGTGTATGACGTGTGACAACATCCCGGCTCCGTGGGGCAGACAGGCTTCCCCGTTCCGAGGCTTGGAGAAGGGGGGGCTGCCCGCGGCCACGCCCTGGTGGGGAGCAGAGCCCCTGTCCAAGCTTGGGCGACCGCCTGCACAGGCAGGGCCCCTTCCCTGGCCAGCGCGGACTCTCGCTGTGCCTAGCAGAGTGCCTTCAGGTGGGAGCACCCAGGACAGGGAGCGCAGGGCCAGGGCGGCGCAGGACCCACTGCCGGGCCGCTGCCGTCTGAGCAAGGCCACCAGGGTGTTCTGACCTGACTTTTCTTCTCCCCAAACAAACAAAGCTGTTCAAACGCAGGTCGTTGGGGGGTGCAGGGAGCTGGGGGCAGATCTGGGAGAGGGTGGGTGTTAGTGCTAACACTAGCAGATGAGGCCCGCTCCTCTCTCCCCTGGCTGGACACGCTGGAAGTGGCGCACGCTCACGCCCCACGTGCCCTTCACTGTGGCAACGGCTCGGTGGACCCCGGCGGCGCTCCCTGGGTGACGTCGCCTTTTGGTTCGAGCAGCAGGAGGTAGGAGCGGCTCGTGGCACGCGCGCGGCGGCCCCGTGTGTGAGCTGGTTCAGGGCTGTGCGACCCGAGGCTGGACCTGCTGCTTGTCGCTGGCGCTCTCACGTCCAGACCCTGGGCTGCAGCCGACAGAAACCCCCGGAGGACCCAGGCGAGCCACAGGAACACGCGGCACGTTGGGGGACCGCGGACCCCCCGTGTCAGCTGGAGGGGGGCAGAGCCAGGTGGCCCACCCAGCTCGCCCTCATCTCCGCCTTACAGAAATCCATCCCAGCGGATTTCTCCCTCCCACCTAGCAGGTGCCTGGCTAGGAGGTGCGTGGAGTCGGGGGCACCTGCCCTGCTCAGGTCTCCACCGCCATCCCCACAGGCCGGGGCACCCAGTGGGCCCCTCGTGCGGCGGGAGGTTGCCTGGTGCCGGTGGGCAGGGCACCCCGTCCCCTGTGCCGCGGTTGCCTCACCTGTGGGAGTTGGTTTTATGTATGAGTCCGGTTTTCTTACTTCCTTTGAGTCCATCCCGTGGCCCAGGATGGCAGTGCCAGTCCCGGGGTGCAGTTGTGGCTCAAGCCCGAGCCTGGGCCTGGGCGCCCCACTGAGCTCCGTCGGCCCACTCCCCCACTCGTGGGTCTGCCATGCTGCCTGCATCACTGCAGCTTTAAAAAAGTCTTTATCTGTTTCTTTCGTCTCGTTCTTCCTTGGGAGAAACTGTGGTCTGTCTGATTGTGAGAATATTCCAGTAGCTCTGGGAAGGTCTTGGCTCTTCGTGGCCTTTTTCTCTTCCGTGTGTAGTTTAGATTATCTTGACATGTTCCACAAAGAACCTTGTTGACTCTTGGTGAGAACATCATGGAATAAATATGTGGGAGAACTCCCAATTTACAGTGTTCTTTCTATATTTTTCTATTCATGAAACATGGTATATTTCTCCATTTATTTAGGATTTTTTAAAAATGTCTTTTGTAGGGTTTTATAATTTTTCAATAAATATCTTATATATTTTTTGTTAGATTTCTCATTGTTTTGTGGCTAACATATATGGCATTTTAAATTATATTTCTGTTTATTGGTACTTAGAAAGGGAGCTTATTTTGTATTTTGATTTTTATAACTGAAAACCTTGCGAAACTTTCTAATTCTGGTATTTTGTGTGTGGATTCTTTGGGGCATTCTATCTGCAATCAATGAAAGGTTTATCCCCTTCCAATTTTCATATCGTCCATTTCTTGTGGTTGCCTGTTGTGAGGCCCCGACTTCTATACTCCAGTGGCATGTTCACTAGGAGCAGTGGCAATAGGTGCCTTTGCCGTGTACCTGCCGCTGCTGGAAACGTGCCGCTGTCTCCCCACATGGGTGCTGGCTGCTGGGTTTTGGTCGTTGCCGTTTCTTAGGTAAGGCCTTAGCTCTGGCCTCCAGCAGACTAGCCCAATGTTGGCCATTCCTTCCCTTTCCCCCTCCCTCCTTCTGTGTGTGCCTACTATGTGCCTGACACATAGTAGGTACAGCAGTCGACAGGAGCCCCTGCTCTCATGGAGTGTCGATTCTGCAGTCGTGGACAGATAAGCCGGGGGTTCTGGGTAGTTCTGACACAGCAGGGTCACGCCGTGCGCCACGGGGCAAGAGGAGCTGCTCTGGGCTGGATGGTCAGGAGCTTTCCGTGGGGACCTGAGGACAGGGCACAGCACCCGTGGAAACCTGGGGGTGAAGTTTTCCAGGTGGTGGCGGGTGCACGACCCCAGGTCAGAGCCTGGGGTTTGTTTGGGTCAGCTTACTGGGGCAGCACCTGAGAATCGGAAGTTTTCATAAACTCCCTGTGTTGGGCAGGGCGGCTTATTGAGAGGGCACCTGCTGCTTTTGCATGTTCTCTCGGCTAGTCCTGATGCTCGCAGGAGATTAACGCCCCGATGCAGCAAGCTTCTGTAACCAGCTCGTGTAGCCCAGAGGCTGACAGCGGGTTAAGGTGGGCCTGGTCGGGCCCGGGGAGAGTGGAGCTGCGTGCTTTGTCGTCTTCAGGTGTTACACTATTGCTTCCTTGCTCAGACTCTACCACGCAAGCGTAGATTGGCCGTCCCAGGTGCCCTTCTCACTTACATTCTCTCTGAATACCAAATAATTCATTTTGGCTTTCTTGCCTGTTTTAGGCTTCATTTGTGACAGCATAGGAGCTCAGTCATGGTCTGACGGAATTCAGCCTCACAAGGTGACTTCTGAGTCCACCAGGGGCCCCGCCTGGCAGAGGGGGGCAGCGGCTGGCAGCACGCCCCACAAACCAGCACACCTGGCGGTGAACTGCGCAGGCGCTGGGTGGACAGCCCTGCAGGACAGAAGGCCCCCCGCGCAGTGTCCTGTTGCGCAAAGTCCGACTCGGTCTGCAGCAGCCTTTTACTCCCTTGCCATCGCGGGCCAAGCCCCTGGCGTCTCCCTGTTCTGTCGCCACCTCAGAGCCTCCTGCCTCACCCCGTGGAAGAGGAGCCCATTCCATTGCCGGGGACAGGGACGGGGAGCAGCAGGGGTATGTCAGGGACAAGGGGTCGGAGGACATTCCAGGAAGTGGGAAGCTTGGGGCAGGCGCTCATGAAGGGAAGCAGTGGGCGCACAATGGCCTGGCTGTTTGGGGAACGCAGCGGGCGAGGGCTGCAGGAGTGAGCAGGGGGCTCGTCTCCTCCCGGGTGACGGAGCAGCTCAGGCCGGCAAGGGGGTCGGTGACGTCAGTACACGTGGCCCACCCGACCTGCCCGGGCAGCACCGTGTCTGGATCTGTGCCGGCAGGTTTACTGCTGGGGCTTCAGAAGAACATGATGATCGAACCTTTTATTAAAATGCAGCAATCAAGGCACAAAATACCTGACCCACGGAACAGGAATCATCGGCGCCTTTGCGAAGTCAGGCTGAATCGGCGGCACCGAGAAGGATTCTCTCTCTCGTTTTCCCTCTAAAGTCCATGACCTCTAAGTCAAGGTCGAACCTGGTTGGACCTTGAGCTCCTTAGAAAACCCTAGGAAAGCTTGGTCCCTAACCCCAAAAGGAGCCCCGCATGTAGGCACCTAGTTTTGCACAGAATACAGAGAATTCACGGAGGGCCTGACAAGCCCTGCCCCAGTTCCAGGGCTGCCCGCCTGGCGCAGCCTGGTAAGGGGCTCGCCAGCGCCTCCGGCTCTTGCAGCCGCCCCTGTTGCCCACGTGCAAGGAGGAGTGAGGGGACCCCCAGCATCACACTGGCTCACGGGCTTCACAGCACTCGAGCGTCAGAGCAAGAGGGTCCTGCTTCTCCTGGCCTCACCTTCGGAGACCTGACGTGCTGAGAAGCTCCGAGTGGGCACCTCCTCGGGCCAGATGCGCAGTGAGCTCCCCCCTACCTGCTCCCTGCTCATGTGCTCTGTGCGCGTGTGAAGACTGAAAATGGAAATTCCTCAGAATTTCTGAGGAAATGGGCCTTGGTGGAGTGTCCTAGGGGCCAGGGGACACAAGTCAGAAGCCGCGGTTTATTTCGGGAGCGCCCGTCGGCCATTCCTCAGCCTGGGGACGCCGTGCGCCTGGGCCAGGGCTCCCTGCTGCTGCCTCGCGAACGCGCCTCATTCTGGACCGGTCCTCTCCTGTCCCCAGATAATCAGCAGGAACGGAACGAAGCAGATGGCACGGGCTTCGCCGGCATCCTGGCAGATCTGTGTCGCCCGCTCAGTATTTTTAGACCCGGGGTTGAAAATCACATCCTGCGCTGTTTGGGGGAGACGTGCTCTCCCAGGGTGACAGGTGTTGAGACGTGACCGTGCCCGGGGCCCCAGGCAGGGCTCTCGAGGCCCAGGACCGTCCCTCGGTTGTGTTGGTCTTGCTGGTAGTTTGCCAGATAATACAAAGAAAGTGGTCATGAGTCTTTTCAAAGATGTGGCAAGAAGGCGCTTCAGGTTCCAACCAAAAAGGCTCGCATCAGCAGCAGACGGCGAGCAGCGGTCAGATACGCAGGGCCGTGAGCCGTTGCAGGGATCCACGTGGCTTCTTTGAACAACTGCCGAGCTTTAACCCGCAGCACAGAGCGTTTACAGTCTGCTGGGACAGACCATGCTGCTTTAACCACGATTACCATGAAAACAGTGCAGACGTTTGCATTAAATGCCCACAGTCGTGAAATACACAGTGACTGGAACATAAAGTGGTAGAGCTGAGAATTTGAGTTCATCTTTAAAACAGACTTCCTGAAGAAACTCAAAGAATGGTCACTGTCAGGAGATTCAGTCCAGTATCTGAGGACCAGCTCTGCGCTCTTGTTGGGTAGGTGTGTTTAACAGCAGAACGGAGGCTCAGGAGAGGTGGGAAAAGGCTTCCGTGAGCGCTGGGTGTAGAGCGCTGGAGAGGCTGTGCTCGCGGTCTCTGACAGTTAGGCAGGGACAGGGAGCTGCAGTCGCAGGGATGCCTCACCTCCGGCACGGGTGCTGCCATGGCTCGTGAGCCTTGGGATCCACAGAAGGAGCAGTTAGAAAGGTGTCCCTGGGAAACCTCCAGTCGCGGCCAAGGTGCGTCGGCTCCTGCAAAAATCTTTTTCCTTCATGCTCCCGGTGTTGGGGAGGCAATCTGCTGAGAAACAAAGGGCACAGGCCTTTTCACTGCCACCACATGTGCGCGTGTCCCTTGGCCACTGGCTCCGGCCACGTGGACAGCTGCTGTGTGCTCTGCGTACGGAGAGAACCTGTGTGTCTTTTCCCGTCACGTCCACAGAAGAGTCGGCTGGAGCCACGAGCCACGGTGTGGCAGTGGTTTCTACCTTGTACCCTAGAGCTTCCCAGAACTGCATGTCTGCTCAGTTTTTTTGTAGATCACAAGGCGCTTTCTGACCCGTTTTGTTTCAGGTGATTGTCACCAGCTACGCTCACAGACATCAGGTGGGTATCGCTGAGGGAACCCCAGGACCTACCAACCGGTGGGTGAGCTGGAGCTTGAACTGGTGGTCCTTCCACTGTCCTAGAGCAACTGACAGATCTGCAGAAATCCCCCCAGCCCCAGGGTCAGCCCCCGTGTCCAAGGGGAGGCTCGGCTGGCCCTGGTCTCTCTTGGCTGTAGCCACCATGACAGGAAGTTGTGTTGGACATGCTGCCGCCCTCTCCTAGAGCGGGACCAGTTGGGGACTGGATTCGCTGGGAGAGGCTGGAAATGCCGTGCAGGGGGAGGGCTGGGGAGGCGGGAGGACAGCCCCCGGCCCCTGCAGTGACCAGTGTCCCACACCGTGTCCCCTTTGTGGTCGGCCTGGGAGCTGTGACTCAGGGCAGTTCCATGCGGATGGGCTGTTCCGTGATGATGGGCTCGAGCGTGACAGCAGCTCGAGACCTGGCAGCAAACAGGATGGAGCTCTCAAAACGGGCTTTTGAACATGGCCAGGTAGCTGGGGGACCTTGCAGTGGGCCCCAGGAACGCCTTGGGATGGGAAGGCGGCAGGGGCTCCTGGGAGGGGCTTCGGGCAGAGGAGCGGCCCTGCGGCCAGGCTTGGGGTGCTGCTGGCCACAGTCTCCCCCACGCCCCGGTCAGGGTCAGCACGTGACCCTCGGGCTGGAGGGCACTCCAAAGGGAGGGCAGCAAGACGAGGTGCCCAGCGCACCCTGGAGACTGCTGGCTGGACCCTGGAGGCATGAGGAGCTGCGTGGACGTTGCTGTGAGACCCTCGGGCCACTGCCCGGCTTCCTGGGATCGCTCCCGTCAGGAACGGGGAAGGCCAGCGGAAGCCAGCGCCGTGCAGTGAAGGGGCTCCGGAGCCCTGGCGGTGACGGGTGAAGGCCGGCTGGGGCCCAGGCGCGGCCCCGGGGTGCGCGGGCCTGTTCCTGGCCGCATGTCTGCTGGAGGGCAGGGAGCAGTCGGGCCGGCCCAGCGACCACGGGGTCCCAGGCAGGCGGGCGGGGGGCCGCAGGGCCCCCAGGCCTCCAGCGGCTGCTCCCGGCCCGGCCGGCTCTGCTCGCTGCCTGTGCTAGGCCCGCAGGCCCACTGCGCACGGGCGGTGCGTCTCAGGGCGGCCCACCAGGACCCTCTCCCTCTCTCGCAGGCAGGCTGGTGACCCCGGCGGCCCGGCCGTCGTGATGCTCGTCCCCCCACGGCCCCTGGAACCGTGCTGGGGCCCGAGGCCGCCCGTGCAGGCTGCGCAGGAGCCGGCAGCCCCTGGGCTCTGAGCGGCCCTCGTAGGATGCAGGCCCGCGCGCCCCTGGCCGCCCCACCGGCCGCCCGGCCCCTCTCCGCCCGCGCCTGAAGGCTCGCCTCGCCGCCCATGGCCACCTACCCCTGCCGGCTGTGCGGCAAGGCGTTCCCCACGCTGGAGAAGGTCACCGTGCACTCCTACTCCCACGCCCGGGAGCGGCCGCACCAGTGCCTGCAGCCCGACTGCGGCAAAGCCTTCGTGTCCAGATACAAGCTCATGAGGTAAGGCCGCGGGGCCCGCAGCTGCCCGCTTCGCCGCCCGGGGCCCCCGGCCCTGGCACAGGCCTCTCCGCGCCGCTGGAGCGGCCTGACGGGCCTGGGGGGCGTCGCTCACCGCCGCGATCCCGGCAGGGTGTCCGCAGGGGACAGAGAGGTCAGCGGGGGCCTCGGGCTGCGCCAGGGGCCTGGTTCCTTTCCGAAGGGTCCGAGTGGAGGGACCGCAGCTTGGTGAGGGTGCTGGAGAGAGGGCGGGGAGGCCAGGCTCGGCCAGGCTGCCCCTAGCACAGCCCCCTAGAGAAAAGGGGTCAGGCGGGCGTGTGGGGCCGCTGGGGCCGTGCCCGCCCTGCGCCGGGGGCTGCTGGCTCCTTGGAGCCGCCCCGTCGACCGTGCTCCCGCACGCTGCTGCTGGCGCTGGGACACGGGAGGGGTGGCGGTTCCGCCTCCTTTTTATGAAGTGACCGTTGGGTTCAGATCAGCTTGGGACTTTGGCTCCCATCCACCCATAGAGCCCCCCGAGCCCACCTCAGAGGGGTCCCAACAGTGGAGGGTGGAAGGAAGGGGGCGGTCTGCCCTGCCTTAAATGTGCTGCCTAAGGAGACTCTTTCCTAGAGGATGTTCTAGAAATGTTTTTGTATCCAATGGGGACGATGCACTTAAGTTGTCAGTAGGACAAGCCTCAGCCCCTGAAGACGAGCTGCCCGAGGGCTCCTGGACACCCAGGAGGGTCCTCCGGCCAGAAGCGCTCACGGGCCCTGCTGGGCCTCGTGCAGTTCCTAAGAAGAGCCAAGGGCAACAAGCTCGGGGCGCCCCGAAGCCCATCACGGAGCCGGGAGGTTAGGGGTGTGGTGTAACTGTGACAGTGGTGGGACAAATATGAAGCAGCTATTCTGGCCTTCCAGATGCGTCGGGATGGCGACGGCTCATCCCGGAAGCGAAGGCTAAGGACGAAGGTCGAGGAACTTAGAGCTGTTATCAGGCGTAGCTCTCCCAGAACGCTTCTTTTTGGGTTTTGCCAGTTAGAGCAGCAGTGCCCCTAGCCAGAGGCGCACAGGAGGGAGCCAGGCTGGGGGGGGGGGCGGGGCGCTGCCTGGGTTTCTAGGAGGCTCCTGAGTGTCCACCCGGGTGGGACTGGTCCCTGGCTTCCGTGCAGCAGGCGAGGTCACCCGTGGAGACTCAGGGCCCCATTTAACCCCAAGAAAAGTGCTTCCTGCCGCGGCCTGTCGCAGATCAGCCTCGCGCTGCGGGGGATGCGCCGCGCTGCAGCGCCCCCCTCTCCGGTGCGGCCTGTCTGAGGTGACGCCGCTGACCTCCCCTCCCACCCCTGCAGGCACGCGGCCACGCACTCGCCCCAGAAGGCGCACCAGTGCGCACACTGCGAGAAGAGCTTCAACCGCAAGGACCACCTCAAGAACCACCTGCAGACGCACGACCCCAGCAAGATGGCCTTCGGCTGCGCCCAGTGCGGCAAGAAGTACCACACGGCGCTGGGCTACAAGCGGCACCTGGCCCTGCACGCGGCCACCGCCGGCGACCTCACCTGCGGCGTGTGCTCGCGCGAGCTGGGCAGCACCGAGGGGCTGCTGCACCACCTCAAGGCGCACGCGCAGGAGAAGGCCCGCGGCGGCGCGGCCAAGGAGAGGAAGCACCGCTGCGACCACTGCGAGCGCCGCTTCCACACGCGCAAGGACGTGCGGCGCCACCTGGTCGTGCACACGGGCTGCAAGGACTTCCTCTGCCAGTTCTGCGCCCAGAGGTTCGGCCGCAAGGACCACCTGACGCGCCACACCAAGAAGACGCACCCCCAGGAGCTGCTGCGCGAGGGGCTGCCGCGCGGCGTCCCCCTGGCCGCCGGGCCCCCCGGGCCCCCCGGGCCCCTGGGCGTCCCCGCCGTGCCCGGCCCGCTGCTGCCCGAGCCCCTGGCCCCCGCCGCCCCGGGGCCCCCGCCGCCAGCCCTGCAGAGCCCCAAGTACGAGGCCGGCTCTACCTCATTCGCCCCCCTGGCCAGCCTGGTGCCCAAGGTGGAGGCCAAAGGCTTTGGCGGCGACTTGCTGGAGGACGCGGCCCTGCAGGAGCTGCCGCCCCCTCACGGGCTCAGCCCCGGCTTCGAGCTGCCCAAGGGCGGCCCGCCCAAGGAGCTGCCCGCGGACGCCGTGAGCCTCGCCGTGCCCGCCTCCCTGGAGCTGGCGCCGCTCCTGGGCTTCTGGCAGCTGCCCCCGCCCGCCGGGCCCCCCGCCTTCGGGAGCGGCGCCCTGCCCCTGGGCCCCGCCGAGCCCCTGCCGCCCCGCCTGGGCTGTCTGGGGCAGCCGGCGCCCGAGCCGCCGCTGGCGCTGGGCGCCCTGGGCCTGGGCCAGCTGCCGCTGCCCCCGCTGCCCCCGCTCTTCCCCACGGGCACGGGCCCCGCCATCCTGCCTCACTTCCACCACGCCTTCAGATGAGCGGCGGGGGCCCCGCGCCGCCCCGGGGGGCTGCACTAGCGCGGGGCGCCCCGGGACGTCCACGCGACGGCTGCTATACACAGCGCTGCTCGAGGCAGCGAGCTGCACCGCCACGCACGGCTCGCCCTCGGCGGACACGCGTGCGCAGCCCGAGAACTGTGGGCGGGGGCCCGGCCGCGGGGCGCCCGCTCGCTCGGCCGGGCATCGGTTCAGGGATTTTTCTACCTTCAGGGCTGGGCGCCGCGCAGGCACCACCTGCCGCCGCCGGCCTGTAGTCTGGTCAGCAAAGCTGCTTGTGGAAGAGTAGCTTGTGCCATTGAAGAAAAGCTTTTTACACTTAGTTTGAGTATTTTCCACAAGATGCTACAATGTGAGTTATCACTGACTTCATTTATCGTAAAGACTAAACTGTCAGCCGCGTCTGACGGGAAAAATATATCTCACTGTGTAACCAGGTTAAGTGATAGAATAATCCAGGCATCAGTCAAGGAAAGCATTTTGCTGACTTTAATATTGATTATATTTTTAATGGGAATTTAAGAAAATATTACTGGAATTTTAAATATATATATATATTAAACAAAAATATTCTTTGCTCTATTCTGGCTTATACTACTCTACTTAAGTTTCTTGGTATTGTTTTTAATCACCAATAAATAAAAGCATTTGTAATTCGCTCACTGAAGTCGTCGTCCTTACACTGGGCATCGGGGACCTAACGAGAGCGAGCGTGCGTGGGGAGCGTCTGCCCTGGCCGAGGCGGACGTGTGCCGGCTCGTCACGTCCCCACGGTGGCTACTGAGCGGCTCTGGTCAGCGTGAACCATAAGCTTAGCTAAGGCTTCGGGCCCCTCAGTTCAGCTCACAGCGCCAAGACCAGCACGCTGCAGCTTCTGTCGGGCCCTTAGGGAAGCCTCACCCCTGCAGCCTGCCGAGGCTTTTTCGTTTGGTCGCAGTTAAGCAGGGTGGGGAGGGGCGCGAAAGGGGTGCCCCACCAAGGCGTCCGGACCAGAAGTGGGGAGGCCGAGGGGCGCAGATGCCACGCTGCGGGCTGGGCCGGCTCCCCTTCCCCTGTAGCCTTTTCCAGAGGAGAGTGGCGGCTCGCGCCCTTCCTGCCCCCACCTGGCTCACCTGGCAGGCCCCGGCCCTCGGCCCCAGCGCTGCCCGTGGCGGTCCCGACGTGCCGCCTGCTGACTTGGAGTGGAGCCGCGGGACTTTGCCTTAAATTCAGCCAGGAAAACGGCCTCTCTTTCCAAACTAAAATTTTCTTGAGTTTAAGAAAAATCAAGCTCTTGGATTAAAAGGTATGAATGAGTGTAGAAGAATTTACAGGAGGTTTATAGGGAAGGTTTTAAGGCGTCCTGCCGCAGGGAGGCCTCAAAAGCACAGAACAGGGACGGTCACTAAGCAGCTTAACGCCCACTGCGTGCTGAAGTGGGCATCACAGCTGCTGTGGGGACGGAGCCCCAGCGACCCTGTCACGGAGACGCGCCATCAAAGCAACATTTCCTTTAAAAACTTGTTAAATGCCCATTTTGAAAAAAAGTGAATCTTCAAGTCACATTATTACAGAGTGATGGGGTGTTTAATGATTTGTTTTGAAACTTGAAGGGTGTAGGTGAGGAGGAAACGGGGAGGCAGCTTTTACACGGCCCGCGTGGCACGGTGGAGCAGGCCCTCGGCAGCATCCCCGGGTGCTCGGCCGTCGGCGGGTTTCGGGGGGCCGGTCTGCAGGCAGGAAGAAAAAGCAGGCACTTCAGAACCTGCTTGTCTCCTCAGCGAGAGGGTTCCGTGTCATATCGCTTCAATTTTTAAATTTTCACAGACAATTCACAACATCAAAAATCAAGCTCCAGTGTCACGAGAAGCCTTTTTCAGTGTCGGTCTTGGGGAATTGCCCTTTTTTGGAGATGAGTTTGCAAAAGGGGACAGGGCAGCAGTCGCCTTCCAGGTCCCCTGACCTGTGAGGCCGGGACTCTGGAGCCTCTTCAGGCTGCTGGACGGAGCTGGCCCTGGGCTCCGGGCTCCCCAAGGCGGCGCCCTCCCATCGGCAGCACCTGGGCTGGAGGCTGCTTCTCTTACCTGGTCTCTAGGAGTTAATCTTTTTTAGGAGATTTAGTAATTCCTTGTCTGAGTTTTGCTCCAGGATCTGGGTCCATTGCTAATCCTTTGCAAACATAAACAGATTTGTTACTATGTCACAGGAAAACATCAGCAAGGAAAAAACCACCACCCGAGTCCCCAGGCTGGACTCAGGCCTGCTCTCCCCACTTTCGGGCCGACGCTGACGCCAGCCCGTCCCCCCTCCTGCCTCCCCGGGCCCAGCGGCGCCTGAGGACGGGGCCTTGGGGCGCAGGGAGGGGCAGGTGGCCGGCCTGGGTCAGCTCTGCCCAGGCGCCGGCTGGGCATCACGGGGCCCCCTAGTCACGCTTTTATGAGGCGAGCGACCAAACCACACCCCTGGGCTCTGCATCAGCCCGAGCGACGCCGCAGCAGTCAGTGCTCAGTGTGGGTTTTCCTGGAAGTTACACACGTTTCCTTCTGTCAAAGAACCAGCCCGGGACCCTCCGACACTCACCAGTAAATGAGGGGAGGGGATGCAGGGTAGGTGCTTGGCCTCACAGAAGCCCCTGGCCCAGGCTGTGTTCTTGCCCCCCTGAGGCCCTCTTCTGCCAAAGGCCTCCAGAACGCGTGGCCACCGACTGCCCCCGGGCACCAGCATCTCTGGGAGGATGCAGGGAGGGCCATGCCCTCATCTACACAGCTTCCTAACGGGCACCCGCCGCCTTATCCCACGTTCTGCCCGGTTCTCCTCCTCCCGGCCAAGCTGCTCGCTCCTCTGTGCCGGGCTCCCGTGCTGGGGGGCAGGCGGTCAGCACTCTGCCTCCTTGAGCTCAGGCTGGGAGGGCCTGGGCGGGCGAGGCCAGGGTGGCTCTGGCAAGGGAGTGGCCGGGCAGAGCCTTCAGCCGTGTGCATCCACGGCCCGCGTTCCCAAGGAACTCGCCCCCAGCGAGGATCCCCGTGTGGGGCCTGTGGCCAGCAGAAGGGAGTGGGAAAGGAATTCACCAAGCAATGGCAGGGCAGTGGTTACGGATGGCTATTTTCTTGTTATTGTGTCTCCATTTTCCAAAATTTCCTGCGGTGAGCTTCAATTCCTCACATGCTGATTTTTTAAAATGCTGTTTATCCGAAGATGCTGTTGGGCCACCTGAAGGAGGCAAGGCAGTGGCCTGGCCCACAGCTGAGGCCCCCTGCACCCCTTCACAGACACCCCAGCTCTCCCCCTGCGCCCTCCGTGTGTCCTTCCTTCCCCCGGCAGCCCCTGAAAGCTCCTCCCCGTGCCCCACCGAAGGCTTCCGCTCAGATGGCCTCCCCCACCACCTCCTGCGTTTTCTCGCAGGCCCTGTGTGTCCCTCTGCCGACCCACCCCACGCGCGGCGATGTGGAGGAGAGAAGCTCTCTACAGGTGCTGGCCGCGCTGTGCAGTTTTGCTCAGGTCTGCGAGCCTGTGCTGTTTTCTAATGCCTCAGAAAGGTGTCCGCTGACATCCCACCCAGGGCGTGGACTCCTGCCTCTAGTTGAGGACCTTCCCGAGGGGCTTGCTGTCACGTTGAAAAGGGTGCTGAGTTCTAGGAAGAAGACTCTGCTTGTTTCTCACGCGACTCCCGGCACACCCCCCCGCCATCTTACAGGCAAGCCAGCAAGGGGCCCAGCCCTGCTGCCAGAGGCACATTCAGCTCTGCTCACTGCTGGAGCTATGGAAGGTCCCTCTCTGCACGGAAGCTTTAGCCTCAGCCTTGAAGGAATGCTTTCCACTCGAAGGGAGCATGATACATTCTTTGCAAACATAAGAGAAGAAATCACAATATAAAGAAACGGTCTTTTCTGAAGGACACTAATCATTTACACTCTAAAGAAACATTATGAAAGCATTGCCAAATAAATACACAGATAGTTTGGAGTGTTTTGTTTTGTTTTGTTTCTCGGTAAAAACAAATCTACCTCATTGTTAAGCTTTCACAGATCAGGAAAAAGCTAATGACTTTCAAATCTTACATCTACAGCCAATTGATTTTTGACAAAGGAGCCAAGGCTACTCAATGGAAAAGAATAGTCTCTTCAACAAATGATGCTGAGAAAACTAGATATCCACGTGCATTTGAATGAAGGTCGACCCCTACCTCATACCATATACAAAAATTAACTCCAAGTGAATCAAAGACGTGAATGTAAGAACCAAAACTCTAGAGCTCCTGGAAGAAAACACAAGGAAGCATCCTTAAGACCTTGTTCAGAAGTGGATTCCAAGACTTTACACCAAAAGCACAACTAAAAAAAGATGGATGAGTTGGTAATGGGAGAAAATATTTGGAAACCGTATAGCTGGTAAAGGTTTAACGTATAGAGTATTTAAAGAACTCTGAACTCAACAACAAAAAGAAACAACCCAATTTTAAAATGGGCCAAAGACTTGAATACACATTTATTCAAAGAAGATAGACAAATGACCAAAACAAGCACATGAAAAAATGCTCAACATCATTAGCCATTTGGGAAATGCAAATCAAAACTCCAGTGAGATGCCACTGCACACCCATTAGAATGGCTGTTTGAAAAACTGAAAATAACAAGCTGGTTGTGGAGAAATAGGAACCCTCATGCCCTACTGGAGGGAATGTAAAATGGTGCAGCCTCTGTGGAAGGCAGTTTGGCAGTTCCTCAGAAGGTTAAGTATAGAATTACCGTGTGACGCGGCCGTTCCATCTCTAGGTATATTCGCGAAAGAACTGAAAGGATCTTGGACAGATATTTGCACACTGATGTTCATAGTGGCTTATTCATTATTGCCCAAAGCTGGAAACAACCCAAGTGTCTCTCAATAGATGAATGGACAAAATGTGGTTCATACACACAGCGGAATATTATTCAGTCCTAAACAAACAATGAAGTTCTGATTCATGCAACAACGTGGATGAATCTTGAAGACATTATATTGGGTGGAATGAGCCAGACACAAAATAATAAATACTCTATGACCTCACACACATGAAATAACTAGAATATACAAAATCAGAGAGTCAGAAGACTCTCAGGTATGGGTGCTGGGGTGGGAAGTTAAGACTTGGTACAGATTTTCTGTTTAGGGTGATGGAAGGTTCTGGTAATGGATGGTGGAGATGGTAGATCCACTTTGTGAATATAATTAACGCCACTGAATTGTACATTTGAACTTGGTTTAAATGGGAAATTCTATTGTATGTATGTCACCACAATAAAAATTAAAAACAAAGACAAAACTAATGACTTTCGTTTGCAGGGCTGTAGGGAGATTTTGACACTATCAATTTCATTTTTAGCCGATGATGTAAAAGCAAATCATGAGAAATTAGCAAAGTGGTAATGGCTTTGGGGCTGTGACGTTCTGGATGGTAAATCAAGCAGTTCTCACTCCAGTTCAAAGACGCCTTGGAAACGACGCCTATCAGGGCCGGTGAAGACACGACCCGGCTCTCCTGAGCCCCGGCTGTGTGCCTGGACGAGCAGCTGTGCCCTCTGAGCCCCAGCGCCTTTTCCATAAAGCCAGGGTGCCAGATGGGAGGAGACGGCCCGGGCCGCGCGAGCAGCGAGCAGGCAGGGGCTCCAGAGGGTGGGCAGAGCCCCCAGAGGGTGGGGAGAGCCCCCCACAG
>JAKSZT010020074.1:4129326-4241574 GCA_026826555.1 Tolypeutes matacus | reverse complement strand
CCCCCCACAGTGGGTAGAGCCCCCAGAGGGTAGGCAGAGCCCCCAGAGGCTGGGGAGAGCCCCCCACAATGGGTAGAGCCCCCAGAGGGTGGGTAGAGCCCCCAGAGGGTGGGCAGAGCCCCCCACGGTGGGTAGAGCCCCCAGAGGGTGGGCAGAGCCCCCCACGGTGGGTAGGACGGTGGACGGCAGCACAGCCTTCCTAGCCCGGTGGCTCCCCGAGCCCACGTGGCCCCACTGACCCCACCTGCCAAGGCCGCGGCGCCCGTGCACTCACCTGGACTGGCTGGGGCTGAGCTGGCCTCCGACGCCCTATTCTGCAGCAGAGCCCCCACGGCCCTTGTCACAGTCGGCTCCCTCCTGGGACCCCCCTGAGCCCCACCCTAGGGAGAGAGGATGCACTGTGCTGTGAGCCGGGCCCCTCCGCCCCCCCACCCCCCGGGGAGAGGCACAAGGTGCCAGCTGGCATCCGCAGGGACGCCCCGCACCAAGGAAGGGGCCAGCCCACCACGCAGCCCCTGCGGGCCGCCGAGCGTCTGCTCTGGGCGCTGCCAGCCCGTCACTGCGCCCTTGGGTCAGTGGGAGAATGTGAACCCAGTAAATTCAGTAGATGAAGACAGATGAGATCACGTAACGTCAGTGGATGGTCACAGAACACTGTTTCCTTCACACTTGACGATGATTTTGTTTTGAATATACAGAGAAGAGAAGCAGGCCTTGGCAGGAAACGTGTGAATCGTGGACCGTCCACTGCCAGGTGCGTGGCTGGGCCTCCCAGTTGCGGTCAGAGTAGGGCCCAGTGCTCCAGGGGTGCCTTTTACCTGCCCCCCTAGCCAACCTCCATTTCCACGGAAACTGCAGCAGTGCCATCACCTGCAGGCAGCAAATCCCCACCCAACAAAACACCTATTTTTAGAGGCCCATCTTGGTGGGTTTTGGTTAAGGGCATAGCACAGTTTTAAATTGATTACATCTAAAATAGAAACACATTTCTGCTCGGCCCTTCAAAGGAAAAGGCCCCTCCCTTTCTGCACCCCTTCTGAACATGCTCTGCCCCTCGGCAGGGCCCAAGCTGCTTTCGATCTGCTCCTCGTGCCCCCTTTCGCTCTGTAAAAAAAGGAGAGACCACCAAGCCCTGATGACTCTCGGCAGCCAGAGGGGACCTGCTTGGCTGCTGCCCACTCCTGGTCCTGCAGACAAGGAGCCGTGTGGCCATTTGCCTGGATGCAGCAGCCCGCCCTGCAGCCCTCGGCCCTCGGAGAAGCCTTCCCAGGGCCAAGCTGGGTCAAAGCCAAAGCCAACACCTGCCTCCCAACGTGGATGCCACTTCCAGGCAGGGAGGGGCTGTGGGCGTGGCACCCAGGGACCACGGCATGGGTCCCCTGCTGCCCTGCTGGTGCACACTGCACCCCACTCCCCAGTCGGGGTCTCTGTGGAGGACATCTTCACGCACCTCGCAGAACTGAAATCCAAACGCTGCCTGCTGCACCCAGAGCCACTTCCCAGCAGCCGTGTGTGTGAGCGCTGGGTCTCGTGAACGGCTTCATCGTGGCCCCACCAACACCCACTCCCCGCCCTGTCCTCCAGACCACGGGGCTGAAAGCCGGGCTCCACCTCCACTGTCCTCCGCCGGTGCAGCCCGTTTCTCAGGCCCCACCTGCGTTCCCCCTCACCCCCCCCACTTGCATTCCCTCTCTCCCCCATCGCTAACCCTCTCCCCCCACCACTAACCCTCTTGCCCCCATGCCAGCTGATCCTCTCACTCTGTGATGGTTTGAAGCTGTATGGGCCCCAGAAAAGTATGTTCTTAAAGTTAATCCGTCCCTGGGTGTGGCCCCATTGCAAGCAGGCTCTTCTGGTGAGTAGGGTCTTAAGATGTGACCCACCTCGTTCGGGGGGGGTCTTAACCCTCTTATTGGAGTCCTTTATAAGAGAATGGAATTCAAACACTGAGAAAGAGACAGCCACAGAAGCAAGAAGCTGGAAGAAGAGAGAGAGTCCAGCAGACGCCGCCATGTGCCTTGCCATGTGACAGAGGAGTCCAGGATCGCCAGCAGCCGGTCTTCGGGGAGAAAGCATCACCTGATGATGCCTTGATTTGGACATTTTTCTCAACCTCAAAACTGTAAACGTGTAAGTTAATAAAATCCCTATCATCAAAACCAAGGCACTTCATGGTATTTGCATCTCAGCAACCCTAGCAAGCTCAGATTCTTGTACCAGCAGAGCGGGGTGCTGCTAGTGCAGATTCCAAAAATGTGCAAACAGCTTTATAAAAGGGTATTTTTGGAGGAACTGTGAGGTGCTTGATAGAAAAGGCCTAGATTGCTCTGAAGAGAGTGTTGATAGGAATATGGATGCTGAAGGTCCTTGCAGTGAGGCCTTAGACAGAAATGAATGTGTCATTGCACACTGGAGGAGAGGCGACCCTTGTTTGAAAGTGGCAGAGCACTTGGTGAAATTGAGTTCTGATGTTGGATGGAAGCAGAATTTGAAAGTGAACAGCTTGGATGTTTAGCTGAGGAGATTTCCAAACTAAATGTGGAAAGTGCTGCTTGGTTTCTCCTTGCAGCTTATAGTAAAATGCGAGAAGAACGGAATAAGCTGAGAACTGAACTCCTAGGTGGAAAGAAACCAGAAATTGATGGTTTGGAAAATTCTGAGCTTCCAGAAAGCGAGTCCCCAGAGACTAGTGCTCCATGTGAGGTTTAACTGAGCGTGGAGCCGTCGGCCATTTCAGCGCAATTATCCAGGAAGGCTCTGCGGAAGGGCCTGTTGTCTGACGGCTCGGACCCCAGCATATGCAAAACCAGGCTTCTCGTGAGATCTGCATAAGCAGGACCACTGCGAGCCTGGACTAAAAAGGACAGAAAAGGGACAGATTGAAAGGACAATGACTTCACAGGTACAGCCATGGAAGCCAGGAGAGGGGCTCCCCCATGTGTGGGGAGGGTGAGTCTGCCCCAGGGCTTGGAGAGGGCGGCCTCCCACCCAGTGTTCAGGAAGTGCCTGGGAGACTGCGGTGAGGCTGGGTGTCTCTGCGGTGTTCTCGGGGGGGGGGGGGGCGCGGCTCTGGCCCACCCCGGTGCTTGGTGAGTGCCTGACGATGTTGGCGCCATCACTGCACTGTATGGGAGGGCATGGGGAAGGGGGGGCCTGCAGCTCCATCAGGCCCGGAGGATAAACCATCGTCCTATAGATGTCTCTCAGACCTTGAAATCGAAAGGAGTATGTCCTGCAAAGTTCTGGAACTGTTTGGGACCCATGACCAGTTTTCCTTCCAATTTCTCTCTGGGGAAATGGAAACATTTATCCCATGGCTGTCCCTTCTTTGTCTATTGGAAGCAGATAACTTGTACTCTAGGTTTCACGGGTCCACAGCCAGAGGGAACTGTGCTCAGGGCAAACTACACCTGTAACTTATTTTGATGAGACTTTGTACCTGATATTGTTACTGAAATGATTTAAGGCTTTTGGGATATTGTGATGGAATGAATGTGTTTTGCATTTGGAAAGAATAGGTATCTTTTGGGGTCCAGAGGGTGGAGTGTGATAGTTTGAAGCTATGTAGACCCCAGGAAAGTAAGTTCTTAAAGTTAACCCATCCCTGTGGGAGTGGATTCCCTGCAAGTGGGCTCCTCTGGTGAGCAGGATCTTAACTTAAGGTGTGACCCAGCTCATCCAGGCGGTCCTAATCCTCTTGCTGGAGAATGAAATCCAGACAGAGAGAGAGTGAAAGCCACAGAAGAAGCTGAAAGCAGTGAAACCCGGAAGAGAAGGGAGCGCCCAGCAGACGCCGCACATGCCTTGGCGTGTGGCAGAGGAGTCCAGGATGGCTGACACTGGTCTTGGGGAGAGAGCATTGCCTTGATGTTGCTTTGATTTGGACATTTTTCTCACCGTCAAAACTGTAAGCTTGTGAGCTACTAAATCCCCATCGTAACAGCCAGCACCTGTCACGGTGTCTGCGTTTTGGCGGACTAGCAAATAGAACACCTGCCCCACCCGCTAGCTTCTCACCCCCGTCTTCCCGTCCCTGGACTCTTGTCTGGTCTACTGTCCAGACCATGCTAAACACTGACCTCCAGGGCAACTCTTCCAGAAAGCCAACTGGAGGCAACTGCAGTCCACACTGCTCAACCCATCTACACTGCCGACAGGACGCGCGAGCTGATGGCAGCAACTGGCAGGAAAGTCAAGAAGACCATGGGGCGGGGAGGGGAGGCCTGGGTCCCCAGATTCAGGGCTTCTCTCAATCCACTCCCCCTCTTCTCTGGACTGGACCTGGCTGCCCACGTGCTGCCACCGCACCCTCAGGCCTGGCCCACCTTGGTCATTGAGCACAGTGACCTCCTGTGGCAGTTTGAAATTATTTTATGAATCCCAAAAAAGAGAAAGATTGGTTTGTGCGCTGGTCCACTCCTGTGGGGCTGAGACCTTTTCAACTGGACTACACCAGTGAGGTGTGATGCAGGTTGAGCCTCCGCCCTCTCGCTGGCTCTGATAAAAAAGAAACTCGCAGGAAAAGAGCTCTGCCATTTCTGACACTGCCACGTGACAGAAAGGAGAGGCTCAAGCAGCCGAGGCCCGGGGAGAGAGAAGCCACATGCCTGACGGCTTGCAGCTGAAGTTAGGAAGAAGGCAGGGCAGCTGAGCCTGGCAGGAGACAAGCCCGATGCCTGGTTGCCCACAGCTGAGTCCGGGAGATGGCGCTCGGGTGAGAAAGCAGCTCTTACGGTGCCTTGAGCTGGACTTTTCACAGCCTTGGAACTGTAAGCGTTTACCCCAAATAAAATCCCCGTTACAAAAGCCAGTCCACTTCTGGTACTTGGCATCGACACCCTTTGGCAAACGGGGCTGGGGCACCGTGTCGCTCTTCAGGGAATGCCGCCCGGCTCCCTTTCGGAGCCCCCGGTGTGGGGAGCTGCTGGGCCCTCCCGCACTTCGCCACACCGGGCGCTCCGGGCCGTGGCGGTTCAGAGGCCAGTGAGGTCCTGGTAACGCCCTGCGGGCGCTGGGCCAGTGCTCGGAGCCCGTCCGCGAGCCCCGCTCTTGCGGGCCGAAAGGGCGCCTCTGCAGGCTCGCCGCGCGCCCTCGGGGCCGGAGCAGGGCCGCCTGGCCCTGGCGTCTGGGCCGCGTCTGGGCCGCGGGGGGCGGGCGCTCGGGGCTGGCTGCACAGCGCGGGCGAGGCGCGCCATGGGGTGCCCACCCCCCGCGGCTCCCCGAGGCCACGGCCGCCTCCCGGCAAACCTTCACTCACAGGCTGTTTATGCGTCCGAGTCTTCATCCTGAGGAGCCTCAGCACTTCAGAAACAGGTTTTTGTTTTGCTTTGCTTTGTTTTTGAGGTTCTGGGGCCCGGGATTGAACCTGGGACCTCGCACGTGGGAGGCCGGCGCTCAACCGCGGAGCTACCCTGGCTCCCCTGAGCCGGGTTTCCCGCTTGTTTGTTTTGTTTTCAGGAGGCACCAGGGATCAAACCCAGGACCTCATACATGAGGAGCTCAGCCGCTGAGCTACAGCCACGCCCCAGAAGTAGTTTCTCTATGACCCCAAAGCCACAGGCTGCCCCCAGTGACCAGTGGCCGCAGACGGGTCTCGCACATGCTGGGCTGCGAGCCGCTCTCGGCAGGGCCAGGCGCAGCCCCACCTGGGGAGAGGCCTACCTGTGCTCTGGATGCCAGTTTGGCCGCTGTCTGCGCTGGATTGAAGACTCGGCGAGAAGGCTGGTCCTTGCAGAAACTGA
The DNA here is from genome assembly GCA_026826555.1 of Tolypeutes matacus. Taxonomy (NCBI): domain Eukaryota; kingdom Metazoa; phylum Chordata; class Mammalia; order Cingulata; family Chlamyphoridae; genus Tolypeutes; species Tolypeutes matacus. The sequence goes on along the minus strand of JAKSZT010020074.1, from coordinate 4,235,833 downwards.
TATGTCTCTGGGCGGCCGATTCATTGAACCTCCTCTTGCAGTACGGGCACTGAACATAATCTGCAGGGAAGGCCGTGGCAGTCACCTCCCCTTGCAGTGGGGCACTGACTGTGATCTGCAGTCACCATTTCAAACCAGCTATGAATGGACCGTAGGGAACACGGACTCTGCCTGGACATGAAGAACGAGGTTCCACATGCCCGGAGCGGGTGGCATGGGGGGAGCCCGCCCCTCAGGGGTGCATGTGACCCACTCATTCCACCCTTGGGGGAACTGCACCCGGGAACCACCCTCCCAGCGGCTGCTTGGTGAATCCTCAGGTGCAGGGGGCCTCCTGGCACCCCAGAGTGGGCACTGGAGGAGTGGAGAGCCCAGGCGTGTGGCTGGGTTCGGAGCGGGAGGCGAGCTGCTCAGAAGCCTGGGGTTGGCAGGCGACGCCGGCGGCCAGGCAGGGGCACACTGCTCGGCATGGCCAGCCTTTCCACGTCACTGACGAGGCGGCACATCGTGGCTCCGGAGGAGGTTAGTAAGAGGAACGAGCTGGGGGCCGGGCAGAGTGGAGGGGAGGAGGGGGAGGAGAGCGTGGCCCCAGCGCCCGGGTCGGCGCTGCTGGAGCTGGCATCCTGGGCAGCTGTGTCGGCACTAGGACCTCGTGGTTCTGGGCAGTGTCCATTTTCCACATTTGTCTTTCATTTGCAATTACCAGCCATACTTGGCCGGGGAGGGGAACGGGAAGTGAGAGAGCCAAGGTCTTCTTGGGGCCGGGGGCTGCTAGAGCACAGCCAGCCCGGGCGGCCCCTGGAAAGCAGACGGGGCTCTGGTCTGGTTTGCTTCGTCTGGGACCCCTCTCAGGGACAGCACACGGACCTGCAGCACAGCCAAGCTGGGGCTGCGCTGACCTGAGACCCCGCGTGGAGTCTGGACGGGGATACGGCCAGAATTCCTCCAGGTGGGGCAGGGCCTTCGGAGCGCAGGGTTTGCTGCAGGCCGTCTGTGTAAGGTTGGGGAGCTTCCCACTTGGACAAACCATTTCCTAAAATGAAACCTCTTAAAATGTAAGAATTACAAGAACCGGCATTACCACAATGATCCTCACTTCCACAGTTAACGGGCGCTTAGAGCGGGCCTCTGCTTTACACCGGGGGGCACGGCGTCTCCTCGGTCGAGAAGCTCTAGGCCAGAGACGAAGCACTAAGGCTTCCACACGGACAGTGAGGCCTTGAAAAGCAGGGCAGGGCAGGCTTGGGGCGGGGGGAGGGCCGGCCCAGGCCTTGGTTCCAAGCCCCCCATGCATGGACCTGGCCAGCATCTGAGCTGTGTCCGCCTCTGGTTCCTCCTGCAGAGCTCCCTGCACAGGCTGAGCCACTGCGAGGGAGCCAGGCCCAGGAGGGCTGGCTCCAGGGACCAAACGGGAGCGACGCTGCTCAGCAAAGCTACCGGCGGAGGTGCTGTTGCCGTTCAGAAACTTCTAGAAAGTGGCTGCCAGCTTCAGGACCACCAGGTGGACAGTCAGGTCTCACAGCAGGAACGCAGCTGCCACAAGCCGCACTTGGGCCGAGCGAGGACGAGGGCAGGCAGTGCCAAGCCCACCTGTCCAGGCTCCCCTTGCACCCTGCCATGGGGGCTTCCTGCCACCAAGGACAGCACGGGCAGCGCATTTCCCTCCAGCCTCGGCCACGGGCAGAATGTGGGGAGGATGGGGAAGGTGGCAAGACCTCATAGAAAATTAAAGTAGAAAGCACGTGTCCTTCTAAAGGGCAGGCATTTTCTGGAGTCCCTGCGCCTACCAGCGACACGTGCCTGGACGCCTCAGGCCTCACAGCATAGTCCACTTCACTGCCCCCATAAACTGTTGCGCCACCCTGGAAACCTGAACCGCTGGCAGACTTGCTTAAGTCAGCAGGGATTAGAACAACACACACTTGTCACAAAAACCGAGTCGTGAAAATAGGGTATCGTGCTGGAAAAACCTGGCAATTACTTGTCAACCCACGCCCACCAGGCCATATGATGTGTCACGCTAGCCACGTGACTAAGTGTTCTAGTGCTTAAGCCTGAGAATGAGGCGGCCACAGAAGGCTCCTGCACAGTCAAAAGAATCACGCAGTGACTAAAGTGTGCTGTTAATTGTTTTGCTTGGTGCGTAAAATTCTGAGAGCACAGGAAAGAACTTAATCAGAAAATCATATTTCAGCGTAAGGAATATAAAAGACAGAAAGACAAATTGTATATTTGATGGGGTGTCTTGCAAAAGGAAAGATTTCTTTTAAAGAAACAATAATCACAAGATGCAGGACACCCAGCCTGCTCAGAACCAGGGGCCCGTCTCCCAGCGGCTCAGCCGTGAGGAGGTACTTCTCCCAAGAGCCGCGTCCGCTCCTGGCAGTGCCTCCCCGCGTGCTTGGCACTGCCACGCCGACGCCTGACTCTCCCTGAAACTACACTCTCGCTAGCATGCGGTGAAAGGGAAGCAGTCGTGAAGACTGGTTTCTGGTACGTAAGTTCAGATGACATTTTTCCGACGATTTTTATAGCATGACCATATTTTTAAACGCAGACGTTTTGGAGGCCTAGCGGACACACAGCACAAAGTGCAGGCCCGCGGGCTTCGACAAGCGTGTGCATTTGTGTAGCCACTGCAGTGAAAAGCGCAAGTGCGTCCACGACCCTGGAAAGTCCTCTCACGCCCCTTTGCAGTCATCATTTCCCCAGACTCGGTCTCCAGCAACAAGCGCTGTGTTTTGCTGTGGCTGCAGATGAGCTTTCCCTGCTCTGTAATTTCACACGAGTGGACTCCTGCGGCATCCCCCGCCTGCGCGGACAGCGGCTCGCCCTTCTCCCTGCCTGGTGCTCATTTCGCGAACGTTCCACAAGCTCTCAACCACTTGCCCCACGAGGGGCGCTTTCGGGTGCTGGCAGCTCATGCCGTGTGAATGAAGCTGCCACGCGTGTGCACGTGTAGCCTTGTCTGTGGTCACGCTTCCTCTTCCCCAGGAGCCCCTAGCAGTGCGATTCTGCAGAGGCTCACTGAAGGCCGACCTCGGTGCGAGCCCACCTGTGTGGGCTCTCTGCAGTTCCCTTTGACTCTGCAGTTCCCTGGTGAGAGTGTTTTCCGTGTGCTTGGTGGCCATCACTTGGCGACGGCTCCTCTCCAGTAGTCTCCTGCCTTTCTCTGCTGGGCTGTTCATCTCCTTACTGTGTTGTAGGAGTTCTTTCCATTTTCTTCCTCCGTCTTTTGTCAGATAAATGTCTGTGAATATCTTCCCCCGCCTGTGGCTTGCCTTCACAGTTTCAGAGTGGTGTCTCTCAAATCCTAAAATGCTTAATTTTCACGAAGCCAATTTATCAATTCCTTTTTTTATTGTTAGCACATTTTGTATTCCGCCTAAGAAATCTTTGCTAATCTAAAAGGTTTTCTTTTTTTCCCCTAGAAGTGTTATAGCTCTAGCCTGGTATTGAGACGTGATCCAGTTTGAGTGAATATTTGTGTATGGTGTGAGGTAAAGAGCAGGAATCATTTTTCCCAGGTGGACATCCAGTTGCTCCAGCCTTGTGTGAAGGTTTTCCTTCCTCCCACTGGGTTCCTGCAGCATCTTGGTCAACACCCAGCTGTCCAGAGATGGCAACTCCTAGGCCTATTTTCAGACTCTCTTCCTTTCAATTGATGTAGAGCTCTATCCTACACCAGTAACAAATTGTCATCACTGTCACTTTGTAGTTAGTCTTCACATCAGGCAGTCTAAGTTTGCCAAATTTGTTGTTTTCAAAATTTTCCTGGCTATTCCAGATCCTTTGGGTTTCCCTATATATTTTAGAATCAGTTGATCAAATCATACTTGACAAAAACGAAACTAAAAAAAAAAAAAAAGAAAGAAAAACTTGCTGGCATTTTTATTGGAATGACATTGAATCCATAGATCATTTCGGGGAGAACTGACATTTTCACACAACACTGAATCTTCCAACCCATGGAATAGCATATCTCACCATTCATCTTGATCCTTTTTAATTTCTCTAAGCAGTGCTTTATGGTTTCCACTTTACAGGTCTCACATATATTTTGCTAAATATATCCTTAAGTATTCAATGCTTTTTTTGTTTGTTTGTTTGTTTTTTTATTTTTATATCAATGCTTTTTGATGTGACTTTAATGGTAATTTAAATTTCATTTTTCACTTATTCATGCTTAGTATACCAAGTGCAATTCACTTATAAGTATTGACATTGTATCCTGAAACTCCATAAAGTTCACTTTTAATTCTAGTAGCTTTTTTGTAGATTCCCTGGGATTTTCTAGTTTACATTCATGATCACATTGTCTGTAAAGAGACTTTTACTTCTTCCTTTCCAATCTTTATGCTTTTATATCTATCTATCTATCTATCTTTGGCCTTATTATACTGGCTATAATCTCCAGCACAAAAGTGATTAGAGTGGACAGCCTTGGCTTGTTTCTGATCTCAAAAATTTCCAGTTTTTCACTATTAAGCATGATGTGAGCTATAGGTTTTTCATAGTTGCCCTTTCACATTGAGGAACTTCCCTTCTATTTCTACCATGTTGATGTTTTTTTTTAATAACGTGCATGGGTGTTGCCTTTTGTCAAAGGCTTTTTTTTCTGTATCTATTGAGATGGTCATGCTTTTAAAAGTACTTTGTTAATATGATTACTTACACTGATTATTTTTCTGTTTAATTTAGGTTTAATTGCTCTTCTTAAACCTCCTGAAATGGAAACTTGAAATAATTGAAACCTTTCTCCTTTCTAATATAAGCACTTACAGATAAAAAGTTCCCTCTAAGCAGTGCCTCATTTGAATCCCACAAATTTTGACGTGTCTTCATCACCACTTGGTTCAGAACTGATTCTGCATGAGCTCAGCCCTTCAAATGCATCAGGCCCGGTTTTGCGATCGTGCACAATGCCTCTCTTGGAGAACGCTGCGCGTGCACTTAAAAACATACTGTTGCTCGTGCCACGTCCCAGTGTTATCACTTAGGTCAGTGGGCTGACATTGTTGTTCAAGTCTTCCATGTCCTTACTGATTTTTTCTGATTATTCTATCAGTTACTAAGAGAGGAAGGATGAAATCTCCAAATGTAAATGTGGAATTGTCTACTTTGTCTGGTTTTGTCTTTGTTTCATTTTCTTTGAAGTTCTGTTTGAAGTGGACATTGTATGGTTGGACATTCGGTTATTATTCAGTCTGACAATCTCTACCTTTTATCTGGAGTATTTAGGCCATTTATATATAATGACCCATATGGTTAGGGTCAAGTCTATATCTTGCTATGTGTCCTCTCTTTATCCCATCTCTTCCTTGACCCCTTTTTCCTATCTTCTTTTGAACTGAATTTTTCCCATATTCTCTCTACTCTACCACTAACTTATTGCCTTACTAGCTGTACCTCAATATTTTTGAGATGTTACTATAGGGTTTACAGTAGGCATCTTTTTTTTTTTTTTTTTAAGATGTATTTATTTACTTTATTTTTCTTTATTTATTCCCCCCGCTCATCTGTCTGCTCATTGTTTTCTCACCTTCTCCAGGAGGCACCAGGAACTGGACCTGGACCTCCCACGAGAGGCGAGTGCCCAATGGCCTGAGCCACATCTGCTCCCTGCAGGCTGTGGCATCTGCTGGCTTGTGGCATCTCCTTGTTGCAGTGGGATTGGTGCCTGCTTGTCTTCTTTTAGGAGGCATTAGGACTTGAACCTGGGACCTCCATGTGGTAGGCGGGTACCCAACTCATTAAGCCACATCCGCTTCCCAGTAGGCATCTTTTAATAGTCTACCTTCATCTAATATTATTCCTGTTCATATAGAATGTAACTTTCACAACAGTATACTTCCATATTCCTCTCTTGACCCTGTGCCATTTTTAGCATGCATTTTACATCTCTATTTTACAATCCCCAGTATATGCAATTGCTCTTAGTCATTTTTATTTTAAAGCAAATATGAACAAAATATCTTTTATATTCCCCCATGTATTCACCATTATCTGTGTTCCTCATACCTTTATGCAGATCTGAGTTTCCTTCTGGAATCATTTTCCTTCCACTTGAAGAATTTCCTTTGACCATTTTTACTACTATGGAGGTCTAATGACAATAAATTCTCTCATTTTTTATCTGAAAATGTTCCTTTTTTGTCTTCGTCTGTGGAGAATATTTTTATGAATACAGAATTCTAGGTTGACAGTTTTTTTCTTTTTTCCTTTTCTTCCCGCCTTCTATGACTTGCCTTTGTGTGGTTTACTTTGCTTAGCCTGCTCTGGAATTGCTGAGCCTTGGAGCTCTGAGTCTACATAGTTCCTAAGTCTGTGAAATTGTCTTTGTGTCCCATCTCTCCTCTCCTTGCTGGACTCCAGTCGAGCTTGCGTTCACTCCTTGAGTGTCCCTCACGTCACTGACGCTGCTTATATTTTTTCCAGCCATATTTCCAGGGCTCACTTTAGGTTTTAGTGCTACGTCTTCAAGTTCAATGATCCTTTCTTCTGTGGTGTCTAATCTGTTGAGGCCATCTGGTAAAATTTTGTCTCAGATAATTCTAATTTCCAGCTCTAGGAGTTCTCTTTTTTGTATTTCCTATTTCTTCATCACAATAGCCATATTTTTCTTTAGGCCCTTCACATTCATAAGAACTCTTTTAAAATCTGTTTATTTCCTCATCTCTGCTATTACTGTTGATTATGGGTTACATTTTCCTGCTTCTGGCATACCTAGTATTTTTTATAGGTATGTGTGTTAACATACACACATGTATATGTGTGTGTGTGTATAATTTCTGAACTTTGTAGGGCACACACAAAATTAGAACTAGCATCCCTTGTTATCAGTGAATCTATTTTATTATTCGCAGCAACCACAGGTATCAGTCATAGTCCAGCATAATCCTTTCATTTCATAGTCACTCATGAAATTGCTTGAAAAGGAAAGCAATGAGAGGCAAAAATTCTGATTTATCCCAGGCAGAAGGCACTTTTAACTGGGACAGGCCCAAGCCCTCTGGACACGTGAGGACAACACATGGGGCACGGTGGAGTTCTCTGAGATTGAGCTTCATTTTAAGTAGAATTGAAAAAAATTAGGATGAGATAAAAAGTGTATGATAAAATGACCTTTACATAATGGTTATAAGTTTTATAGTGCATAAGAAGAAGGAAACACGGCGGCTTGGGCAAAAGTCAAGCACAGCGTTACTCAGTTAGGAGAAATGCCCCGAAAGCAAGCCCAAGTGGCCACCCACCTGGGTTGGTGGACGGAGGGGGAGGAGGTGGGAGAGGCCGGCCTTCCTTAATGGCCAAGGTGCACTGCTTTGCTGATCGAATCGCATCAATGAATTCTTCATGTTGCTGTCTCCAGCTAGATTTCTTCACAGGTGGAGACTGAAAAATAAAACCAGAAAAATACTAATTGCACTATAAACCTGTCCATTACAATTTTTGAAGCCTGGATTTGAATTTACAGGAAACATGGGTATGAAATTTGGAGAAAAGGAAGAATTTGTTTTGTTTTGTTTTTGGACAGAGCAGTCTTAGATTTACAGAAAAATTGTACAGAAAGTACAGAGACTTCCCCTAGACTCCCTCTCCCCTCTACAGTGGAAATTTGTTTTTCTAAAGAACTATTTAAAGAGGTTTAGAAAATAAGCCTCTCGTGTAAGTCATAATACTGAGGGAAAACCCCAAATAAAAATCAGAAAGACAAGTCTACAACACTTAAAGGAAGACTTAAATGTCAGATTAAAAGTCTTTTCTCTCAAGTTAACTGCTAGATTTAATGCCAATCTGATGAAAATATAAAGGAGATTCCTTTTGCCATGCCTAGAAAGTATGTGAAATACATTTGGAATTATAAGTAGCCAGTTGACAGACAAAACCCTCGAGGCCAGGAAAGGTGCATTATTCCTACATGGCGTCACACTGCACTGTCAGGCAAAGATGAGACCAGACTGAGCGCCCCGAGACGGCCTCAGTGGGCTCCGGGCCTGCAGGAAGACGGCAAGTACCTTGCCGGGGGGAGCCCTCCTCACGGAGGGGATGTCGGTGCCCTGCAATCTTTGCTTCAAGGAGTTGAAAGGTCTGCGCTTTTTGTTGAAAAGTCTTCTGCATATCGGCCCGTGCCTTTCCTAGAAATGGGGTGAGAGGGGAGTTTTAACAGCACAAAGTGCCCGGCTGACCTTAGCGCCCTGGCCCCCCACGCACTCTCGAGCCCCAGGCTCGTGCGTGGACGAGGGCGACCGAGGCCTCCGTGGCTGAACAGCCTGCCTGCCAGCCGGCTTCCTGCGTCTCACTAGCCGCTGCCCTCTGCCCAGGGGTCCTCGTGGCCTGGGATGTGCCCCTGTGTCCCCGGGGGTTATACCGACATCCTTCCCCTCTGAAGGGAGGAGCCGTCCGTGGAGGACATGGGCCACCCTAGAGCCAGCACTGCATGCCTGCTTGGTCCAGGCCCTCACAGGACAGGTCGCGGCACCTGGCGGATGAGCCCGACATCGTGAACCAGGGGAGGGGGAGTGCGTGTCTGAGCGCATAGGACCTGAGCCTCAAGAGCCCACAGATACCCCTGACGTTCAGTGGCCCCTCCACAATGGAGACTCCTGAGCCCCAAGCACCCTGGTGGGGTGCAGGCCAGGGCTGGCCAGGGTGGCAGCTGCTACCACAGGCAGCGGGTGGGTGGGTCAGGGCCTCCCAGGCCCCCTGAGCCCCTTCCTGAGCCAGGAAGTGCTAACCTTGGCCAAGTTACAGGAACAGATACCCCCCTTTTAAGTCTGCCCAGAGAAATACCTACCGCCTCGTTTAGGGGAGCTTTGCCCCAAATGCAGTAAGGCTTCTAGCTCAAACCCTTCAAGTCCAGCCTAGTCTCGGGGTTCTAAAATGCCCAGCTAACAGCTGCATCATCATCTTACATTTGTCTTAGTCATCCTTCTTTGTAGACATCGGGGTCCCTTTTTAATGTTGGGGTCTAACATTAAAACATGCTGCTGCCCTAATTTTGAAATAAATCAAGCTTGTAATTCAACTTTATAGCCGCCTATCATGGGACTTAGCATCCAGTAAGCTGGAATCTGGATAGCAACGTGTTATTCTGTGCAAATTGTATAAAAACCCTGAAGTCAGAGGGTTCTGTTTTATATATGTCAAAGCAGAAAGCAGAAAAGGTTAAAGGACTTGATGGAATTAGTGACAAATTTGAAGCTAAAAGCCAAGTTTCCAGATGTCCAAGCTCCAAGGCTCATTCCTCTTGACTAGCTAATTTCCCTGGTGCTTTGACCTTGAAATTTGAATTTTTGATGCTTATGGGAAAGGCAAGAGAGCCAAAACCGCTCCAGAAAGAACTGGCTGTGCCAAACACTTCCACCTGCAGCCTCGCAGCAGGACAGTCATAGGTGCCTGCTGTGCTCAGCCTGACGACCACGGGGCCGAGTCCCTCCCCGCCCGCGCCTTTCCTCCACATCTGTCTCTAATCGTCGCTGCGCTGCCTTTACAGTTCATTTAGCGGCAATGAAATACATCCACAGAGTGTCTTTATGTTTACCAGAACATCTGCTGCGAAGCGTCTTCCACAGACCTCACAGGGAAATAACTGCTGACTGCCATCTGCAGGAGAGGTGGGAGACAGTGCGTGAGAGTCGCAGGCCCGCACGGCTGGCGGGTCTCGGAGCCCCCCGGCCTTGCACCCTTCCCCTCCCGCCAACCACTTGGAAGGAGCCTCACCTGGGTCTCCTTTCCTAATGTCACCCTCATTTCATGAAACAAGGGCGTTTTCCTCCCAGTAACCAGCCTCTAATCACTCTGCCTCTGCAGGGTAGAGCGAGGAAGTTCTTTGGGTCAAGGACAACTTCTACCCCTGGCTTGCGGCAGTGGCGATGCATGTGGGAAGTTGGCACAGAACCGGAAGCACGCTCTGCTACAGTTCTAGAATTATGGCAGATGCAATCGGGAGAAACTGGGCAAAGGCTGTGTGAGATCTCTCTGTATGTTTGCAATTTTCTCTGAATCTATAATTATCTCAAACTAAATGTTTTTTTAAAAAAATCTAGGGGTTGGCAAAATATGGTCAGTGGGCCAAATCTCGGACTGCAAGCTTTTGTAAATAAAGTTTTATTGGAACACAGCACCACTAATTTGTTTACATAATATCTATGCTGCTTTCCCACTACAGTGGCGAAGTTGAGTAGTTGTGATGGAGACCATATGGCCTGCAAAGTCGAAAAGGTCAGTAAATAAAGTTTGCCTATGCCTGGATGAGAGCATAGTTATTAAAAAGCATTTATGGGAGAAAAACATGGAAATGTTAATGGTACATGTATAATTACACATTTATAAACACATGAATATCATAAATGCAGATAGCCATAAAATTTATAAACATGACAAATATGTAAATATACATAAATATGGAAAGATAAAGCTGAAAAGATACATAGAGAAAGGTTAAATGATTACCCCTGAGTAGTGAGAATAAAGGTCAATGTTTTCTTCATTAGTTCCTGCATTTTCAAATTTTCTACATAGATTATATATTACTATTTTAAAAAGCAGAAAAAAAGAGTGACTTAAAAAGTATCCCTTGATGGAGACTGTCCTAAACAGCAAGCATCAACTGTGTGATTTCCGTCCTTGACCTCTCTACTTGGAATCTCAACTAGTGGACAAGTGTGGCTACTATTTCTAAACACTGGTTTATAATCTTAGATTTTTTAAATAGGGAAAGAAAGTGTGGGAGTGGTAAGCAGTTTTGCTAAGCATGTCAACAAGAAATCAGGGTCACAATGATGTCAGTCCAGAAGCTTTGTAAGCAGCCTGGGGAGGGTTCGGGCGAGAATGGAACTGAACCAACCCCACTTGGGCCAAGAACTGTCTGAGCTGAAGTTAAGACTGCTTTGCAGGGACGCCTCCAGGTCCACAAACATATGGCAGAGAAAGGCAAAGGAAGACATTTTCTCATTCAGTTGTCAGGAGTCAAAGAACTATAAGTTCCTCGCAGTCCAGAAGAGGCCAACAGTAGCCACGCCGACACCACACGCTGGCCTCAAGCTATCAGATCCCCGCAGGAGCAAGTCCTAAGACAGAAAGGAAGGAATACGGAGGACCTGGGATGGCAGATGGAACGCCCCAGCTAGTGCTGCCTTCCCCCAACCCCAGCAGAACCTCATAAAGGGACAGACAGAGGACCCCAGACAGGGAGATGGCACCAGAACTGGAAGCTGGAAAGCGTGTGGACCACGGTCACTGACTCGGAGGACTTCGCTCATCAAGAGTCACTTCCCAGGCTGGTGGTGAGAGCTGAGAGCCAGCCAGATTTACACTGCAGAGCCCTCAGAAAGTCAGGGGAGCCCATGGAGCAGCAGGTGCCTCTAGAAGTGGGGCAGGCGGCGGAGGGAAGAGACTGCTGGCAGATGGAAGAACCAGGGTGGAAGTTGTTCGAAAAGGAGTCGAGATTCCTGGATCCCTGCCCCGCCACGCCCCCAGGTGCCTGCCGTTCCCCACTCCAGCCCGTCTCCTCTGTGGGAAGAGGGTCACCATCAGGCACAGCTGGGGGCACTGGCGCTTTGCCATCAGCAGGGAGCAGGGCCGACCCGCTGAGCCCTCGCAGAGTGGTGCTTGGCACAGACAACGCCGCCTTCGCTGACCTGGCTCACAGAACCCCGCCTGCCAGATCCTTCCCACAAGGTGGAATGAAGACTTCCCAGGTGAGGAAACACCAAGCTCTTGACCCTGGGAGATTCGCCGACACAGCCTACCCGAGTGCCCACGGCCAAGCTCAAGGTCACCAGAGCGCCCAGTGTCGGCAGCCTCCGCTCTTGACCGTGAGCTGACGACAACTTCCAAAGAGCTGTGCAGAGCCTCTAACAGGCAGGTCCGAGCAGCCTTAAAGGACAGTGAAAGCCTCACAGGAGCAATGAAAGCTCAGAAAAGGCTGGAAGATAGCGTTAGAAGTCTCCCAGGAGGTGGAGTAAAATGGCACTGAAAGGGAAGAGAGACAAGCTAATTAGAGTGCAGCCCAGAAGTTCCCACACCAAGTCACAGGAGTTTGAGAGAAAGAAAATGCAAGGAAGGAAAATCGTTTTTAGACATTTCCCAGAAGTACAGGACACGAGCCTCCGGGTTGCAGGGGCCCAGCACCGTGGGGTGAAAACAGACCAATGACAAGGAACATCGTGAATTCCCCAACACTGGAGACAAAGTTTGGAAAAAAACAGTTACATGTGAAGTATCAGGTATCAGAGGAGCTTCGGATTCCCAATAGTAAAAATGGAAAGAAAATTCTGAGGGGAAAATCATCTACAACTTATATTCTCCACCCAGCCAAGCTATTGCTCAGTATGAGGGTAGAATGAGCCACTTTTGGACGTGTTTTACATCCCATGTAACCACTGTCTCAAGAATTACTGGAGGGGGGGCAGATGCCGCCCACATGGCTGAGCGCCTGCTTCCCACGTATGAGGTCCTGGGCTCATTCCCCGGTACCTCCTGAAAAAATAGGGTTACTGGAGGATGTGGTCAACGATGGGTAAAAGATAGAGCAAAATACGGGCTTCCAGGAGGGAGAGAAGAGCTAGGCCCCGGAAGCAGAGGCCAGCAGGTCCTCAGGGCAGATGCTGAGGCTATTGTGCCCGGGGCCACCTCTGCCCTGGGAGGCTCGCGGCATGTCCGGGCTCCCTGGCTCCCACCCTTCTGGCCACATCCTGGCGTTCCTGCCCTCCCCATCATATCATGTCTGGATGGGCCGAGAACAACCAAGTCCCCCTAGAGAAGGGGCTGCGCTGATCCGAGTTGCAGGCGGAAAGCAGCAACGGCTGCTCACGTGGTGGCTTGTGCCCCAGGGCTCCCTGCATGCCTGGCTCGCTGACCCCTCCACGGGCCTCAGAAACTTGACTGCACCCCAGAGCCAGGACAGCTGACCTCCTCCTAGGAGCCTTCGCCCACTGCAGCAAACACTGCCCTCACCAAGTCAGGTTTGTGCTTACTTCTCAGTTGTGCAAACTAAACAAGATATTGTGATGACACAGGTGGTTTCCAGGAGATGATTAACCTGAAAGGCTGGATACTGCACGAGAGGTCCCTGAGGTAAGGTAAAGCGGAATGAGCTTGGGGGCGGGGAACAGGCCCACAGGTAGCTCCTAGCTTCTATTTCTTAAATAGTGGGCGCGGGTTTGTTTTACTTCTTAAACTGCGTACTTTTTACTACATCCTCCTTTATGGGGAGTGAATGAGTTTCACGAAACAGGCAAAAAAAAAAAAAACAAAAAAAAAACACCTTAAGGCCATTCATTTTTTTTTCACCTTCTCCTGACCTGTGGCTGGAACCAACAAGCTTTGTAAAGCTTCCCTACGTCGACACACACAAAGGAGCAGCAAAGCACTGAAACAGGGAGCCAGGAGATGGCCACGCTGCCCTGCCCGCAAGGGACTGATGACCTCACAGTGGAGATGCGGACACAACGCGTCACAGATCAGCCACACAAGCGGTCATCACTTCTAAGATGCTGCGTGTGACTTGTAAAAGAGTAGCACTAAGATATCAAAAAAAGTGGATTTTAAGCCATTCATGGACAGTGCTTAAACAGAAGAGATTTTCTTAAGATACAAAACCAAGTCTTCCATGTTTTGCCCCCTATGTGGAAGCCCTGGGCAGTCTTCCTCCTTGATGACCTAAGCAAGCCCAGGCCCTGTAGGTCTACCGGGTTGAAGCAGCCCTTCCCCACCCGCCCATAAATTTGTGCACTGCTTGGCAACTGTGCACCATGTGCCAGGCACTGCCCTAGACCCACGGTTAAAGGCGCAAGCCCAGACTCCCTGAGTTTATTTTCTAACCAGAGACTGAAAAGCGGGCTGCATCTCAGATGCCAGCAGGTGCCACGGAGAACAGTGCCGTGGGGACGGTGGTCACAGAACACAGGAGCGGCGTGTGTGCTTCCAAAGCAGACGTTTGGGGGAAGCCCCGGAGGCAGGGGAGCCCTGTAGGGCGAGGGGCGTTGCCTGCCAGGCTTCACTGCACACACCCCCCATCAGACGACGAGGTCCTCCCAGGCAAAAACCCACTTGTCTCTCTCTTCACACACGCAAGCATGGGGCTTATACTAAGTTCTCAGATGACTAAAGTATTAGCAAATGTGCTAAAAACATTATGCAAAAATTTGTTTCTCAAACAAAATTACGATCTTAGGTTTGGAAGATAAATCATCAGCCTAAATCACAATATGCTTCGCCAAGCTTGTGCATTATAGTCACAGTCTCCTAACTACAAAATATACAATGTGCTGATTTAAGCCACTTGGTCATGTGCAGTGAAGCCGGAAGCCCCTAAGATCAAGTCGGAGTAGCAGCAGGACAAAGGAACCTCCCAGAGACAGCAAACTCAAACGTGATCCTTTGAGGATTCAGCACATCCCTGATACCAACTGACCCTTGGCTGCCGCAGGGCGGCCCTTCGTACACTCTCCAGTTTTCCACTTCTGCGATGAGCCAAGCATTTTTATCCATGTTGGCAGCACACTAACATTGCTGGTTTTAACAACACTCTTCAGAGATCCTACAACAATTCACTTAGACTTAAAATGAATGGGTAACATTTATCTAGAAGAAAACATGGACCAACTTTGGAAAAGCAGAAACTAAATGAATTCCAAAGACCAAGACCCTCTCTGATGCGGTGGCAATGAGACGCAGCTCACCTGCTAAGGCGGGGCCGGCTGCCGCCATCCTCGCCTCACTCCCACCCCACGGCGCCCCTGGGCTGCTAAGCAGGGTCCAGCAGCACCATCTCCCACGTGGTCGTGTGGCAAGGGCCACGCCACCTGTTTGATGCACAAGTCACGGCCCACCAAATAATTGACAATTGTGATGCAGCCACTACCTGAGCCTTGAGTCTGAAGTAAAAAACACTCCCCCAAATCACAGGATATGGTTTCACAACTATGTGTTTTAATCAAGTAGGAGTGGTCCTAATCATTAAATATACTGAAAAGACAAACTATGGTTTAAGCTGAAGCCAGGCTCTCTGGTTCTGAGCCGGGTCTCCTGTCTCTGCTAACCTGTTTCCTGCCCTCACTGCTCCCAGACCCCAGCAGCAAGTCACCCAGGCCTACAGGCCTGAGTCCCGGCCCCTCAAGCACAGCCCTTTCTCTACAGCAAGGGAACGTGGCTTCTCAGCAGGGGAGCTTCCCGCAAAGTTCGTTTCACTCATCAGGATAAACTCAGCCTCTCAGGATTGAGTTAACTGAGCCCCTGGGCCAGCGCACATGAACCCACACAACCCCTGAAACATGTAGGAGCATCTGCAAAAAGCACGTGGGACAAGCATGCAAATAAAGGAATACACCAATGCCAGTCAAGATAGGAAAATATTTTACTTTAATTTATCCAAACATTTCATGTTCATGAATACATTTATTTCAGAACAAATCTCAGCTTTTAATGTTAAAATGTTAGAATATGACAATATTTACAAGATAGCCGGCAGGGAAAACTCACTGTATAAAAACAGTCAGATGTTGCACTGCTTTCTCGGTGGCAGAGCACACGGCTGCCTCCTGAAGCTCCCAGGTCACCAGTGAACGGGGCTGCGCCCCTTCGCTACGTGCTCACCGTCACAGCTTCAGACCCTCGACGCTTCTCTTCAAGTTCAGCAGCTCCTTCTCCTGCCTTCTCTTCTCCAGTGAGAAGGCTAATTTGTTAGCTTTCTTCTCCACCCTCCGTTCCTGTACAAGAGCATGTTTGTACCATTCGAGTCCTCACCCGGATGCGACTAATTTTAACAGGCTCAGTCCCGCCCTTCCCTCCAGCTCTCTGACCCACACACGAGGACTGCCTCTCACCTTGCGTTCTTCCCTGACAGCTTGTTTCCTGGCTCTCCTATCTTCTCTGCTTTCATTTCTAGGACGCTGTTGGGCGGATGCCTTAGGCAGATCGCTGCCGTTGATCATCTGCATTCGCTCAACCTGCTTTGCTGTGAGGCCCTTCTCAGGTAAGACGTGGAGAGGAATTCCTGTCTTAGAAGATATTCGGATTTGTCTGGGCTGAAATAGAGGTAAAAAGGCACTCTGGTTACTACCCAATTCCTATGAAAAAAAAACAGCTCCCCAACAACACATGGATGCCGCTTTCCCTCGTGGCGCTGCTGGCCAGCGGGCTAAAGCTGCGTGGGAAGCAAGTGCACGCCGTCCCCTGCGCCGCGATGCCTGACAGCTCGGCACGGCAAGACTCACCTTTGGCGGATGCTTGATGAGCTGCGGATGGTTGTATAAATTTGAGTATGTACCTGAAAAACAAACACACACACACCATCATGGTCAAGTAAGTACATTTTCAGGTTGGCAAAACCTGGCTGGAGGCCCTCCTGCCTGACCTTGGGGTACTCAGACAGGGATGGCACAGCTGAGTGAGCGCACCCAGCGCAGGCGGATGAGTACGTGGGGGCGGGGCTCCTGCTAGGGGAGGGGCACTGACCACTAAAGAACAGAGTCCTTCTTACCAATGTCTTAAATGGTGTATGCCTCAGGCATAAGAGTATCACACTTTATAAGTCATCTTTAAAAAATTCCCTGAATCCCGAACTTCAACAAAGATACAAAGTATTTTTTAAGAAGGTGATGTTCTCTAAGTTACTTACTACAAATGGATTCACAGTCCCACTTCTCTCTGGCTTCTTCCAGCACGACAGTGACAATCTCTTCCACCTCAGACTCATCGAGCTTGCTCACGGGCAGGTCCAGGTCCTCAGAGGGCTCAAGGGTGCTCAATCTGATGCAACTTTAGGTTGGGTTTTTAAAAACCAAGACAGAGGTGGGGAAAAGAGAACACCCATTTTTATACTATCTGTAATAAACCTGCACTTCACAGCACTTTTTAAATCCTCATCCTGGGTGCCCTCGTCACTTCCTGTTCAGCATAACCCTGCCCAGCCCTCCACTCCCCTCCAGTGGGTTTGGACCTTCATTCTGCTGAGAGGGGAGAAAGAGGTACCTGCACCTTTGCAAGGCGATAAATGTTAACGAAGACGCCCGCTTGCCGAAGAGAACACGGGCCAAATCATCTCTCCAAAGTATGGAGACATTTCAAATTACACAGGTCCTTGTCCTCTGGAGGTGGGGTGGGGAGTGTGTGTCACTGTGCTATCGCGTCACGTGAGACCTGTTGGCATATGTGAACAGCTCACTTGCTTCTCTCTGGGAATAGACAGCTTGATGTGGATGCTGATGCGGATTTGCCCAATAACTGGTAGTCAGGTCTGCCACCAGCTGTAGAGACAAACTTATCTTTCCAGAAGCTGTCATTATGTCCTTCTCAGAACACCTTGCATTTCGGGAAGATGAAAGAAGGTGCAAGGGTAGCTTCAGATTCTATTAGTTAAGGATGGAATCAAGACTGCCAAGGAATTAATGCTTAATGGGCACAGGGTTTCTGTTTGGAGTGATGGGAAAGTTCTGGTAGTGGATGGTGGTGAAGGTAACTGAATACTTAAAAGTGGTTAGAGGGCAGCCGGTGGAGCTCAGTGTTTGAGCGCCGGCTTCCCACAAACGAGGTTCCGGGTTCAATCCCCAGCCTTGGTATCTCAAAAGAAAAAAAGTGATTAGAACGGGAAGTTCTATGTTATATACGTTACCACAATAATTTCTTTTTTAGAGACTGACACAGAGGCTAGAAGCTGCTCTCACTTTCTACTATAACACGTCTGCACACCTCTCACCCCCTCACCTCCACCAGACTCTTCCCAAGTCGACACGGAGGGAAAGGGGTTCTCAGTGCTCCCACCCACTGCCATCAGCTCCACAACTCAGAATCCCAAAATGTGGGAAAACCAATGAGCTCCACAAAGCCAGTGTCTTTGGAAAATTTTAGCATCGTCTTCATGTGGTTTCTGAACAACCACAGACCTCAGGCAGAAACGGGGCCGAGCACCTAGAGAGAGAAGAGCGGCCATACTTGTCTGCCCTCTCCTTGTAGTAGTCGTTCAACACCTCCTGCAGCCGAATGCTGTCGATGGGGATGGAGCCCTCCAGTTCCGCATTGTCCAGGGCACCAATCTCGTCATCGTCATACTGCTCGTAGAACTGAACGCAAACGGAAAGACGCATGAGAAACCAGTGCACTCATTACAGCTCTGCCACTGAAATGTTATTCTCATGTTAATTTTAGTCCTGCACGGTATTACAGCACTATCCTAAGACCACACTCACCATTAAATATTAGCAGGGATACACACCCTAACAGTGAGGTAGAAGAAACCCAGTCCAGCACTTCTGACTTCATGAGACTGGAAATAGGCAGTTTTTCTATTCAGCTAGAAGAGCAAAATGCTGCGGAAGAGATCTTTTCCTCCATACAGCATTTTAGACACTTTCAAAGTGTTAGAACCTTTCAGATGTTCGGTATCACTAGCTATTTGTGAAATGTGGATCAAAACTACAATGAATATCATTTCATACCATACAGAATAGTCACTATTAAAAGAAAAGTGCTGGAGAGGATGTGAAGAAATAGGAACACTCCACTGTTGGTGGGAGTGTAAAATTGTGCAACCTTTATGGAAGACAATCTGGTGAGTACTCAGGAAATTAAATATAGAACTGCCGTACTATCTGGGAATCCTGCTCCTAGGAATATATTCAGAAGAACTGAAAGCAAGGATGTGAACAGATAGTTGCACACCAATGTTCATAGCGGCATTATCCACAATTGCTAAAAGACGGAAACTGCCTAAGTGTCTGTCAACCAATGAATGGATGAACAAGATGTGGTATATTCATACAATGGAATATTACTCAGCTGTAAGAAGAAATCAATTGGGAAAGCACATGACAACATGGAGGAACCTTGAGGATATTATGTTGAGTGAAATAAGCCAGACACAAAAGGATGAATATTGTGTGGTCTCACTGATATGAGCTAGAGTAGACTTACGGCGTTGGACTATGAAGTGTAGGTTGGTGGGCGATGGAATGTGGGAGGAGAAGGGGGAGAAGGTGCTGGATGCATGTAGAATGTTTAATAAGGTCAAATGTAAATCTGTGGTGGTGGATGGACTTGATGGTAACACATTATAATGAATGTAACAAACACTTTGGATTTACAGATGTGAGTGTGGCTCAAACGAGTAGTCTAGGGAGATCAATGTTAGTTGGAGGACGCTGGAGGGTAATAGAGGGAGTGTATCACAATGATTCTGGAAGGAGATGAAGACTGTGGTCAAAAATATAAATACAGGAATGTTCTTCTACCACAGATGTTAGGAATGTAGTGATACATGGGAAAAATATAACTAATGTAATTTATAGACTATATTTAACCACACTGTAATGTGTTTGTAGCAAAAGCAAAGTTGGTACTCTATTATTGCTAAAGGAAAAAAGAACATTTATGACCTTTCTTTGTGAGATATGAATATGATTAAGCATTTCTTCTCTTCTTCATCTTTTTCACTAATGAGACAGTGACTGTCATTTAGTCTGTGTTCATCTGTGTATCTTTCTGAACACTAGAGGAACAACTGAGTTAGCAGTTGGAATTAAATGATAAATGTACCTGAAAAAGAACTTTTTAGGAATATGTTTCCATAACTTGCTGAGCTGCCTTTTTCCATTTTTTAAAAATTTAAAATAATTATTAAGGAAAACAAAGTGTTAGAGCCTTTATGTGGGATTCCTCATGCAGGACACCATTCACTCCCTCATCCCTGAACGGCTTGAACCCCTACTATGTGCCAGCCTGTACTCCTACTAAGTGCCTGGCATCACTTCAGGGCTTGGGCTCTAGAAGGGAGCAAACTACACAAAACCCCTGCCCTCCTAAGCTTACGTTCCACGCAAAGACCAGCCTATGGCCAGCATACACAGAACGTAAAGCGTTAGGTGCTGTACTGGAAGTATCCAGGTGCTGCAGGGCAGGAAGGATGCATACGGGCAGACAGGCCACCTGTAAGCCCTGGAGCGAGCCTGGCCAGCAGAAACAAGGCCACGGCCACCATGATTCCGTCTTTCCAAGCACCGTGAACTCTCTGCTCCTATACTCCAGCTGGGGGAGGCGAAAAGGTGCGGGCGCCCACACGAAAGGCCTTGCTGCCAGGACCTCACCTTCTCAAACCTCTCGTCGTGCAGGGTCAGCTGCTCATTTCTCTTCATGACTGAGGAGGTCATGGAATACTCCGTGAAGCGGCTCTTTGTTTCTTCTTCCCAGAACAGGTGGCTCTCTGCTGCTTCACCAGGTCTGCCTGGCACACACACATCGTCATCTGACAGTGGGCCTTCTGAGTCACACTCAGCACCATCACCTCCTTCCTGCATATCGTCCATATCTTCCCACTCACTGCCATCTTCAGCCTCAGATGTCCTGAGGTTAGACAGTCATCGATTGTTAAAACAACCAAAAAACCAGAAACGCTCTACCCAAGTAAAACTGGAGGACACTCTGGGGGGGGCTCTTGAGGTGGAGCAGCGGTGCTGCCAGATCCATCTGGTACAGGGAGGGCAGTGAACCAGCAGCCAGGACACGTGGGCTGAGGCCACCTCTTGAGGGCTGGCAAAGGCCTGCAGGTTTACATTTCCTGCTCTAAAATACAGGGGTCAGATTAAACGTCCTCAAAGGTCCTCTTCCAGTTATAAAATTCTAACACTACCACTCCAAAGAGGAAGCCAGAATCCAGCCATCCCTCCTTTGAAACAAACCATACATACTGTATATCCATTCCCTCTTCCTCTCCTGTTGACTTATTGGCCTGAAGAATAAAATCATCTTCAAGCAGATTATCTGGATCATCAAAGTCAAAATCATCATCAAGAGCCGCAACAATGTCAGGATCGAAATCCAGTCGAGGGCCTACAAGGAAAACAAAAATCGAGCCATAATTCCCCAAACAGCACGATTCATTCACTTAATAATCTGAACACTTATTTGTGTCAGATTCTATCTATGTACCAGGGATGAAAGAGTTGTTAAATTCAATTTAATGAGGAATAGACAGAGATGGATAATTGCAACAGGAAAGCAAAACAAAACAAAACAAAAATCTCTCTCTTTTACGATGCCCACAGGTAGAAACAGCCTCCCATTACAGATCTGCAATGTTAAATTGTGTCTACTTAGCACATTCAAAGCGTTCACCTGCAGGAAGAAACTGGGCTTTAAATTCACAATTCAACTGACGTATTTGTGGACTGTTAAAAGTTCCACTCTTATTTCAGATATGAGATTGTAACAATCCCAGCCCCTTTCTTCTGCTGTTTTCCCACACTGCCTCAAAAGGTCGGCCCATCCGGGGCCCTGGGTTCCCACCCCCATGCTTTTGCATAGCTTCCTCTTCAGAACAGCCTCTCCTCCTACAATGTCCTCCTCCTCCCCACCTCCATGGAACCTCTACTTAAGGGTGCAACGCCGACCTTACTTCCTTTATGAAGCCTTGTCCAATCCCCTCACCTATCCTTATTTATCCACCTGAATTATAACCCTAACTTCTCACTGACTGTCATCCCAATCAGTGGTAAATTCCCCAGGTCAGGAACGATGCTTTATTCTGTTTTAACCCAAGATCCCACCATACAGTGGCAACTCAAAAATCTGCAGAATGAATGAATGAAAGACTACTACGCAGTATACAGTGTTAGTTGACAGCAAAGGCAATTTAGAAGAAAGTCCGCAGAAGCAGTGTTTGTATTTGTTCTAAAATAGCACGTTGTTATGTGCCCACCCCCCCCAAAACGTATTATGATTTTTCAGTCTATCTACAGATGGTAATGTGGGCTTTTATAAATACTTCTGAACTTACAGCTCTCTTGGGAGAAACTCTGAAAGCCAAGAGATTAAGTATTTTCAAGACTGTACCAAAATAAGCAAATTAACAGAAAAAGAAAGTAGATTAGAGATTACCAGTGAGTGGGAGTTCTTGCTTATTAGGTACTCAGTTTGTCTGGGGTCCTGAAAGTCTTGGTAATGGATTGTTGTGATGATAGCACAACATTGTGAGTGTAAGAATGTCAATGAATTGTATACTTGGAAGCAGTTATGACAGGCAGTTTTATATTTTACATGTTATCAGAGTGAAAATTGTTAAGAAACCAATAAAACTGCACAACAAAAAAAATGAATCTGAATGTAAACTATAGACTTTAGTTAATAATATAATACTGGTTCAGCGATTAACAAATGTGCCCCACTAACATAAAACGTTGACAGTAGGGAAAATTCTACATGTGTGTGGTGGTGGGGCATATGGGAACTCTGCACTTTCTGCGTGATTTTTCTGTAAACATACAGCTGCTCTTAAAAAAAAAAAGTTAGGATGGAAACTCTTTTATTATATACACACTACCACGATAAAACCAAACAAAACCAAAGACTGCACTAGCTGATGTAAGTTTAGTTAGATACCACTGTTTCTGCTGTCAAATCATTTCCCCACTTTCCTCTCTAAACAGGAATTCTGAACACTGATAAAAAGGCAATAAAAAGGAGCCTGACATGTTCATTCTAATGATCCTTACTCTGCACTCATCTGTTTCCACTAATTAGGGACAGAAACATTCCACAGCGTTCCTGTGCATTTCCTTTTGTGAAATACAGCTCTATCCACTTGAAAAGCTAAAGTAAGTACACACCTGAAACAGGAGCTGCTTTATTTAACAAGCCGACATCTTCCTCAAACTCTGATGCAAACACTGATGAAGGCAACTTAATTCCGGTGCTCTTGAAAAAGGAATTGCACAATGGTTAAGCTTATTTAGAAATGCTTCTGAACTACTTTCTGCATTCTTTCTCACCTAAGTGCCGGTCATCTTATTTCTAACTTCCCAAAGCTTCCTCTTTAATCCAGCAACCCCGTGAGCTGCCAGCCTGTTCCAGTTAAGAAGGGGTGCGAAGAGAGGCACAAAGGCTTGCCTGCCTGAGACTGCTCATTAAGTGAGGTGTCAGGAGTCACCTCCAGGCCTCCTGACTGCCCACTCCTGAAGCTTCAAAATAAATTAAGTGTTCTCCCTCCTCCCTCTCAGACCAGAGACAAGGCCAATCTCAAGCAATGCAGAGCCTCTCCGAATTGGCTGTTTCCAAGCCTAGAGGAGCCACGGGTCACCGCTCACTGCCCCTAGGTCCCTTAGAAATCTCCGGCACACAGTGACTCACTCCGTTCCCTTGGGCTCCAGCCTAGTCGAGGCTCACCAAGACACAGATATTGTGGCAGCTGCTTGGCCCGCTGAGATCGAATCCAGCCTGCACGCCGTGGTCAGATGAAAGGCCTTTAATGTCTTTACCACGTGCCTTTCCTGAGTTTACAACCCGTGATTTTTCACTCCATGTTTAAACTCATTCCAAAGCCCTCTATAGTTGAGGTCTACTGTGTATCCAAACCTGTGGTTACTCAGCAAATGACCTCCATGCAAATGAAAGTCCAATTCCTCACTGTCGTGTATAAAAATTCAAAATGATTTTACTGAGATTCTATGTGCCAGGCACTGGGTGAGGAACAGGCCCACAAAACCGGGGCTCTATGTGCCTTCTTCCTCTGACTGCAAGATCCTGCCCACCCCCCCGCAATCCCTACCTGTGAGTGGCCAGGTCCGCCCACCCCTGCACAAAGCCCTTGGTGACCCCTGCCTACAGCTTTCCTGTGTGAACGCTCCTCTTCTCTCTGTAGGACCCACTCACACGCATGCCAGCACAGGTTCTTACTGGTCTGCAGGCAGCTTCTCCTTCTCAGCCTAACCATTAGTGGCATGAGGGCCATAACCATGCATTGCCCGTCTCTGTGACCCTCCCCACCCAGCCCCTCACAGTGGGCTAGGAGGCAGGTAGCTGGGAGGTGGACCCTCATGGCTCACAGAGACTCTGAGCCACAGGCCTGGGAGGAGCAGGAGGAAAGGCTGCCTGTAGCATAGCTCACATGGCAAGCTGTCAGGGCTTCCAAAATTAGTATCTCAACAGCGTAAACAAACATGGGCAAAGATTTGTGTTTCTGCTACGGAGTCCATTTTTTAAAAGATTCTCTTTGTGATAAACTAACCTTGGAATTTGGGATAACAAAAGAGCAGGAGGAGAAACTTGTATTCAGGGAATTTACCTTTGTAGATATTTTTCAAACCTTGAAAAATAGTCATAAAGTCATATACATGATTTAAGTACAAATAATGATTATTTCTACTCAAAATGAATTAAGAATTAAAAGCTAGTCTTTTATCAGTCAATATAGTCCAGCCAGAGAATGTTCTGACTTTATTAAAACTTTTCTCTCTAAATAAGATAAAGAAGCTAAGCAGCCACTAGACCCCTCCACCCCTCCTTCCACACATCCAACGAGAGAAGCGTCCTTCTACAATGTGAAGTCTTGGGGAAGAGAGGTCGGCTTGACTGGGATAGAGAGTAGTGGTGGGTCTAGGACTTTACCAGATGGCCAAGGCCTAGTGGAGCAGCTGCAGTTCTCGTTCCATCTTTCTTTAGGGTGATACCCTGAAAGCTAACCCCTCTGACTCTCCTTAAGCAACAAGCTGTGGAGAGGAGGAGCTATTACCTCATCACCTGAAGGGAAGAATACCTAGACCCTGACAGGACCCAAGGACAATCTTTTCTTTTGGAAATTAAGTTTAATTCCTTTGAAACGTGGGATTCTAACAGGCAGCCTTTAAGTAAATAAACCACAGAAGCCATTCTGCAACAAACAGTGTGTAACAAAAACTTTCCATACAGAAGTTTATATGAAATAAAAAATGAAAAGATAACACGGGCCTCCTTAACAGGGAAACAAACCGAACTTAAATTAGTGACACTAATTTCACAGAACTGTATACTCTCATTGGTACTTATAGAGAGACTTGAAAAATCTGTGAGTTAGGTTCGAACTTCAAACACAGTTTAAGATTCTGAAGCCATTTCAGTGTTACCAGATGTTTTTCTTCTACTGAAAATTGCCACCTAATGTGACCATGTCTGTCCAGCTAAAGTTCTACCCTGACAAAAGGCTTTTACTTTTGACACCCGCCAACAGAGAACAGGAAGCCCACTCTCCCCCAATGGCATGTGCGTACACGCGCGCGCGCACACACACAACTGTAACAAGGGGCATGGCCAACTGTGTCCTTCATACTGTCACCATTTCTAGTCCCAAACATTTAAAACTCAACCCAAATAGTTATGTTGGTTTAAGATGGTGGTTTCTTCACACACACACACACACACACACACACACCCCATCATGGCTGAACTGCTGAAAGGCCTTACTGGCATCATTAAAGCATCTTCTTCCTCATTTCTCTCATTGTGCGCACTGGCGCTGCTTGTGGGAACGAGCTCTGAGGGCCCAGACGGTTCCCTGAGGTGCTGCAGGTAGTCGTAGTCATCATCAAAGAACACCCCGTACTTCCTCTGTTCTGCTCGCCTTTCTTCATCATTTACCTGGGGTATCAAAGCATATGGATCAGGTCCCCTTCCCAGGGTAAGGCACACGAACCTTAAACGGCACAGTTTCTGAATGGGAGGCAAATGGCACATTAGCTGAAAAGGAAGGAGAAAAAGAATTCTTGACAAGCTCAGGAAACACAGAGTTTCTAAATCAGAAGGGACCCCCTGAAATCAGCATAGTGATACCTAATGAAAAGAAAATGAAAACAATTCCTCCTATTACATACTGCTGTGCAACAATTCAAGCCAAGAAAACACACACATTGCATTTTATTTTGCACTTGGAAGAGCAGAAAACAAGAAGGCCTTGAAGGAGAAGTACAATCTTATATTTATGTACAAAGAAATGTCACAAAGTATAACTCAAACTGGCTTTTCTGAAAACCATGGCCAATGTCCCCCAGCACTCTGACACAGTACCCACACTTAACAAGTATAGTGTGACTAAAAGACCAAAAATCAAACCAAGCATCTTAAGGCTCCCCTCACATTTTCTGAAGCTGACCCATGAGTTTGCATTTTTACAGCTCATGAGATAAATGATGAAGTAGCAAAGTGAAATTTATGTTTATGAGATGGCATGATCTTAGTGAAAGCGGAGAGGGAGCATAATACTATGCCCTAAATAACACCTTGCACCACTGTAGCTGGGCTTAGTAAACATTTACCATTACTTCATGAGATTTGCTCATTTAAACTTCTCAAAGATACTTTATCCTTACAAACAAAGTAATCGTGTCAAAATCAACACATTTATTGAAAATTAAATCATAGATTTTGTCTCCCAGAGGATCACAGTTATCTGAGAACAGTGGCTATTAACATAATTTATCAAGTACTATCAACAGTCCACCTCCTCTACAAAACCATTGGCTTAGGAACAGGACCTACCTTCTGTGTAGGTAACAGAACCCTCTGGGGTGCAGTCTCATCTGCTGCTAAAGGATCCCTTTGGCTCCGGTGGACCAAGTGAAAAGACACAGCTTTCTTCTTCTCTATGAAGGGCTTTTTCTTCCTGTGAGGCTTTAAAGGAATAAATCAGAACAAGACATTAAAACAGAACCAGAAACCTAGCAAACAGTACCATTGTCTGTGCAGCCGCCATCTTCACTACTATATAAGCAAAGTGAAAGCGCAGCAAACTTTTCGTATCTACACTTGTAAGGCGGGCAGCATCAGCTATGTTCTACAGAAGCTATACTGCTCTTCCTTCAACAAACATTTTTTGAGCACCCACTCTGGGCCAGACCTTGTTATAAGCTCTAGAAATACAGTAGAGGACAATTCAAAGTCCCTGTGTTTAAGAGACTATAGCGACCAAAGAAACAAAACAATGATTTCAGACAAAGAAAACAAAATACAGTGATGTAGGAATG
The DNA here is from genome assembly GCA_026826555.1 of Tolypeutes matacus. NCBI lineage: Eukaryota > Metazoa > Chordata > Mammalia > Cingulata > Chlamyphoridae > Tolypeutes > Tolypeutes matacus. The sequence continues at coordinate 4,209,071 of JAKSZT010020074.1, read as the reverse complement.
ACTAAACAGTTATTTTAGATTGGATATTCAGGGAAGGTCTCACATGGGTTGAACCAGAATGACAAGTCTGCTACAGGAAAATCTGGAGTGGACAGTTTCCAGCAGGGTAAACATTTCATGTCACAGCTAGTAAACAAAACCATAACGCAATCAGCTGAGGTCTAATAAGATTTATCATCCCTAACCACATTCTTATTTTGCTATTTAACTTTGATTTCCTAATAGAAGAAATCACCGCCCCACCCGAGCAAGCGGCCTTGCTGGGGTTCCAGCTTAGACTCCACCACAAGCTGCCTTTCCCCACGCAAACAGAGCCCCGTCTGCCCCACCCATGAAGCACAGGACGGCGTGCCTGTGTCTTGGCTCAGGGCTGCTGGCCAGCCTGAGAGGCGCGGAGCAGCAGGCCCTGCGGGATAAGGGCGACCCGGCTTCCGCCCGCGCTCCAGGCGGCTCCACCGTGGGAGGCCCGCCCGGAACCGCCCCGCGCCCGAGACGTCCCGGGCACTGGAGACCCCGCCCCGGCCGCCGAGACAACTGGAGATCACTCACCATGCTGCGGCCGCGCGGCGCTCACCCCAACGAGGGCGTCTCCGAGGCAACGCGCTGCGTTCCGGGCCCGACAAGGTCCGGGTTTACGGCGGTCTCGGGACGCCCGGCCTCGCCGGAAGTACCCAGCCTGTACGTCAGGCCGCGCGCCTTAACGCAGCTAATCACTGAGGAGCTGCTGGGTCGCGCCGGAAGTGACGTCAAGGGCTCCGCCTCAACAATCGCGAGGAAGATTGAGAAGCCGGGCTCCTGCCCGCAGAGCTTTCCCACGCGAGGTTTCGGGTTCTCTCCCCTCTAGGCGGGGCGGGGCGGTTGCCTTGGCAACGCAGGACGCTGGGCCGGCTTCTCCCAGGCTTCGCCAGGCTCAATCACCTCTTTTCCAGCCTTTCATGGACAGCGTCCAGATGTCCCTGTTGACTGGAGGAGGCACTTGAACTAGTAGTTTACACTCAGGGTCTCTTTGGTGACTGCACATCCTGACTTGTAAGGTCGAAACTAGTGTTTGTTCTCTCCAGACGTTCCTGGGATTTTTTAAAAAATACAATGTTATTGAAGTATGTCATACATACATGCACATATATAAACAGCAAGTGTATAGCAAAAGTTGTGAACTTAAAACATACATGCATATCATCATGCAGGACTCTCATACATCACCCCACCACCTGGAATGTTTTTAACTGGTTTAAGCAATCTAGCGGTCAGCACCCCTTCTGAGGAAGAACCCAGACAGGACGGCACCCTCTCAGCACCCTTGTTGGGCCTAAGAGGGTGGTTAATGCACTCTGAGTTTTACCAGCAGAACTTCTCTCAAAATTGTCCTTCCCCTTCCTGACTTCTCACATCTTCCCAATGTCACGGTTATTTGGGATTTTATCTTTATTTCCTACATGTTACCACTAAAGACGTTCACAAACTATGATTCTTTTTATACGATAAAAGTTGTAGAAACAATTTTGATTAAGACCGCAGAACTTGTCTTGGGATATTGCTTTGTAACAGAGATGAGACATCACACAAACCTGAGTGCCAGGCATTCATTACTGCTTTTTGTTTTCTGCTTGTTGGGGGTTGTGTCGGGTCTGTTTTTACTGCAGTCTCTCTCCTCAGGGCCTAAAAGAGTGCTTGGCACATAAACGCAATAAATATTTGTTCAACTAAATGTTCTGACATATACTTGAATTATCTCATTTCTTCCTTACCCCATTACTAGGAGGGAGGTGCTAGTATCTTCATCATCTTACAAGTGATAAAACTGAGGCATAAGAAAGTTAAGTAACTTTTCTAAGGTCACACAGTTAGTAAATGGCAGAGCAGGGATTTAAACCTCAGGAGTGTGACTAGAGTCTGGTTGCTTAAACACATTGCTAGCGTTTCTTTTCTTTTAATATTATACTATGTTCTACGATCTATGTATCAGTCCAATACTAACACATTATACATTGTACTATGTTGCTCATCATGTCTTCGTTATGTCCTTGAGTTCCTTCAACACCCTGTTAAGTACAGTTAGATAACCCTAAACCCATTTCTCGGTTGTGGAGCCTGAACTTCAAAGTTACTTGCCCCAGGTCATGTGTTAAGGGGAGAGCCAAGATGTGGAGACCATATCTTAACATCCCTATACTGCCTCCCTAAGGCAGTCAGCCATCAAATCCTGTCCGTTCTATCTTCTGAATATCCAAATTTATCACTTCATGGCCCCTGTTATCACAATCATTTTTAACACTGTAATACAATCATATCTCTTCCCTGCATAAAATCCTTCCATTTCTACCTCCATGTCTCAGAATGAAGTCCTAACTGTTGTGCACAGCAACTAAGACTTCATATTTTCCTATGCCCACCCATCTATTTAGCTTCATGTTCCTTCTCTGCCACCATTACCAGTTTGTGACCCAGCCCTATCAAACGGTTTGCGGTTAGTTTTCACATGTACAAAAAAGAGACAATGCTCTCAGGCCCATGGAGAAAACACTTCTTCTGCCTTCTCATTCCTCAGATCTTAGCTTAACCATCTCTGCCTCTAGGAAACCTTCTCTCATTCCCCAAAGCTAGGTTAGGGGCCTATTCCCCAATGCTCTCACTCTATTCTATGATTGCTCTACTGATAGCTGGAACATGTACTTACTAAAAATTTCTTCACTTAAGCAGCTCTGAAAATTCTAATATGCTACTTGAGCTGGTTTTCTATTAATCTAGTTTTAGAGGTTTACTCTTTGTACTTAGTTCCTGAAGGATATTAACCAGACCTCCTCAGTTTTGCTTACAGGAATAAATGTCTCAAAGCAAAACCAGACAGAGTAGTATCAGCAGCACCTTATGACCCAGTGAATCTGTAACTTTCTTCAGAGACAAAAAGCTTGATATCCTTGAGTGGTTGGCTGAGAACAGAGTCATGGAGATCTTGCTAAACTGTGGTTAATTAGCCGCTGAAACCAGGGACAGTTGGTGTGCTTGAGACAACACAGGACTGAGAAATCGCACGTACCCTCCTCACAGGACTCCTGGCACCATTTATTTTTAATTTGTTTTTCTTCTCCCCTAGCCCTCTCCTTTGCCTATAAAAACCCTAGCTCCCATTCACTGGTTTTGGGGCGAGTGCCCCAGTTCCTAGCTTGTGCACTAGCAATGAATCACCTTCTCACTGAGAGTCGTGTTTCTCCTTTGTGGAGCTGGACCAGGTGGGTCTTTCTATTGCACTAACAGTGTTCACGATGACACTGCTCTACTCAGTTACATTCCATTGTAAATCCTGATGGTTTTCATCTGGTCTGGAACGAACCACACTCTGCAGTAACTTACTTGAGAGCATGAATTTTTGTCTCGCCTAGGCTTCTCCAGGACCTAGCCTAGGAAGGGCACAATAATAATTGCCCTGTTCAAAGAACTTTACACATACTCACTCATTAAATCCTTACCAAAGGGTTTAAGGACAGAGATTATTATTATGCCCCTTTCACAGATTAGAGATTGATGAACAGAAAGGTAAGTGACTTTTGCCCAAGAACATAAAGTGAGGATATTGTCACTTGAGAGTCACACACTTAACCATTCCAATATAGCTCATTTCAAAAAGACAATATACAAGGTGAGGGGCAGTCTACACATACAGTGAGCTCACGTGTGTCAGACTGTTCTGAGAACTGTTACATAATGTAAACTCATTTAATATTTGCTGAATACACTATCTGGCACAATGAGTTCATTAAAACAGTATATGTTAAATACAAAATCCTGCCTTGTTTTAATGCAGAAAAATGTTACTTCCTACCTTTAAAGGCATCCATAATTGAAATATTATAATAATGATAGTAAATCCAAACCATACTTGTTCTCTTATTCATATGCTTCAATTACTAGTGTCCATTTCAAATGGACTAAACAAATTCTGGTTTAGTATAGGCTTTGAAAGTTTTTTTTTCCATATGAAACTAATTCACCTATGGAAATTGTGTTTATCATTTTAGCCCATTTATCTCATATTCTGTGCTTCTCCAACTTGGAGCATCACCCAAGGAACCCCAAACATCAGCAAACAAATGTCCACAAAAGTGGAGAGACCCTGCTAGGGTACAATCAAACTAACCAGAGCCTGAAGCAGTGACTTCAGGAATTATAGATTACATGCTTGAAAACATTAAGGAGCTTATGGATGCAGTTCATTTACCAAAAGGGAAAGCAAATCAGGATGGATGTATCAAGATGATCTCTGTAGCATTGAAAGAGTGAAAATAAAACAATAAAAATCCCATTAGTAGGGAATTAATAGAAAAAAAGTATAATCCATTCATACAATGGACCACTGTGACGCTTTATGAAGGAGGAGCAGATGCACCGCCACTTTCTAAGTGGGAAGAAACAGCAGGCTGCAGGACATCCTGGGAGATGGCAGGGCATTTTTTGTTAAAAAAAAAAAAAAGAAAGCTAAAAAAACTATTAAAAAGAAAAACATTTTGCACAGATATATCAAAGTGCAAGCACAGAAAAAAATCCAGAAGACTGTACCAAACTTCCAGCAGTGGTTATCCGTGATGGGTTAAGACTGCAGGGAAAAAAAAAAAAAAAAAAAAAGACTGCAGGGAACTTTCAATTTCTAGTTTAGATATTTCTTCATTGTTTACGTGTTTACAGGTAGGATGTTGAAGCATTATTTTGTATATTAAAAACAGTGAAGATATTGAAAACAAAACCCAAAGAAGCAGGTCAGATACCCATACAATCAAGTTTGATAAATATTGCTAAAGGTGACCTTAAAAACATGGTAACGGCATGACTCTCGTACTAGATATAGTGAGCACGTGGTAAAGATTTTATTTAAGGCAGTATTAAAGAGGGAACCAATAAGATGTTACAGTCAGCTTAGAGGGCAGTTCAAAGCCCAGATACCCTAGGGGGCTGGCATATTGTGAAGGAGGCCCAATCAGAAACAAAACTGGCTGCTTCCGTGGAGGGGTGGGAAGTCAGGGGAACCTTTCCTGGACAGAATCCATGTGCGTCTCTGGGGGCGAGAAGTATTTTGCATTACTATCAGCTTTTTTTTTTTTTTTTAATACTTATTAGAGTTGCTGTAGGTTTACAGAAGGTTGGTGGCAAGGCCCCAGGATGTGTAAGTACTATCAGCTTTTGACAACTCACATAATCAGAAGATGGCTCAATGGCGGGGAGAAGCAACGTCAGAAGAGGGTGCTGGTCTAAAGGAAGTACCATTTCCCACCCAAGCACAACCGTCCCCAGCAATGTTAAGTGACGAGAGCAGTAGGCTGTGTGGTCCAGCTGACCGGCGTCTCTGGTCCTTGGTGCACCCTGGGGTGAGTGGGCCTCAGTTTCCCCACCTGGAAGGGTGTTGCCAATCCTTACCTCCTCAGGTTCCCATTGGAGTCAATGGGAAAATATGCGTCAAGCACTTAGAACCGCGGCCTGCTTGTCCACAGGGCCAGTGACCGCACGCTCTTGTCCTTGGCCATGGGCTCAGGGCGCCTGCCTCCTAAACCAGGTCCCGCACCTCTGGGATTTGTCCCTGACTGTGGCCCGAGGGCTCAGAGTGCTGGCCCTTGACCCTCCTCTGTATCCCCGGACCCGAATCTGTTGGCTTTCCCTCAATTTCTGGTACCCTTCCACCCCTTGGTTGTACAAACGTAGAGTCCACATCTTTTCTTCTTCTAGTCCTGGGTTCTTGCTTGGCTTCCTTTGCTCACTTCTGTTCTTAAGAGTCAAAAGTACATGCACCGCCGCAGTGAGTATGCTTGGAAATAGTCACCTAGACTAATTTTCTTTCCTGTGCCTCTTGCACTTGTGAAATGAGATATGAGCTTTCTCTGGTGTGTTTGGGCTGCACTCACTGTAGCTTCAGGTTATTAAAAGCTCACACTCATTACGCCTCCCTTACCTATGAGGATGTGACGGTTGGTTTTGTGTGTCAATGTGGCCTGGTCAGACGCTGGCCTCGATGGGGCTGTGAAGGTATTTTGCAGGTGGGCATCTGCCATCAGTTGACTTTAAGTAAAGGAGATCACCCTCCATGGTGGGGGTGGGCCTCGTTCAAGAGGTTGAAAGCCTTAAGAGAAAACACGTGAGATTTCCAAGGAAGAGAAAAAGCTCTGCCTCAAGACCACACCCATTGATGGGAATTTTTGGTAATGGGTGGTGTTGCTGGTAGCACAACGCTGAGAATGTATTAACACCACTGAAGTGTGTACTTGAAAGTGGTTAAAATGGGAATTTTTTTGTTGTACGTATGTTACCGCAAGAAAAGAAAAAGTCTGCACCCTCTACTTCTGCCTGAGCCTCCAGCCCGCTGGCCTTCCCCGCAGATTTCAAATTGAAAATTGCGACATCAACACTTTCCAGAGTGTGCAGCCTGTCGGGCTGCCCAATGCATCTCAGACTTGCCAGGCCCCACCATCGAGTCAGCCAGTTCCTTAAAGAAATCTCTTTGCACACACACTCACACACACACACATGCACACACACACACAACATCCTGTCGGTTCTTTTTCTCTGGAGAACACTGATGACTATAAGTAACAAGTAGCCAGGACACTATGGCAATAGATGAAGATGGTTTAAAATTATGGAGTCATCACATCAGGCATGCTTAACTTATGAACTTAGCTCCAGGCTTCTAGCAAATGGCGAGAAGTAAGCTCACCGTCATTACTCCTGAGGGCACTGGGGACTCTGGCTGCAGTATGCCAATGGTGGAGAGGCTCATCCATTTCCCCTCCATCCCCCCAGTCCTTGTGCAACTCACAGCTGAGCAGCTCTCTGAGCTGACTGCAATCCTAATGCTGAAAGGCAAGTTGTTTTCTCACACGATATAACACCCAAATGTAAACTAATTTCTTCATTGGTCACCAAATTAGATATCCAGCCATTTATTCTATTCCTGCTGTAAAAACCGGCAATGTTGGACTTACTGAGATAGTATGTCTGTATATTGTATTGGGGCCGGGGGGGGCAACATAAGGAAACTTCAAATATAATTTTTGCTTTACAACTTAACTGCCTCAGATGCTATTCCATTTTATTTGAAATTTAGCTGACCAGTAAAATCCAGTGTTAGGAACAAGCCACATCATTGTTCGTGTTCAGATGGTATATGAACGATGTGATGTCATGGTCTTGGAGACAGAGTCAGGCAATTACAAAACAGTTCATTAAATTTTAATGTAGTCTGAAAGAGCATTCCCTTTCTACAGTGTCCATTTAGGGTGCTGTCGAGTCTAGACTTTCTCTCTGTAGGGCAGAAATTTTCCTGACCTTCAGACTCATACAATCACCTGACCACAGTCAACCCACCCACGTGTGGCCATCCCAACAGGCGGGCAAGTCACAGCGGGAGTGGCAACGCTAGGTGCCTCCTTCTCTACCCCCGTCCCCCAAACCCTCATCAGCTTGACCTTTACTGTTCTCCCTTTCAGCAAGTGGTGTCACCACTATCCACCCAGTTGCCCGAGGTGGAAATGCAGGGCTATTCCTACCTTTTCCTTCTCCCTTGTCTCCCACTTCTACTTCTAAACTGCCCCTTGAATTCATGAATGTAATTGTGATACCTTGGTGGGGCCCCCTCTCAACCAGAACAGGCACTGTGATTCCAATATTGACCCCCGATCCAGTCTCTACATGTGACCAGGGGGATTAAGGCAAATTGGAGCATGTTAGCCCGGGGCTTAAAGACGCCAGTGGACTCCTCCGGCCCAGCGGAGAAATGCCAAGCTCTTTCAGAAGGCTTACAAGGACCCTCGAGATTTGGCCCGCTGGCCTCTTGAGTCTCCTCCCAGCTCCCACCGTCAGCTCAACTTCAAACATAATGGTGCCATCCTGGGCATTTGTCCCTGTGGTCTCAGGGACGAACTAGGCATTGGTATGGGAAGACTGCAGCATCTTAATTTGACATCATTAAGTAGGTCTGGTCTAGTTGAAGAGGAATAGGGAAAATGCAGCATTTCAAGTAGGCAGTAAAAGGCTGTTGAAGAGGTTAACTGTGCCCCCGGAGGACAGACTTCCTCCCAGCTATCAGGCCCAAGAACTGCGTAGTCCATCGTCTAACCTGGTTTGGCAAAGCAATCCTTTCTGAAGGCTGTGGATTTGGAAACCCTCGTGTCCTAGGGGTTTGAAATGGTTCTGAGTGTGCCTTGTGGTTGATGTGGGGTCTTCCCACAAGTATGAGCCCTTAGATGCATTTCTCAGTCATGGGTTTTTGCTCATTAAGCAAATGGTGATTATCAATCCAGTAATTTTAGCTTGTCTGAGGTGGTAACATTGGTTTTTCTCAGGATTTCTTTAAGATTGAAATGGTTTAGAGTTAAATCCAGACATTAAATCACAGCCAAACATGGTACTTTTGTGTTACTTGTAACTGTTTTGCAATTATTGGGACAATCTATATGTGCTTGGTATTAAAGTGTTAGCATTGTTTAAAAACTGGAGTTTTACGGAATCTGACCTACTAGCCATGCAATTCCAACATAAACGATATAGCTAATTTTACACTTGAAGTCAAAAGGTATACAAATATTTTTATGTTTATAAATAATACTGAGATGCTTAAGAAAACTTGACTTACTGCATTTATAAATGTAACGTATTAGATTTAAAAGTATTGTTAAGATGCTTGCTGCCAGTCATATTTGGGCATTAGAAGTGCTCAGAAAGAAAACCAAATCTAATAGATTTATATATGCTGTTTAATGTTTTAAAGAAACTATAATGCAGTAGCTGCAGAAGACATTTTGGGTCATTTCTAGAAGGATGTGTGGGATGTTAACGAATAAATATAATGAGGGGGGAAGGGAAAGGAAAAAGAGCATTCCAGCTGGAAGGAATGGCATAAAGAAAGCAGCCAAGTTGGGGGAGCTCACAGTGGATTTGGGGGACAGTGAGTTACTCAGTTTGAGTTTGGCCAAGCGAGGAATAAAGGGGGAGCAAGTTGGAACCTGAACGGAGTTCTCTTACAGGACCAGCAAGAGGCAGAGTCCTGCCATCACTGAGTGCTCCTGCTCCAGATCGTTGGACCTGGGGCAAGGTGAAAAAGCATTCCAGGAACAAACCCTTGGACAGCAGGCACGGAATATGGTAGGTTTCTCCCCCCAGAAAGTCCGCCTAACCACGAAATGCATCTATAGCCTCTGACCTTCAAATCCCAGTGGTGCCCGTGGTCAGCAAATGAGAACAACTCTCCCACAAACCTTGGGGCCCCCAGCCTTTCTCTAGAGTTTTCTGTGCTCCGTTATCAGGGACCATCCTTAAAAGGGCTCGTCTAGTGAGTGAAGGTGGGGCAGGGGCCCTTCCACACTGCCCTGGCTCTCAGGGCCTGGCTGTCTGCTGGCCGTGGCAGCCCCATGCCCAAGTCGGGTTGAGACCAGCCAGGGGGCAAACCCGGTCAGTCAGGTGTCACCAGCCCTCCAGCTCTAACCTGGGTTTTTACAAAGCAACGTTTCATTGGTTAACAAAAGGAGAGGCACACACTGATGCGTGGACCTTGGAGATGGGGTAATTTCGAAGCGCACACGTGGGGCCAATTTTCCAAACCTGCTAATTATCTTTTTTTTGGGGGGGTCCCCGATCTTCCTCTACCTCTTCTGTGTAGAATAATGTGCTCAAGCTGCTCTTCGGCTTCTTTTTCCTATCTCTTGTCCGTGACTGGACACCGCAGGTGGCTAACTCACTACTTGCAGCCACTGCTGAGAGCCACAGAAAGTGTCTTCCGATTCCCTTTCTGCCCAAAATAGGTTCCCTAACTCTCTACTTGTTATACATTAAAGTAAGTGTAACGGGGAAGCTGGCTTACTTTCTATATTATGGACTCTAGAGGGCTCTCTTTTATGTTTACACATTATAACGTCAAACACCTTTCCACAAAAGAGGAAAGTGGCAAGTTTTTACAACACTGGAATCCGAGTGGGTTCCGTATAATATTTTAGGTAATCTAAGCACCTCTTAAAATATATGTATATATATATATAAAAAATAACATTTTTGTAAGCAAATACACATATATGCATATATATTTATATATCATTTTACAAATGTTTGTATGTATTGTGAGAATTTTGATTTTTACCCATAATAAAAAAAAAATAAAAAAATAAAAAAAAAACTGTTATTCTTCAGAGAGGCATTTTAAATAAGAAGGACAGATCACGAGGCCTGTCTTACGCAAACTTGCAGCAAGTTAAGTGCAGCTGAAATCACAGGCAACCAGAAAAGCTGTCTTCCTGTGCTTTCCAGGGGAGGACTCAGGGAGCTTTAGTTAAAAAGACCGAATGCTGTCTGAATGCAAGAGGAACTAGAGCGAACTAAAACTGGGCATTTCCCGATGAGTTTATTGAGGTAACTTTTCTCAATTTTATACATATATGCATTTATATATATTTATGAAAGCTAAACAATGTTCTAAGGCACTTGGAATTGTGCACAGCGAAGTATCCCATGATATCATACAACTAGGTAGAGAACAATTTGCTTTTAAATAAACACAAACACCAGCATGGAATAAAAAAGCTAATACATGGTTTCTGTTTCCGGTTACAATAGTGGAATACATATACAGATGTGTGTATACTCGTAGATATTCATACCCACATATTTGAATACAGTACAGATTGAGAACCACCACCTAAAGAGAAATGTTCTGTTCATCAGCAAGTGGCTCCAGCTATTTACACTCCCAGACATCACACCGTGGACACAGAGGGTTCCCTCCTGCGCTGGAGCTCAGGAACCAGTCAGGGTGACGACGATCACAGCTGCCATTCCCTTCACCTGAACCAGAGCTTGAAATAACAAAAGAGCGTATACAGTTCTTTGCTTGAAAATTTCCGTTACACAGGGGAAAAAATGACTAGCTGGAATTTTTAGTAGGTGCTAAATTGGATGAAATCAGTGCAGAATGTTTTGAACATGCTGGCACATTTCTAAGCCACAGAAGAAATATGAAAGAAATAAAAATAAAAGTTAGGAGAGCCTGTATTTTAGATGAAGAAAGTGGTTTGACCCTACATCCACTCTGATTTTTCCCGAATGATAGTTGGCGTTGCAGTGGCAACTTCTCAAGGTAATGTAACGACACAATCAAATATAACAAAAGCATCCAGTGAGAGAAAAGTTCCCCACATTGGCAAGTGGCACAAATATTATTGGCAATTTAACACACTGTAAACTTGAACTTACTTCCTTCAGTATATTCTCTAAAAAAAAATACTGCTATTTGAAAAGATATGAATTTGTAAGCACCATCAAAAATTTCCCAGTACAACCACCTTTATGGCTTCTGAGTTGCCCTGTCTTGGAAAAAGTTGTTCAGAGATTTTAATAGTCAAAACAGTTGTAGCAGCTAAATTAATTCCATTCTATTAGCCACAAGGCATCCAAATAATTTCAAGACATATTTACCACTCAGTTTTGGCAACAAAAAGCAGGAGAGAGGAATAAGCCTGAGTGCACAGTTGGTATAGCTGAACGGCTCTGGTCTCAGTCAAACTCACCTTGTTTTGTGAGTGACCACTGCTGCATTGTGGGCCTCAGGCAGGTAGCCACAGGCAGCCCACCTCTCCTTCGCACGTCTCATCAGAAGGTGGGGAGCCGTACGTGTGTCCAAGGCTGCTTCCTAACCGCACACAGGTGCCTGGTGAGGACCCCATGGGGAACCTGTTTTATGTGGATGATTAGTGGGTTATGTTTGTGGGAAGCTGTGCAAACATCTGCGTGACACTGCCACAGATTGAGACTGAAGTAAAACTGTGCGCAAACCAGACGAGGAACGTCTGCTTCACGTTGACTCTCTCCTTTTGAGTGTTTGGGGACTGGGCCATGCCACCATACCCGGGGGCACTCACAGGGCTGCCCACGCCCCTCCCTGAAGAACTGGCAAATTAAAGCTGCCTGGAAGCAGAAGGATCGATAAACCCGGGGGGAACACTGCTCGGTGCGGAGATGGTGTTCAGGAACAGGAACTTTTTCCTGTGCCCCAAAACTGCAAGAGAGTGGCATTGGGGGCGGCGCCCACCCTCCCAGGAGCGCGTTCGAGCACGGGGGCAGCTGCTTCTCCGGGTTCTACAGTGCCTGGGGACACTACCAGCATTTAGCCAGCAGGGCCTGGGACAGTAAAGATCTTTCCATGCTCAGGACAGTTCTCGCCAAGCAGGCACCGCTCAGCACCAAGTGCCAGCGCAACCCCGCTAGAAATGTGGCCCCACAGTGCTCTGCTCAGACGCTGGCAATGCAGCGAGCCACGTGACGTCCGTGTGTGTGCGCGCAGTGCATGCCAGCATTACCTGAAAATGACACACCCCCCCTTCCTTTTCACGGAGTTGGCTGTAGGTGGGAATAGCTGCCACAGGATTCTCTCTCTCTTTGCCAGAAATCTTGTGACGCCGTCAATGGGATTTCTTAATTGGGAATGAAGCTTTCTTCAAAATAAGTAGAGGTGCACTAGCTTCCTAGAAATGCCCATGGTGGTTTGTATCGCCACACAGAGCTTAAGCCTACTGACTACAAAAAGCAGAGGTCAGGTGAAAAGGAGGACTGGTATGCTCCCTCCTGGCAGCCCTCCGCCCGCCAGCCTCTGACACGCAGGCCGGGACCCTCCGGGCTGTGCTTGCTCTCACTTGCTGATGCTTTGGGTCGTGGCAAATCCCTCTGCCTTTGCCCTCTGAGCCACTTCTTGGCTCTGGAAGCTCATTCTGCCTTGTCTAGTACATCTGTCCCACCAGCAAGTAGATGGCAAATAGTCCGCAGTGGAAGACTGGCCATTTCAAGAGGTCAAGAAATAACCTTGTAAATAAATTTAATCTAAATGGTCCCTTAGTGCTTACAGCATACTCCATGCTGTGAAGAAATCAGCTCGTCTCAAAGCATAAACTCTCACCAGGAAGATTAGGCTCAACAAGGGGGCTGAATTTAGGAATCCATTGCCTACACGCTGATGAGAAGGAACATACCTTTATATAGCTTACAATAGCTCAATTCCATATCACTTACTCTGAGGAAGACTTCTAACCCTGTATGAAATTTACTGACCACTTAAAAAATAGTAACAGACTGAATAAATTTTTGAGCAGGAAAGGAAGAAAAGGAAGCTTCCACTGTTAACTACTACTACGCACACTACTACGTGGTAGGCAGGGCTGCTTTTTTCTGTTGTGAAGATAGTACGTTAAGACTAATTTTTGAAAGTTATGTCTGCTTGCCACTATTAAATAGAAATAAAATGCCTGTTCTGTGTTAGGTGCTTATCAGGAAGTGCAGCCTTGTCAGATTTTTCTCTTAAAAGTACAAGCGATGCATTTCTTTCAAGTGCCAACGCAACGCTGAATTAATTGCAGGGTGAGAAACTGGATGTATGGGTTTTTAGGAACTTCTCTTGCATTTTAAAGACCTGGTGACTTTTGAGAGGTATATTCAATCACTCTACTTCCTAAAGTATACTTTTCATTACATTTCTGAAGTTTCTACTAATACAATACAGTTTCCTAACAGAAGAAAGTAATCTACAATCATCACACTGATAAAGGATATGGAAATGACACCTGAAAGTCAATTTCTCTGGGTAAGTCAGAGCATCCGATGTGTTTTCTTTTTCCCTTCATTTAAAACAACCATTAAAATACCCAAAACTGTTCACTGAATATTAGTTTCCATTTAAATCCTTTAAGGAATCAACATAAAGATACATGATGTCTAACACACTAACATGCAAGAAAGTTCACATCCTCCTTCAAGTCTTGATTTTGTCTGGGTGATGCCTCAGGCCCGTGAAGAGGCTCTGAGGCCCACCCAGTGGCTTCTCACTGCCACCACTGACGTCCTTTTCCTCCGTTTTATGAAAAGTAGACAGTCATTTTGCTCTTCTGCAGTCTATCTAGTTCTTTCTTGCGTGGGGCTTGTACTCTTCCTTAATCTACCTTGGAGACTGTGGAAAGTCCACTCTTTCCTGCCACTGATGTGACACTTGAAATAGGAGAAAACTGGAGCAACAAATGAGACCTCGTTTGCACACTCGCTTCCCCTGGAACCAGAGCGCGTGGGCGGCTGGAGACTGCAGGTGGTGGACGTAGCTGAGGTGGGGGGTCCCTGCCTCTGCTTGTGGGGGCTGCCAGGCAGGAGGCTTGGATGGGCTGGAGGAGGGGGTGGGGGTGCAGTTTCTGACTTTGAAAATTAATTGCAAAAACAGTATTACTTTGCAAAATATAGCTTAGCTCAAGATCCTTTCATTCTTTCCATAGCGTTTAACGTAAAGAATCATTCTAATGAAATAATTGGTGGCTCCAATTACTTAAATATTAGGCTGGTGGTGGCTCAATTTACAGACTTTCAAACTTGTCTCTCAACCTGCCAATCGCTATGAAATAAGTGTGGGCAGTTCATAAAGCTGACATATCATACAAGGAAAACAATATACGGAGGGCCCAGACTTTCACTTCTGTACTGGGTACATCTCACAGTAGAAGTAAGAATCGCATCACATGCCACTGACCATATAATGGAGAAATCTGTTCCTCCTTTCAACCAAATAGAGACTTCCTACACATGTATCTGGAATGATAACATGGTGATATATCTTAGATTTACCATTTAAATAGAGACTTTGTGAACAGAAATCAAAACAATGTTTGAGATTGTAAGTCTAAAAAATGAAGAGAAACACATTCTTTAGTATTTTTCCCAAGACACTGGAATGATGATAAAATAATATCAGGGGGCAGATGTGGCTCAAGTGGTTGAGCGCCTGCCTCCCACATGGGTGGTCCCGGGTTCAGTTCCCGGTGCCTCCTGAAAAAACAAAAACAAACCAACTCAGGGGAGCTGGTGTGGCTCAGTGGTTGAGCACCAGCTTCCCACACACAAGGTCCCAGGTTCAATCCCCGGCCCAGGTTCAATCCCTGGCCCAGGTACCTCAGAAAACAAGCAAACAAACAAACAAATAACAATATCATAAAGAAAAGGATGACTGTGGCCAAAAACTAAATCAAAGTTAATTTCTATGGCTGGATTTATACATTATAAAATGGACAAAACCTCAGCCAGAAATAGATACTTGGGCAAACATAAAACTTCCCAGAGCAAAAACATGTCTCGTGGTACTGATGAAATGACAGGAGTGAGGAACCTGGGTCTATGCTGCCACTGCCCTTGATGGAGGTCATTCTTCTTCGTTAAAAAGGCCTTTCACAGCAGGCCAGCTGGTGCCAATGTCTGTTTAACCAAAATCACCCAAATTCGAGTGATCTTCAAAACATCAACAGATGACAGGACATAAATTTATCTACTAGGTTGAAGACTTACTCTGGGGCTGAAATCTAAAATTAAAATCTTCCATGTTAGGAACTAGAAACATTCCAGAAAATTCTAGTCCAATCTCTGAGAATAAAATAAGCTCTATTTAGATCGTGTCTTGTTGTACACTTCACATGTCTTTAGTAAAAGGGGCACAAAGTAAGTGTGAGAGAATAAGTGGAAGGTAGGATTCTCCATATACTGAAATGAATGAAGGAGTGGAACTCACTGACCGGTGGGCATACGGATCCCATGCCCGGACTCCATGGAAAAGAGCAAGGCAGACAGGGTTCCGCTCACAGGGAGCCCTCGGCCACTCAACGGCACCCCTTCTTTCACATCCAACATCAACACTGCACTTCTGGATGCAATCTGTGGGCTTGAAGCTCGAGATGAGGTTTTCCTCACACTCAATGTAGCAGAAATTTTCTGTGTTAAGTCTTTGGGTATTTTTTGATCTATGTGCTTCATTATTTTTAAATAGCAGCAATTCAACTTAACGCAGCACTGAACAAAAAGTAGTCCTTTTCAGTTCCACTCAGGACTCAGCACACAGGTACCTGGCTTACATTTTAACTTTGGATTTGGATTTTTAAAAGGTGCCGTGCTTGTCGATATCACCTCCCTCCGCTCGAGTATGCCTGTCACTGCTTTGGAGATAATCGAGGTAGGGAAAGGCCAAAAGGTTCATTTGGAAAGCTTGCTACGGTCTTACGGGGCCACATCACAGCTGGCTTCATCCTGCATCCCGCTACGCTTGTGGAAGTTTGGGGCACCAGGAGAGAGGAAAATAAAATGCAGTGTATGGCTACGCTACTTAAAGCATGCAACAAAACTTGGGTAAGCATGCCTGTTACGACTCACTGGGAGCCTCTTGCTTTTAGGAAAAAGATGCAGGAAAACACTCAGACTTATTTCTGGCAACTGGATTCACTGGCATGACGTAAATTAATGGCCCCATATTGTACCAAAATAACGGTGAAGCAAGAATAGTCTTCAGGCCTTTAAGAAATCCATGAGTGATCAGATTCCCAAACCTCTCAGGTACCCAATGCCTACTTCAAAAATACCTTTATGCTTCAATTTCCTCTTTTCTTCATTAACATAATGAAATACTTGGATCCTGATTTCCGACTCCTGCCCGTCCCCACTATAAAATTTGGCTTTCCGGCAACAGGGAGCCGGCGATTGTCTTCTGCTCGTCCTCCCGGGTGGACACGGCTCTGGTAACCACGGTGTCCCTCACCTTGGGCAACGGCCTCGGCCAGCACCCTCCCCTTGACGCTGGCCTCTGGGCGAGCAGGCGAGGAGCACGTTCCAGCTAAGCCCTGCCCCACCCTCCCTTCTCCCGAGGTCACCGGAAACACACTCTCAGGCGGTGCACTATCAGGCGTTCAGGAAGCAGCGCTTTCCCCATCGAGGACTGATCGGTGTTTCACTAGGGACGATGAAACCTGCAATGAGAAAGAGCAAGGCTGTGGGTGCGTGGAGCGGACCGAGGGGCGCTTCGTGACGCTGCATCACCGCGACAAACGAGCCTCGTGACAGTACAGTTATGGCAGATATGCTGGAAAGCAGCCCAGCGCCTGCACCAGGGGCTCGTCAGGGGGTCCGTGAGCTTGAATTGAACTCAACCAGCTATCATCTTTATTTCCTCTGACCTCTAACTGAAACCTAGCATCTCCTTCACGCATGAATGTCTGCAACAAATCACAGCAGTGTTCACGTCCTGCATATCTCGAAAAATTGCTTACGCTCATCCATACTTCAAAGTTATGGTAGTTGTTAGACGCGACGCTAGTTGAGTGCCATGAAACTATCTGCCGCTACATTCTGAGAAGGGAACCGTGGTTTTCACCTGATGGCAAAGGGGTCCAAGGAACAAAAAAGTGAAGAGCCCCTGGCCTGGACAGAAGCGGTCAAGAGTAGCCGGTACTCGAGAGGCTGCTCGAGGGCAAGGGGTGCCCGGCTCGTGGTTATAGAGGGAACATCAGCAAACAGTCTCCATCTCATCAGCTTTAGCCTCGCCACCCCCTGCGGACGATTCCCAGTGGATTCCTACACCTGAATTTCCCTGCGCCTCTTGGGCACGTCCAAGAACACAGGAAGATGTGCACGGGGACACGCACGGCCTTTTCTTGCGAGCCTGCCCCGCGCTTTTCGCATCGTTTAGAGCTCCATCATCTTCAGCAAGTCAGCCGTGCCCTTCGTCTCTCCTTCCCCTCCATGCCCCATTAGTCACCAAGTCCTGCTCAGACGACCTCGCTCTGGTGGCAGGACGGCTGGCCAGCCCTGGATGCCCCCAAGCCACCTCCCGAGGACCCCATGCACCGCTGCACCCGCAGCTCCCTCCCTCCCTCCGCCTTCCAGAGACAGCCTCGTCCCCAAGATGAAGCTCAGAAGCTCCTCAAAGCCTTGACTGACTCACCTCTCCAGCACTTTCTAGTGATTCCACATCCACGCCCCTCCCCTCCCCACTTCCTCCCCCCTGGCTCGGCCTCGTAAGCCTTGTCGCCCTGCCCAGGCTCTCTCCACCGAAACTACGAGCCACGTTCTCATTACAAGATGCCATCCCTCCAGCCTTGGCTAAAAGCGGTCCATGGCTCCCCACCCCCAACAGGGGGCATTTAAGTTTCTCTGGATGCAGACTGGGCCTTCAGGACGAACGTCCTGTGGCCCCAGGGACCCCGCCGCTCCTCACAAGAGACTCCATGCCAGTCCTGTGCCCATGTTCTCTTCCCCACCCAGCATCAGCTCCCTGTCTCCAGCCTACAGGACCTTACTCTGTGAGGCTGCCCCCCAAACCCGTTTCCACCTCCCGGGGAAGCCGGCGGCACTCTCCCCTGCGCCCCCACAGCTCTGAGATGACGAGTCCCACAGTCTGGGACCTTCGCCTCGGCGTGCGTCTGCTGTCACATCGAGGGGCTCTGAGGAAAGCGCGTGCCTCCCCACTCGTGCCACGCATGAGCACAAACCTGCCCGTGCATGGAAAACGAAAGACAAAAGAACGCGCGAGGCAAGGGTGAGTTGATCCCCTGTGAAGGGGAAGCAGGTTTTGGGAGTTACTGCTGCAAGTCTGGAATTTTCCAAGGTAAAAGTACAATAAAAATAGCAAACGCCCAAGCTTGCCTAAACTGGCGAACATGCGACTGATGCAGAAACGTGTCCCCTTAGTGCACTTAGCTCTAGGCCAGGTTTGGGCCGCATGTGAGCCTCAAGGCCTGCATTTGCTGAGCAGTCACAGCCCGTTCTGCTGCCCCCGGCTCCTTCCTGCCCTCGCCCCCTCAGGCCCTTGGCACCAGCTCCCCCCCTGGGGGTGGGATGCTCCCGCAGGTGCGCTGACGGCACCTCCTTGTCATTTAAGCCACAGCACAATCTCTTTTTGGCTTTCCCACCTGCCCTGCCCACCGCATCCTGAAAACTTCCTTCGCAGCTCCCCGCGCTGCCTGCACTTACCCCATTTCTTTCTTTGCTGGCTGGGAGCTTTTCCCTCACTACGATGTCATCTGCGTAGCGCACAGGCTGCTCTGGCAGAGCCCAGGGAATCTAAGAGCTCAGGTAAGGGGGCCGACACAGAGGAGCTGATGCACAGAGCGGGCCCCTGAGAGGGGCCAGGGAGCCGTCTAGGAGTGACCCCTGCAACTGAACAGTCCCATCAAGCAGCTCCTAAAATTAACTTCAGCTAAGTCCACCTTCATTTATGAAAACCCGTCCAGTAGGACACCCCAAAAATGCTTGTAGGGAGAGTCAACCCCAACCTAAAAGAAAAACGGAAATTCTAGAAAAGATTCCAAAAGAGAAACAGAAAACCTCTCAAATCAAACTCCTTATCTAAAACGTGGAAGGCGAGCAGGGGACAGTCACGACAGTAGCACGGACAGTGTTTACTACGTGCCCGGCACAGGCGCAGGTGCCACACACACACGGTACACGTGGCAGCCACGCTGCACATGGCACACAGCGCACACTCCCACACGTGGCACGCACGGCCTCACGTGGCACACACTGCACATGGTGCATACTCCCACACGTGGCACACGCCACACGGGGTCCTCGGAACAGCCCACTGGAGGGGCTACAGAATCACCTATGGACGCAAGCGGAGGCACAGGTATGTTGAGCTGTTTGGTCTGAGCTCAAAACTCCCATCCCCCCCTGCACGCCCGTCCAAAGAGGCCCGGGAGCTGTCCGGGTGGAAGAGCGGCAGGTGGCCAGCTGGGTTTCCACCAGCCCCACAGCCCCCATCAGCGCTGGCCACGGGAAACTCCTGCTCCTCATCCCCAGGCTGTGATGCCAGCTGTCTTTTCCCCACAGGGGACCAGAGGAGAAGGGGCTCAGTGCACACTTGTCACTGTAGCTGCAGGGCTGTCCCGGAATGATCACACGGGGTGGGCTCCCTCGCACAGGACGCGCGTGTGCCGTCCCCCGACGCAGGGGCAAGAGCCCGGGAGCCTGACAGCCCAGGGCCGAGTCTGCCAGCGCCGCCTGCCTGGGCTCCACATTCCCAGGGACTGAGCTGAGACCCGTCCGACAGGCTCAGACACCTGCCGGCCCTCGTCCTTCTCGGTCCACTCTGCAGGCACCCGTCCTTCAGCCCTGGACTCACAGGACAGGGCGGGAGCGGCCTGACATGACAGCTTCACGTCTGGGGGGCGAAGAAGGTAAATCAAGGCTGGGGTGGGCCACGAAGGGAGAAGCCAGGGGACCGGAGGAGGCAATGTTCTCAAGCCCAGCATTAGCCGGGAAGGTGTCTGGCTGTTTTCATTTCCAGCAGCCAGGGCACTTCCAGGGCTTTGTCTTGCTTTTTTCCCCAAACGCTATCTGTCCATGGACCCCATCAGAGGCCACGTCCCAGAGCCTGCAAAGCACCGGAAGGCTACCACCCCTTAAAGCAAACAGGCTGTGAACGCAGTGACGCGCTGAGAGAAGCCGCGGCTGCACAGAGGCTGCCCAGGTGGGAAAACACACGGAGCCTCCTGCTCTCCAATCAGAAAAGGACCTTTATATCTGTTTAAATTCAGCTCTAAAATGTTATGGCTGGAGGTACTGACAAAGACAATTATTCCTAAATTTGCTGCTCCTCGGTGGTTTGCACTGATTTTGCAGTGTGAGAAGCTGGGTGTCCCCCCGTGGAAAGCTTGCCTGTCTGACGGAATGACAGCTTTGGCTTCGGGCTTCGAGCTGCTGGAGCAATCAACAAAGGGGCCGTGGCTCAGGACGCCCGAGCTCTCACCTACTTCAACTTAGGATGGTCCTGCAACCCAAATGGGATGCTAGCTACCTTCTTCTTCCTTTTAAAACAGAAAATTCAGGTTTCTTACTTTCGTACTGTTGAGAGGGAGGGAAGAGGAGGAAAAGCTATTTTTAAGTCATGGAATTCAGGGAAGAATAATTCTCCCACTAAAGATGGATCCTCTGTAACAATTTTTTTAAAAATTACACCTCTTCCTGAAAATTCATCCAGATCATACAAATCACATATATGTAACTATTACCTACCTATATTTCCCTATTAGTTACGTATATGAATCCTGAATAACTAAGAGTCGACTTGTCACCCACACACACTCGTGCTGAACAAGGACCAGGCTCGCCATGGCTGCCCAGCCCCGAGGGCCACCTCTGCTCACTCCACCTGCTGGCCAGGCTTTCACCTGTGACTGCTCGCAGTGGCGAGCCAGCCATCTGCAACCTTTCTAGTTCCTGTCCAGGAAGAAAGTCGATGGAGCATCCGGGAGGGAGAACAACACTGTGGATGCAGCTTCCCATTCCTCAGGGGAGGGCCCCTTTAGTTACTGGCATCGCGGCCCCACCTGGAGTTCCTGCCAGGTGACAGCACACCTAGAAGCTGAAGGAGCAGCTCATGTTACCTGCAAGTCTGCAGAAAGCAGAAACCCCTCGAGGGGGTCTCTAGCGTGAGGACTGCTCTCTCTACATATTTCTTTACATGTTTATATGTAGCAACCCAGGGCAGAAAAAGGGAAAGGGACACCTAGAAACTCATTCTAGAACAAAACCACCAGGAGATTTTGGTGTTGTTTCCTACGAATTGTTTTTTACTATGCATTCAATGTTAAATAAAATACACCACTGCTATATTGACATTTATGCAATATCATAAGTTTTCTATTTAATGTTATATGTTAATAATCTCTTGGCACCCATTTTAACTCTAAGGCCTTTGAATCAACAATCCTGAGTTGTTGATTATATCTCTTAACATAACCAGCAAATCATTTATAACCTAATAAAATTAGGCATATAAAAATACACTATGCACTCTAAAAATGTTATTCAATATCTCAATAACAAAATTCAAAGTTTATTAAAAGCAGTATTTTCTCTTGATTATAAATCTGGCACATGTTAAGAAAAAGACTAAAATTGCCCATAATCTTACCACTCAGCAGTAACCATTTTACTGTTTAGCTTTGAAGTAAGATTTGTCTGTCCTTCCATGCAATCTGATTCAGGGATTTAGAGAATGATTTTAAATTATAGAAATTCCAAGGACTTGTTGGCTGGGTGGGCTCCTTCCAGAAGGCAGCAGCCCTGTTTAATGATGCCTCACCCTTCCAGCGGACTTTGGGGTTTTACAGGGCTGGGGGTGGGGTGGCTGCTGGGGGAGGAGGTTCAGGAGGTGGCAGAGGCGTCAGGGAGAGCTGGGCGCCTCTCGGGCGTGGGAGGAAGTCCTGAGGGGACCACTCACCTCTGCCCTTGTGGCAGGGCCTGGAATCACCCCAGCTCCCTGAGCTCTCTGGAAACACTGGGGGAAGCCGCAGGAGTTAGATGAACACACGCGTGCTCGCCTGCAGCTCGGACACCTGCTGAAGGCAGCCCACCGAGACCAAGACTGCCACGAGGGGCTGGCGCCGGCTTCGGTCAGGGGGCGCCGCCATGGCGGAACCTCGTCTACGGGAACGAGGGCTTGGGGACGCATCCCACAGTGCTTCTTTTAAATGTGTCTTCAACTAGGTAAGGCAGCCATACGTTTCAGAAATCCCAAAGACCCAAAAAGATGAGACATGACAAGACCCCTCCCACACTGCCCCAGCTACTCAGGACCCCCAGGGGTAACCCATCTGGTCAGCTTTTGGTCCAACTTGCCACAGGACAGACGCAAAGGAAGCCATCTATGGGAGGGGGTCCTGCCCATCACGAATCTCAGCTGTGTGGGAGACTATGTCTGGAAAAGGGGGGCTGAGCAGAGGGAGCTGGGCTTGCTCTGACCTGCTCACCAGCACCCCGAATCCACAGGGAGTCAGGAGGGAAGGCTCCTTGGCCGAGGAGGCCTGTCTGGGGCTGGAGGAGCAGAACGGCCCACGCTGAGCGAGGTGACGCTTTGCAGGCCGTGTGTTCTCTCTGAGCGAATCTTTTCAGCAGCAGCTTTCTAAATGCCAACATTATCATTTTTGTATTACTTTGATTAGAAACAGCAGTATTTACCAACACCTTTTCCTCTTAATTACTGAAAACAATTTAAAAATCACAAGCATGATTTTAACGTCCCAGAGCTAAGGTATTTCCCTGCTGGAAAGTACCTCTCACGACGAAATACATATTGATGGGAAAAGAGCACACAGGGGCCTTCCTGCCAAGTTTTTAAGAATACTTACGCCAGACATATTCATCTTAGAGACATGAATATTTTATTTTTCCTCATCTGGGAAGACATTTTAAAGAGCATTAATTGATATATTTTTGGATAACTTTTAAAGTTTACCCTTGATATCAGCTTTACAAAATAAACAAAGCCAAACTTGTAATCTTCCCTGAAACGCAGTTCATAACTACTTACATCTATTAATATTTCCTTAAATAATCAAGGCACCAATGGACTTTCTGTGGAACACACAGGATATTATAAATTTCCTCTAGATGAATAAATACAGAAAGACAGCCAAAAGAATTTTGAAGGTGAGATAAATGCCCCACCAGGTGTTAAAACAGATTCCAAGCCTGCTCTAGTCAAGTGGTGTGGCAAGGTGTGCAGGGATGGAGAGCAGCTTGTCAGAACGTTGTAAAGCATTCAGACTCTAGGCCATGCACATATCCAGACAAGCTCTTCACATCTGGGGAAAATAAAAGGTATTGGGGCTACTGATATAGAATACGGTTAGGTTACTCTGTTGATTCATAAACACAATTAAATGCCCAACAGATAAAAGATCTAATTGTAAAACAAAAAGTTGAAGATAATAGCTTTATAATCTTGGCATGGGGAAGGCTTTCCTACAAAACACACAAAACACTGAAGCCAAAAATAAAAATACAGACAGATTTGAATACGCAGAAATTTAAACAAAAGACCATAAAAAAAGTTAAAAGGTTAACAACAAAATCGTGTCTACTGGTGACATATATAACAAAGTGCTGAGATCCTCAGTATTTGAAGGGTTTTTATGAATCTACACGAAAAAGACAGACAACTCAAAAGAAAACTGGCCAAAGGTTTTGAACAGGCTAATCAAAGAATAAATATGTACTGAAATGGCCAATAAAAGTAGGAAGATTTTATTTATTTACTTATTCATTTATTTTTAGGAGGTACCGGGGATTGAACCCAGGACCTCGTACATGGGAAGCAGGCGCTCAACCACTGAGCTACATCCGCTCCCCCAAAATAGGAAGATTTAAAAAGTAAATAAAGATATAAAAGGATCCCCAACTTTATAGATTCGAGCAAAATGGGATATTTCTGTTCTTCTCCCTTGCCTTCTAAATAACATGCTAGTGAGGGTGAACAGACCGGGCAAACTCATAAATTCTAGGTCAGAGTGTAAACTGAGGGCCCCGTGGGGAAGATACCGAAGGAAAGTCTTTCGGTCTTTTGAAACGTAAAGGAGACATCACAGTCACTCGGGGGGCTCCACCACAGAAATACTGGGAGGCTGCAGAGCTGTGTGTACACGAAGGTCAATGCCACGTCCTTTGGGTAATGAAAATCAGAAGATGCCAAAATCTCCCAGAGACAAACAAGTTATCTCCAACCAGGTCTTTGTAAAGTCGTGGCCTTTGACCCACGACGTGCCCGAGAGCCAGTCAAAGGTGTGCAGGGCAGGCTGCTGTGCAAAGAGGTCTCCATGCTGGCGCCGCATGTGACGGAGCGGTGCACACTCACTGTGCACGCGCACGCGTGTAAGGACACAGAAAAACGCCTGGGAGGAGCCGCCCAGACCGCCGCTGTGCTGTGCTGCGAATAGGAACGAGGCCGGGGAGGGGGCAGGGGGCTTTCACGTACGGGACAGACTTTCTTACTGCTGGAATAGTGAATCCGAATGTATTATTTTTGCACGTAAAAATGCATACTTCAAGAAATGACTCTTCTCCCTGCACCCCAATTTTAATTTCTTCTAATAAAAAAAGAACATTCACCAAAATGCAGTGTTTTTTGATTGCTTTCTACAAATTGCTTTTCAATTTATTCTTCCCACCATACTGCCCAATGAAGACAGGGCAATCAGATGCTATGCTTTCCAGGGAAACTGCGCAGAAGGAAATCTAGCATGAACGACGACGACGGGGTCGATAAAGACATGGCAGCACAGGGACGGGAACGCACCCCCCCACCCCTGGAGGCCCGGGTGACCCCTGTGCGTCAAGACCAGCGCCCTGTGGCCAGGTTTACTGGGGTGCAGCTACAGGTGTCACATGTGAGCAGGGCGGGAAAGGAAAGGGATATGGGGTCTAGGCTCGGGCCATGGGCTGAGCTGCGTCCCCAGAAAGACACATCAGGTCCCAGCCCCAATCCCGAGAATGGACACGGGGTCTTGAGGTTGTCCTTAGGGAGACGAGCCGAACTGCAGCATGAAGGACCCGCATCCAACACGACTGGGGGTCCTTGGACACAGCCCGATGGCCGTGTGGGGACGAGGCGGGCACCAGGCGCTGCAGCTGCTGGCCACAGGGCGCGCTGGGGACCGCGTAAACACCAGGAGCCGGGAGGGGCGGGGAGGCTGTCCCCGTGGGCTCAGAGGGCTCAGAACGCGGAGAACCAGCGATGGCCGCTTTGAGCCACCAGAGCCTGGAGCCTTCCCTCGGCAGCCTGGGACGGGGGCACACGGCACAGGCACGCACTTGGTTCAAGAGCAGCTCGTGGAAACACGCCGCCACACAGAGAACAGCTGGATTCATTCAGGGTGCCTGGGGGGCCCCCATGCAGTCAAAAAGTAATGCAGGATGTAGGAGGAGACAGCAAAGAACCGAGAGACAGCCCTGAGAGAAAGAGGGGCCCGTGTGTGCAGCAGGGGCGGAGGCTGTGCTCGCTCAGGTCCCGCCAACTTCCGGGAGGGGGTCTGACAGCGAGCCACCGAGGCACGCCAGCACCTCCTGCACGTGTCATGCTCCCCAGCACTGGGCAACGCCACGGAGAGGGACCATGGCAGACAAAGGAGCATCCTGATGTGTGGCGGCCCTACTGTGTGCATTTCTAGCCTAAAACGTTGGCATTGTTTTTATAAAAAGACCCCTGTGGCCTTCTGTCCTGGTAGCTTCTTTACAAGTCAGTTTGTTTTTCTTAGGAGGCACCAGGGATTGAGCCCGGGACCTCGTACATGCGAAGCAGGCACTCAACCACTGACCTACATCCGCTCTGCTATAATTCAGTTTTTAAAATTTGATTTGCACAGAAATTTTGGGTGCACACCTGCTAACTAAAGCAAAGCTCGTAAACTCAGGAGAGGCCAATAAACAGAAGGTCCCTGTAAGGGGTGGGGGAATGGGATCACCAAGTTCCTTGAGGTGTCAACAGCCTGAGAGGCTGCGGGGCTCGGGAAAAACAGGAGGAGCTCAGCGATTTGTGGAGCAGGGCAAACTAGATTCCCAACCTAAGTTACGACTTTGGGAACTCAGTTCCATCCTCTCCACGGTCTGTGTATGGGGAGAGACTTGTAAGCCCGTGCAGGCTCCTGCCACCGTCTGTTCTGGGCATTAGCCGTCGACTGAGTCTGTGGAAGAGCAAACAAACGTGCTGATGCTTGTCTTTTGGCCCAGAAAATGAAACTAAGCGGAGAGGGAAAGACACCAAAACACAGCCCCTTGGAATGATTTGGAGTTTTCTGAAGGAAAAAAAGGGGTAATTCTAGGCTGTATGTATGTTACTAGAATAAAAAACTGAAAAAGAAACATAGGACCATGCAACACAGCGAAACCTGATGTGAACCACGGACTAGAGTTCACAGCACAATTGAAACAAAATTCTCTCATCGATTGCATCAAAGGGCCACACTTACACCAAGTGTTAGTAATGGGGGGGGGGGTTGTGGAACTCTCTATTTTGTGCATGATTTTTCTGTAAACCTACAACTTCTCCAACACCAACAAGACTCTATTATTCAAAAAAAGAGAGAGGAGAGTTTTAAGTTTTGAAGTTCTTATTCAGGGGGATTAGCTTAGCGTCCTTAAAGGAGAATGCTGAAGTTATTATACATCCTAGGACATTATCACCTTATCTAGTCATGCTTTTAAAAACCACCACATGGAACGCTGGGATATCAGTAAAAACAAGCAAGGATGATGGTGGGAGAGACAGAAATTCGTACCTGGGTGGTTTCATGTTCAATTGGATTTTGTCTACCTACCTTGTAAACTGTCGACTCTCTTCATGAACTTCCATTTCTGTGCTTTTAAATTCATTGAGTTCTTTCCTGATTGCTGCCTAAATAAGAGAAAACAGATAAGCAGAGTTGTTAGTAGGGCCCCTGGCCGCTCAGCACGTGGGGAGATGTGGGGGCCCGAAACGCCCCTGGTCCTGGGGGGGCGGGGGGGCTCATCTGTGATCCCATCTGGACGAAGCCAGGTTGAACCCTTCTAAGCAGTCAGCTGGGAGAAGCCAGTGAGAGAGAGACCGCACGAGACGGAGATGCCTCGACAAGCCCGGGAGCCACACGGGGTGCAGCGAGCCAGCTCCGGAGCCCTGCGGACTCGGGAGAAGGCAAGGCCGGGCGACTCCCACACGGCGAGAGCACGGATTCCTGTCGCTTACGCCAACCGTGTGTGTCTGTCGTAGCAGCCCGGGCGAACTGAGACAGGAACCGGCCCTTGTCTAAGAAATGTCTTGTGGAAAGCAAGGAATTCACAGTATCTCCTGGACAAAGGCATGAGCGACGGAATTTCATCCTGTAACCAAACCAGAGCAGGGTCAGCTCCAAGGGCCGTCTTTAAGGAGGGAAGGAAGAACCTTTGAAACGCATCCTTGGGCCTGGTCAGCGTCACACAGAGCATTCCCCAGCCTTGGTGACCACACAGAAATTATAAGTCACGAGATTTTCTGAGAAACAACACCGCTTTCCTAAGAAAGCTCTGCGTTTAATGCTGCCACAGCCTCACGGCTCTGAGGAGGCCCCCGGAGCTGTTGAGAAGGCAGCTGCTAGTCATGCTTTCACAGCGAAAAGTGCGACAAAGAGAATCTAAGGTTTCCAGTACAAGCTCATCGCTCCTGAAGGAAAACACCAAACAGAGCTCTTTCCTACTGAGGAAGACATAACCCATGCCACGCCAATCTGGACGTTCCAAGAGATGCGTAGGTTATCCAGGTTAAAAAGTGAGATGCTCATGAAAATACCAACATTAGGGATCTGTTAAGAAGAGATGCAGTATTACGGATGTTTTTTGCTTTCAATCTTTTGCTTATCTTTGTCTACAAAGAACATTTTACTCATGTAAAATATGGACTAATAAAAATACCCCCATAACTTCTATGCAAAATGGATTCATCAGCCAAAACAGACAATGAGGATACAAACCACAGAGAAGTGCCATCACTGAGAGATAAGGAAACCTACTTTGTGGTTGGCAAATGATGAATTTTAGACAAGGGAAAAGAGAGAAGAAAGCCCTGAGGCCCCTCTGGCTCTCTCCCGTCACTAATAGCACTGCAGTACACCAGCTTCCCCTTCCCTCCCCAAATGCTCCTTTCAATGTTATATTTAGATCCTGTTGTCACGGATTGTCTCTTCTCCCCAGATATATTCCTCAGCCCCTGTGGTTTCTATGGGGAATCTGTGGCTGGGAACAGTGGCAATAAGTCTTGCTACCCACTTTTGGAAGCGAGGAAGCAAGCAGCGAAATGTGTACAGGCCTGCGTCCCCGAGACATGATCCGTAATTTGTGTCAGCCGCCTCCATGATGAGGACACGGCGTTGTTCACCATAAATACCAATGCCTACTACTATGAGCACAATTGCCAAATGGCACTTAACAGCCACCAAAAATTCTTCCTCAAAAGGAGATAACTTAGTTTGGACAGTGGCAAAGAGGCCTATCTCTATCTCCATTTCCAATTTCTCCCCTAACGTGAATGGCCAGTAGCAGAAGTGAAAAGTGGGAGACCGTAGTCTGAAGGCGTGGCTCCTAGTCTTGGCTAGGCCTTCAAAAGTGCGTAACCCTCTGTGAGTCACTCTTTTACTCCAAAACCTCAGTCTTCCCATCTGAAAAGTGGAATGAGAAGTCCTCACAATATGACATTTGAGCAAGAATCTATTTGAAAAGGTTCTGCACACTGTAAAGTCTTCGATAAAGTGTCATTTAATTGTTCAAAAAAAAACAAATTAAAATTTTGTTTGTAGCTAATGATTCTTTCATTTTTATTTATTAAAAAACTACTATTTGCAGGGAGATAATGTTACTAAAAGGAGCTGAAAAATAAGGCAAAGTCCTTATTCACAAAAGGTTTAGACTCTCACAGAAAGGTAAGGAAAAGATACATGTTAGTAGAATTTAAGTCAATTAAGTGGAGTCCCGTGAATTATACAAACGAGAAACCATGGACGCTGAGAGGCCTCAGGAGAGGGGTGTGTGAGCTGAATTTGAGCACTGCTGAGCGGGAAGGAATTCAGCTTGTGCAGAACAGGTATGAGAAGTAAGGTACAAATGAGGGTCCACGTGGGGCAGGTGGAATTGAGTGACTGGGAGTACAGAGCAAATGAGAGAGAGAGCAGGAAAGAGAAAGGCTAGAAAGTGATGGGGACAAATGATTGCGAGCTTTGCTAAAACTGAACTAAAATTTAAAATAATCAGACCATACTACCTGTACATCTTCCACATTAAATCCTTAGAACTGGACATCCTTAAAATAGAAAGGGGCACCCAGGGTGGACCTATTTGTGACAGATTGCCCAAAGATGGCCACAAAGAGTGGAGTGCAGGAGCCAGTTCCTGTCACCACATGAGAGCTGAGTATTAGTGTTTCCGGAATGTCTCAAACACTGTTCAATACAGCTGTGGCTGAACTTAGGTAAATTCAATGAAACAAATTTCTTTAAAATCAAAGGCACCATGAGGGAGCTCTGTGATGGAATTGCTCCGTTCTGAGTGTGGTGGTGTGCGAAACCTGCACAGAGCTGCCCGGAGCACTGTACGGGGAGAGAAGAGTCTTTCCAAAAAACAGGGCTGGGACAATGGGACAGACACATGCAGGTGCAGGTGGGCCCTCCCTCACAGCATTCATGAAAGTCACTCAAAATGCAACAGCTACAACCATAAAGCATTCTCAGGAAAACACAGGTGTAAACCTTCATAAGCTCGGGTGAGGCAGAATCTTAGATACACACCCGAAAACATAAGCAAAAAGAAGAACAGATACACTGGACAGCATCACAGTGAAAAATGCTCGTGCTTCAAAGGACCCCATCAAGAAAGTGAGAGACTATGAAAGTGAAAAGAAAGGGAACATATAAAGAACTCTTTCAGCTGGAGGGAGTGACTGCTAACGGGCAATGCAGTTTCTTTCTGGGGAGCTATGCCCGCGCTTCGCGCCTGCTGTGATTTTTACGCATCTACCTGCCCACTGACCTGCCTTTCTGAAGTCCAGCATTTGAGGAACAAGACAGTGCACAGGGTCGGGTGGCACGTGGTGCTTTCCAGAGAAGCCACTGGGACGCCTCCAGCGCACAGGTCTGCCTACTTGACGGCCTGGCCCTCCCGTCAGGGTGTGGCGCTGACCCCCCCATAGAAGCTGTGCGGCCTCATGATCTGCCTGTAAATGATCAAGAGCGGTGCAGGCGTGGCTGGCCCAAAGCTGGGCCAGAAAAGGCCAAGCCGCTTTTACCTGGCTCTCTGGGGCACCTGGCCACCAGCTCTGAGCCCACCGTGCTGGGGGCCACGTGTCGGTGCTCTGGTGGACGGTTCCAGCTGAGCTCAGCCTCAGCTGGCACCAGAGATGTGGAAGGAGCCACCTCGGACCGCCCAGAGGGGCCCCTGTGCCAGCTGAGTGGCGCTGAGCGGCCTCTGCCAGCCAAGCACCGAGACAGTCCCTGGAACAGCCAGCTAGGAGCCGCAGGGAGGGGTGGCCAAAGGCCACGCCCGAAAGAAAAGGACGGGCGGGAACGTCGTAGAGCTGCCGCTCCTTGCATGGTGCTGCCCTTCTGCTGAAAAACAGCCGACATGCTGCACGAGACGTTACAAATCATCCTAAAGTGTCCTGAACAGCTAGTAAGACATTTTAATACAAGCACTCTGGCAAAAACAAATAAACCCAGGTGGAGCCCCGAGATGGGAGGAAGGCAGAGCTCTGGGCTGGCGTGTTCGGTCGAACCCGGTGGACCTGAGCAGGGATTTTTACAGGCTGGCGGGATGCCGATGGCCAGAGGCAAAGCTGCCCCTGGTGGGAAGCCCCACACCTTCCCTCTGTCGAGGGCAGCCCGGAGGGCAGGGAAAGCTGCACTGGAGCTCATGCTGGGGAGCAGGACGAAACCGGGGGTCAGGCCTCCTGTGGATGTGCAGCCGGAACTCGTCACATCAGGCAGCTTCTGAAATATCCGATTTTGAGGATCTGGTTTTAAGCAATGATAGACAAAACAGACTTTACAACTAAAAGCCTTTCCTAAGAGTCTCATACTAAAGGCTTCATCAGAAAATGTCACTCTTTTAAATTTACATACATGTAATGATACTACCTAAAAAAAGATGCAGCGAAAATTAACAGAATTTGAAAAAAGTCCACAAACAAAGGGGGAGATTCAACACATCTCTTGTGGTATTTGATATTATCAAGCAGACAAAAAAAATGAGGAGGGATACAGAAATCCAAATGAGACTAACAAGCTTGAACTTACAGGCATGTGGAGAACACAGCACCCTAAAACTGTAGAGCACATCGTCTTCCAGGGTATATGGGGCATACTTTAAAAATCCCAATCCTTAACGCCACACCCCAGACTCCTTAAATGAGACTCTTCTTGGGCCAGGAGCCAGGCCCCCATGCTTCTTAAACTCCCCAGGAGATCCCAGAGTGTAGCCACGGCTGAGAGCAACTGACAGAAGGTCCCAAAAGCTTCAGGTGCTTATGTCAAAGAACAAAAGCCTGAAAATTTATGATCTACTGAGTTCATAGTGAGTTAGAAAAGATCTGCCAAATAAAGCCAAAGAAATTAGGAGGGAGAAGATAAAAGAGCAAGTAATGGCACAGAAAACACAAATAAGAGACGTGATCAGCCAAGCTAAAAGCATACCTCCACCTTCCACAAAAACCAATGCTTGACAAATTAGGAATTTAAATGTGAGAAGGAAATTATAGAACTTTTAGAAGAAAACATAGGAGAATAAACTTATGCTTTTGTATGAGAAGGATTATTTGTAAAGAAACAAAATCAAAAACCATAAAGAAAAAGGTGAGACATCCAACAACTACATTACACTTAAGCTCTTTTCGTCAGAAGACACCACACGCAGGCTGAAATGTCCAAAACTGGGGGACACAGATGGGACTCGGCACCCATGTTGGCTGGCTATAAGACCACCACCTGCAAACCAACAAGAAATTGGGACAACCCAAAAGAAAATGGCCAAAGCAGAAGCTCAGATGCCTACTGGCACGAGAAACCAAGCTCTGCCCCGTGCGCACGCCGCGCGAGGCAACATGGAGGCGCACGGGGATCATCTCAAGCCCAGGAGGCTGCCTGACCACGGAATGCTGGCGAGGAGGTGGCCACAGGACGCTCTGCGCTGCGCGGCCACCTGCCACCTTGGGGGCCCGCTATCCTCAACCGACAATTCCACAAGGAAAGGTGCTGGAGAAACCGGCAGGTGTACTGGAGGACTCCACCGAGAGCCTTCCCAGGAAGGAGGCCTGGAAAGCGCATCGTCAACGACCCGGGGGGAGCAGACCTCTGCGCCTTACCCACAGCGCAACAGTCCATATTTCAGGGAAGCCACGAGAACCGCGGCTGGGTCGCCCACACACGGTCCTCTGCGTTGACGAATGACACAGCGCCCAGAAGGACGGTGTGTAAGTCCAACCAGGCAAGGCCCTCCCGGCCACCAGCCGCGACCACGCAGGGGGGGCTCCCCTGCTCGCAGCACTCTGCCAGCGCCCCTCCGGTGCCCTTCGCCGCCTCACCTTCATTTTCAGCGTGTCCTCCTCGCTGCTCAGCAGCAAAGGCCTTTTCTGTGGGGTGCCCAGCGACCCACAAAGAAACGGAGGCTTGAAGGAAGCGTCTCCGTGGTGAGTCCTCCTCAGCCCTCACTCTGGCTCCGGCTTAGTCCTGCTCGCCCGTCTGGCATTGTTTCCTTAATGTTTCGGTTGTGGACCACATTACACACAGCAGAGAACGAGCAAGACAAGCGCGCAGCTCAAGTGATGGAAACGAGGCACCGGCTCGACCGCTGTGCTGGTGGGCCGAGGCGAGAACTAGAACATCGCTGGGACCTGCGCGGCCCCCCGGCGCCCCCTCAGCTGCAGGCGCCTCCAGGAGGAGCGCACCCCTGGCCTCAGTGGACACCGCTCCCTCTCAGAGCTCAGCCACCCGCACCCGTGCCCCAGACAACGCCTCTCTCTGCCTCTTTGGGGGGTGGCAGGGGTGAGCGGCCGCAGGCTCTGAGGCCTTCCCTGGAGAGCCTCCGGCCGGCCTCCTCCGGCCTCATGTGGTCACGGATCGCGTTTGTGGGCATGGCCCTGTCCTCTGCGCAGACCACGAACCCCTCAAGGTCAGGCTCCCCTCTTCTGGTGATGGGAGGCTCCGGGCTAGGCCCCCCACCCCCCGGGTGTGAAAGGAAGAGCCACCCTGGGCCCACGGGCAGTTCCGAGCCCTCGCTACCGAGCTGAGGACCCAGACTCCCGCTCCCTGAGGCCCTCGCTGTGCCCCTCGATCCGCCGAGTCGCCCCCCGGTTGGCGCCCTGCAGCATCCTCCTCAGCCTGAGCAGGGGCCCCGGGCGTGCCACTGCCCTGTCAGGCCCAGGTTCCTCTCAGGCCTGGCCTCTGGCTTTCAATGGCTCCGTCCTCGGACCTGAGACCGCTCAGGTCTCTCACACATTTCACCCTCGCTGCCTCTGCCCACTTCCAAGCCCCCTACCCCAGGGCCACCTCAGGTGTCCCTCACACCTCCCCTCCCTAGAGCCACGGTTCCTGGGCTCGTCTCACGCTCGCGGCCTCCTCCTGGTCAGCTCCGCCAGCCGCTCACGAGACCCCCTCGCCTGCGCTGAACACGCGCCTCCTTCCGCCCTAACCCCGCCGCTGCGGGGCCACTTCTCGTTTCTTGCCTCACAGACGCTTCTTCTCGGGGTACTTCTGCTGCCTCTTCCCAAAGGCCGGGCTCCTGCCTTCCATCCCGTCCCTTTGGGGTCTTACTCCTTCCTAGTTCCCATCTCCACTTGTGAGCTGATGATTTCTGAACCAGTATCTTCAGGATGTGCTTGACACACAGTAGGTACTTTATAGGATGAACCCTCCTATAAAGAGCATCAGCACTTATCACATATACATAAAAAGGGAAATAACAGCGTTGGCGAGGATGTGGAGAAACGGGAGCCCGTGTGTGTTGCTGGTGGGAAGGTAAAGTGGCGCAGCAGCCGTGGGACACGGCTTGGCGGCTCCTCCGAGGCTAAGAACTACCGTATGACCTGGCAATCCCGCTCCTGGGCTCACACCCAAGAGGACTGAAAACCAGGCCGCAAGCAGGTGCCTGCACACCAGAGCTCACCGCAGCACCACTCACGGCGCCAAAAGGCAGGCGCAGCCAGGGTCCAGCAGCACACACCTGGGCAGGCGACGCATGGCTGACGCACACAGGGAGGCATGACTCAGCCCTAGGCAGGAACGGGGTCCTGAAACAGTCAGCACGGATGGACCTAGAAGCCAGGCACCAAAGGACAGGTGTGTGTGATCCCCCATGTATGAAATCTCTAGATAGGCAAATTCATAGACAGAAAGCAGACCACTGGTCGCCAGGGGACGGGAGGAGGGGGGTGGGGAGTTAATACTGTACAGTTTCTGATTGTGGTGATGGCAGCACAACACTGGGTATGCCTGGGTTTACACTTAAAAACGGCTAAATGGCAACTTTCATGTTATATACATGTTACCACAATAGAATTTTTTCAAGTGTCAGCACACAGTGTAATTAAACACCTAGTTCTGGCATTGAGACTGAGTGTAACCTGAGAGCCTATTGAATACCAAATTATGTTTAGAGACAAAAATTTGGGATATCTAAGCAGTCCTAAAGTAGAGAATTTGAAGATAAATGGTCAGCCTAAGTCTCTACAGTAGTGGTAAGATGATCTCTCAGCATTTCTGAACTGTGTGCAGTGATACAGATTAGGGGTTCATTAAAGCTGGCCCTCTGCCTGTTTTTGTAAATAAAGTTTTATTGGAACACAGCCACACCCATTCACTGACAGCCGACGGTTGATTTCCCACCATGGCATTGCTGAGCAGCTGTGACGAAGGCCGTGCGGCCCAGGAGCCTGAATATTTACTCTCTGGCCCTTTATGGAAAACACGTGCCAGCCTTGATGCAGATCGAGACCCTTCCCACCGGCACCTTCCTTTCCATTTTCCAGGTGTCTAAGTGGCATTTTCCAAGTAAGGCTAGTGCACAGCTTCAAAGCTGGCAGGTTCAGGGTAACTGGCTTTTTTGAGACTCAGTTGAGAGAAGTACATTGATACTTCGGAACACAGCACATGGATTAAACAGCACAGGCAGAAAACGCTGGGATGTTTGGGAAGACCTAGCCTCCTAGGAGAAGCACTTTCAGCAAGGGAGGGCACGGGGTCGAGAGCCGCGCAGGGCCTTGCCTTGTCCGCGGGGGTGAGCCTGACCCAGGGCTTGTCTGCGCGGCGGTCGTAGTCGGGGGAGTCGGTGACCTCCACGTACTCGTTAAACCGCAGGATCCTCCGAGCTTGCAGCTCCGCCACGGTGGGCCGCAGGCTGAGCTGCCAGAGGAAGGGGGAGAGGGGTGAGCCCACCGTCCACGGCCTCGCGGCGACACGCCGTCTGTGTAGAACGGCTCAAAGTTACGGCCAAATGAGGTCACTTTGAGGCATCGGGAAAAAAGGGCAGCAGCACCTTGGTACTGTCTCCTGAGAACAAGAAGGCAGAGTGCCCTAGTTTCTGAGGCTATAAAAACCGTCCCTGTTAGGTCGCTGCTTCCTCCCACCTCGCCGCACCGAGAGGCCCCCGCGTTGTCCCCGACTTCACAGTCCAGGTACCCTCGGACTCAAGACAGACGCCCAAACTCCTCGGAGTGAGAACGTCTCTGCCCGTTACGTCACACCTGCAAATCCAGAAACGCACAAGGCAGGGTCCCGGGAGGGGTGTGCCTGCGGCCGGGGCTCCTTCAGCGCCCCAGGCGCTGGCAGAGGGGTGGCCGCGGGGCGAGGGCACACTGGGCAGCGCTGGGCTCCTGCAGGTCCCCGTCACGTCCAAAGGGATAACCAGGGGCCCGCCCCTCGGGTCCTGGCTCTCTCCTCCCAGATACCCCCAAGCCCACGAGTGAGAGAAACTGCACAGGCTGAATGAACAGGCGTCTTCGCCCAGGCCCTTCCTCTTCTCTCCCCTGAGGGATCTTGTCGCAGCCCCTTCCCCTCCCACCTGAGGCTTCTTCACTGAGCCCCTTCCTCTCTCCCTGAGGCATCTTCACTTACTCAGCCCCTTCCCCTCCCACCCGAGGCATCCTCCTTCTGGTCTTTCCTCCTGTGTACTCCAGAGTGTGCCCACACTGGCTCCCAGCCATGGCTGCCCTCCTTGTCACCCGTCCCGCTCGCCTGGACTCTGGGACGTGCCCTGGCCACACCCCGATCAGGGATGTCCTTTTGTTGGGCCTCTGGCTCTGCCAGAGTTGAGAGCGAGCTTGGGCTGAGCGAGTGGCCGGCATCCGGGGCTCTTGAAGGCACACCTGAGCAGGTAGGCGGCTGCCGCAGCCTGTGCAGGGAGGCCATGGACGAAGGGCGCACAGCGGAGCTGGGTCCTGCTAGCCTTCCGGTCGCCCTCCAAACGCTATGCGCACTTCCTGCTGCTTTTCTGGGGTGGGGGAGGGGATACGGAGGTGCAGCAACCTTTGCCCCTGGGGACTGGCCAGAAGGTCAAAAAGTCTCCCTCCATCCTGCCCGGCCGCAGGGCAGCTCTCAGGACTCTGGGCAGTCCCGCATCTGTGACAAGGGCCCTGAGCAGGGCTCTCACTGCCGCCCAGGGCCGGGGCGATGGGCGTGCTGGGAAATTCTGTGCACAGAGCCCTCGGCAGCCGTCACCATGCGACTTTAGGGGCTTTGAGAAAAAAGAATTGTGCCCTTTTTTTTTTTTTTTTACCTGAAAACCAAACAAAAACTACTCAAACACAGTCCTGGTAACTCTTCCATGGAACGAGCATCTCCTGCGCTGCGAGAAGGCCTTCCCCAGAGACTCCCGGCCAGCCGCGCAGCCTGAGAGGGAGTGCCAGATTTACTACTATTCCCGACACTGGGCATCGCATGCTACTCAGAGTGGGAATATTTACACTGAAAAGGCAATACTGACCATCTCTGGATGGAAGACTTTTGTGTGATTTTCTTTTCTTTTTGGTTCCCCTTTGGCTTTTCAAAAATTTCCACACAATATCGTCTCTCATAATCAGTAAATGCAATGTAAGGACCTGTGATCTTCACCTTTTCAATACTAACCTACAGTGCAATTATAAATGTTGACCATCCACACTGTGCTTATTACGCTGATTTGCATGCCTAAGCTCTTCGTATTTACACGTTGAGTCAATTTGCATTAAAAATGAAGCGTATCTCAAAACACGCGTTCGTTCCATTGTCAGTTTCGTTACCTTTCTGCTGAGTCTGCGCTTGAGCTCCATTTTTGCCTCTTGTTCTTCTTCTTCATTCTTTTCTGTTTATAAATGAAGGGGAAAGATAGGATAATTTAGTTTCTATAGAAGATTTTATAATAAGGAAAGTAGACCAGGCCAGGTATTGATCAAATAAATACTCCACCAAAATATTTTAAAGCTTGTCTAAAAGTTTTGTGGGAAGACCAATCACTAATCCATATACAGATACATATTTCTTGTAGGACTGATTTACTTCAATAATTCTAAAGCTCTTTTGCTTCCTGACATCTCGTTTTATTTTGATTAAAAAAAGACACAGTGTGTCCATATTCTGGCAAAAGTCTCTTATTGCTGATCATCGCATGGACCTATGAGCACAATTTACCAGATCTCAGATGACAATTTACCTCTGTGAAAATCTGAGACACATGAAAGAACAAATTAGAACCCTCCAGTGCATGTCTGAGTTGCTGATTTCCATTCAAATCCAACCAAAACGACCTGTCTGCCTTGGTCTGCAGAAGAACGCAACCACCCCGTAGGACTTGGTTTTCAGACCAGCTCTGAATGGGAAGCGGTGAACGGTTGTTGGTTATTTTCTGGTGACTCTGACTTTTCAAAGCACAAGTCAATGGCCAATTTAAATGGCTGTTATCTAATACATGAAAGTACAAGGAAAATGTCTAGAATTATTTAAGAAATTAACACCCTTTCTAGCTTTAATGGTCTTATTTGAGTAATTTCTCTCTTTGGCTTCCTGTAGTTCATTACTGTATGAGCACCAATTTTATTTCCTGGCTACCAATGCTTATGAAAGATATCTTTTGGAAAGTGCAGCTACTATTTTATTCAAGTTAAATCAATCACATCATATGAAAGGCTAACCAAAAATGTTGAAAAATAAAAACCTCTTCAATGGAAAGTCAATTATATTTCTTTTTAAAATTCAAATAGACTTCTTACCACTAAGTGTACTGCTATTGTGAATAACATATCAGTATTTGATATTTGCAGCACCTGTATTTGTTAGGTGAACACCATCAGTTTTCCTTCTCTGCCTGGGGAAGGCTTCCTACATTCTTCTGAAATGCTAATTTTAATATATAAGAAAGAGAGTGCATAAATGGAAACTACTCTACCAGAGGAGAAACGGCCACTAGGTAATGACCCTTTCATTAAGTGCCTG
Source organism: Tolypeutes matacus (assembly GCA_026826555.1). Lineage (NCBI taxonomy): Eukaryota > Metazoa > Chordata > Mammalia > Cingulata > Chlamyphoridae > Tolypeutes > Tolypeutes matacus. The sequence goes on along the minus strand of JAKSZT010020074.1, from coordinate 4,170,534 downwards.
TTCAGTGTCAAGCAAATGTGGTAACAAGGCAAATTCCTCCCTATTAGAAGAACTGTATTTTACTAATTGCGTCACAAAATACCTATCCTTTGCTAGCCTTAAAATACATTCTTAGGGTCAAATAATTACCTTGCATTTGTTGGATAAGGCTTGTGGATAATCAATTCTACATAAAAGACAGTTACAGACAAACTCCAAACTTGTGGTCCATGTGATTCAAACTGGGGCTTTACAAGTCAGGGCTTTGATAATATTAATAAAAAGAAAATAAAAGTGCATCTTTAAAACATTTTAGAAAAGTCTCCCTAGAGCGAGATTATACTACATTTTCAAGCTTTTCAAAGACAAAAAAATCTGGATTCCCTATTCTTCAGAGCTAGCAAGTGCTCCAGTTTTCATTAAATACACAAAGCAGCATTTCCTTAAAGGGAGGATTAGTTTTGCCTTCTGATGCATGTTGCACAACTGGGGACAGCCACTGAAGTTTAAAAAAAGAAGGGCTGATTACAGCTAGTAGAATAAAATAAACAGTATTTTACCATCTGGGGATTCATTTTGACATCAGGAACTGACTTCCCTACATTTCCCATGTTTGAAATTCTCCTTTAAACGAAGTTGGAGGAAGAGGTCCAAGGAGGGGGAAGCCAAAGAGAGCGGTCTTCTGAGCCCTATTAAATAGTCTCTGCAAAATCTCTTAGTTTTTAAAAAGTCACTGAGTTTTTTTGCATGTTTCCTTCCCTTTGATTCATTAGAGAGATAATTATAAAGTAGGATGCAACCTTTCTGCTCCCAGTCATGCAGGACCGAGCCGTGGCTGGTTGACAAACGCTGCCCTCGGCCGCTCTCTGCCAGTTGGGAGGGGCCGGCGGAAGGGTTTCCCACGATCCCTCAAGCAACGTGGGTGAGCAGAGGTGGGGACTGTGGGAAACCTGCCTGGCCAGTGGCTCTGCCAGAGCGTTTTGTGGCTGAGCCACAGGAGAAGAAGGAATATTATATTCCTGAGTCGTCAATTCAGATGAAACGTGCTCAAAAATGCAAACATTTTTTATGGGTTTGTTCCACTTTTTTGCTGTTTTACATTTCTAAATGGGCGTTTTTAACAAAGAAAAATACTTTATAAACTTACTTTGAAATGCATCGAAAATAGGATCTATCAATGAGTAGATAGATATTTGATAAAGCAAAATGTTAACGGCAGAATATAGAAGGCAGACAGACGTTTATGGTAAAATTCTTTCAACCATTTCTGCATGTTTTAAAATATTTCATAAGAATATCTTGGGAGAAAACACATGCAGGACTCAAAGATATAATACATTTTCTCAAGAGACGAGAGAGCTGGAATTATAGTCACAGCTCAGCAGGATAAGTAGATCTGAATCTTTTTATCCCTGCCCTGTGAAAGGGGATCCATTATTTTTCCTGTTAAGCAAGAATTGTCCTTTCAAGCACAAAAATTTGCTTTCTGTTTTATCATTTTTAAGGAACTAGTTCTAAAATGCAGAACTAAGCATAACTCAACCTATATGTTTTTTTTTTAAAAAAACCCTGGCTGCACTATGAGAAAAAAGAAAACAGGAAGAGTGATAAAGGGGACGGTGTGAAGTCACAGTTTGCTCTGTGGGCTGCGGCACCTTCTGCCACTTGGCTCACGCTCACTGAAACACACGGGCCCTCGTTTGAGGACCACCAAATGCTTTATCCAGTCTGGGAAGAAAAGGTGACCGAGATGAAACAAACGCCCTCCAAACACGTCACAGCGCCCAGAGAGGCCTTTCTTGGAGGTGAAGCAGCACAGGGACCTGGGAGAGCCCCAGGGGGCAGAGCTGAGCGCAGCAGCTGCACCGCTGCGATGCAGCTCTCGTGTCTGCTGCTTTGCCTGCCTGCGCGGTACTGGGTCTGGAGATCGCACGCCAACGTGGCTTCCGATCCCAGAATCAGCACGCTTGGGGGCACTGAAGTTGACTGGTCAGCTAGGCTTGATTTTAAACAACTCGCTCGCGACGGCGTGACAGCTGCGTGGCTGCTCCTTCTACAGCATTTTAAGACTAACTCCAATTTAAATGGTACTAGACTTGTGAGTTAAAAAAAGTAAAGCCAAAGAGAACAGAAGAAAAAAAGAGAATGTGGAGTACACAGTAGGTGCTGAGAAACCATAAATCACCCAGGAGGGAAGCAGAGTTACCATAACAAAGGAAAAGGAAGAGGACTGAAAGAATTCCTTTTCCCCAATTCTGCTTCACACCCAGCAACAACCCTTGTTAGGACTGGGAAGGAATGTCTGAGTGGCTGCCCTGTGGGTTCACTTTGACATCTACCTGCAGATGGACCGCGGCCTTTTCTTCTACTTCGTGTTGGGATGAACAGCTTCATGGAAACTGCGTCATCTCTCTCAAAAAATGACAGTCACGGGCTTGACTGACCCGCGGGAAATCACGCTCAAAGTCACGGGACGAAGCGCAAATGCAAGAAGCTGTTTTCAAGCAGGCAGAAGTGACTGCACAGGGGTGTGGTTTAAGGGGGCCGAGTCGGTCAGTGGTAAGCTCTTAGGCGTCCCCCCGCTGGGCAGGTGCCCGGGTGGACACCGCGCTCGGCTGCACGTACAGGCCGCGGCGGGGGTACTCACGTCTCAGGATGTTCCTCTCCTCTAACTCCTCGCTTGTGGGCCTCTGGCTGAGTCTCCTGCGACAAGGAATGCAACAGGTTACCAGCAGGCCTTGCTGGAAGAAGCCAGGGAACACGAGCAAACCAAGCTGTGCTTTTTCAGGTTTCGAGAAATGACAGTCCATTTTTCAACCTACAAAAGAGAGGTCTCTTTGCCCACGGCTTGGAAACCAGAGAGGGGGGCTGAAGCTGTGGACTCTTCCCCGTCTCCCTTCTCCCTTGTAGAACCGAACCCTGAGTCCAGATGGCGCCTCCCGCGCGGCGCAGGGCAGCTGCACGTGTGTCTTTGCCACCAGAGAGGGGCTTTCCAGCCTTAGAACGACGGGTGTGAGCTCACCCTGCACAGGCCAGCACTGCGGCAGGGAGGTGGGAGGCTTTGATCCCCTGACCAGGGCCGGCGGTGTGGAGCAGTGAGCCGGAGGCGCTGCCCTCCGGGAAGCCGGCTCCCCACCCTCCTGCACGCTTAGCTCTGTGCCTCGGCAGCTTTCTCCATCCCGATTAGTAAACGACCTTAGAGACCTAAAGACACTGCTGCCCAAGTTCTTCCGAAAGGGATGCGCAAGGCTTGCCAGAGGAGTGCCAGGGCCACACAGCAAATTTAACAGATCAAGCCAGAAAAGGGCTGAACCGGCCAGGGGCGAAGGAAGCGGCTCGGCCCAGCCTCCGGGAGGTGCCAAGCTGTGCCGCAGTGCGCCCAGTGAAATACTGCTTGCCTTCCGGGGCCTCACAGGGACCTACGCTGCGTGTAAAGTCATCTGGAGATGCGGGTCCTCCCACCCACCCCTTCCAGGTGACCCAGCTCCGCCGTGCTCGGTCGGCCCGCGCACGGGGGCGGCTTCGAGGCGACCCGTGTGCAAAGCTTCTCAGGTTTAACCCTCATCAAATCTACCTTTGCAATTAGCCCACGGGAGAGCCCAGTGAACACCTGCTCCCGGCAGGGCGTGTGGCACCCACGTGCCACTCCAGCCTGTACCACGCATCCGTACCACCAGCATGCCAGACCACGCGCCCTTCCCACGGGGCTCCCTCTTCCGGAGGGCCCTTTTCTCCTCCGTGAAATATCCGGACCTCCCCGCCAGCGAGGATTTGGGGGCCCTGGTCCCTGAGGCCGCCTCTGAAGCCACGCAGACAACAGCGAGCGCCACCTCGCACCCAGTCAAAGCACAGGCAAGGCGCCAGTGCTGGCTGTATCCTGGGCCCTCACTGCAATTCGGTGAGGTGGCAGCCAGTCTCCCACCTTACAGACGAGGGAACGAAGCTCGCAGGGACGTTTGACTTGCCGGGGAGGAACGCTAGTGCCCGCTGGAGCCGGGACTTTGGGAGTGTGCTCTGCACGCGACCGCACCGTGCAGCGTAAGCCGCTGCCTTTCACTGGACACCGAGGTCCCTCATGCAGCTCTCTCTCTGCTGGGTTATTGATCTTTGAATGACAGTGATTAGATGTGCCTTGCTCACAGAAAGCTGAATTCTGTAAGATTTACATATTTAAAACACTAAAATTCCTGCTCTGCCAAAGACCCAACTCCCCTGCACAGCCAAGCACGTACTGGGCAACAAACAAAGAATCCAACAACCCAGGAGCAGGTATTCCGTCGCGTGGCATGACGAGGGCAGGATAAGAGATGGTATGGAAGGGAGAAGGCTGGGCAGAGACAGCCCAGGAAGCTCCTGCTCCTGCATGGGCCCGGAAACCCCCGTTTTGCTTAGACCAGCAAGGTCTCTCAGGGGAACCTGACACCACCTCGGCCCTGTTGTTTCTGCTGCAGTCGGCATCCAGGGAGGAGGCCAGAGGCCCGAGAGGAGCAGGCTGTCAGGGAACCCAGGGCAGAGGGGCTGCCAGGCCTCTTCCAGCCTCCCTGCCTCTGCCGCCTCGCCACTGTCCCTGACATCCTTCACGGGGTGCAGCCGTGGGCAGGGCATGAGGGGTTACTTGCCCCTGGAAGAGCAGGTGACGGCTCTGGGACCCCACAGCCAGGGGTCTGCACCTCCTAGCAAGGAGAGGAGCTTCCTCCCTCCCCAAAGCCTGCTCCGTATTCCAGGCCCTTCCCTTCTCCCAATTTTGCAGAGCCAGCTGGGTAACTGAGGCCTAAATGTGCCTAAAGTGGTGAGGGAGAGGAGTGGCTCAAGGTTAAAGGCCACTCACGCCCCAGAAAGCTCCACACGGGGACTTTCCCAAGTGCAGAGCCCCGGCTGGGGCCAGGAGACATGGCGGCCCCTTAATTCAAGCTCAAAGGGCGGGGAAGCGAGGGCGTTGCTTCTGGGTGCGCGTGGACAGGCCATCGGGCTCACTGGTGAGTCACAGATTCGGCCGCGAGTCCCGGAGCGGGGGCCCGCCCACCCGGCCTGCTGGCCTTTGGGAGATAAGGGTTTCCGGAGCACAGCCTCGCTCGCTCGCTCGTGCATCATCGATGTCCACTTCCACGCCACAATAGTGTCGCTGAGTGGTGGAAACAGACACTGCTTGGCCTGCAAAGCCGAGCCATCTTCCAACTGCCTAAAGCTGCCGGCTCCAGTGTTAGGCTTTGGCGGCTGGACAGCGGTGATGGCTGGACCAAAGGGCAGGTTCTTTGCATGTTCACCTCCAAGACCAACTTTCCAGACCAGCCAGGAAGGAGCGACTCTACACCTTGGGCAGGCAGGTGAGTCCCCACACCAGGGCCCATGGTCATCTCTGAGAAGCAGGTGTGTCACTGCACCTTTGCCAGGCAGGTATGTCCCTAATTAGGGCCCATGGTGACCTCGGACAAGTGAGTCCCTACACCCTGGTCAGGCAGGTAGGTACCTACAGCAGGGCCCATGGTGATCTTGGGCAAGCAGGTATGTCCCTGCACCTTTACCAGGCAGGTGTGTCCCTATATTAGGGCCCACAATGACCTCAGGCAGGGGAATCCCTGCACCAGGGCCCATGGTGACCTTGGGTAGGTAGGTGCGTCCCTACACCTTGGTCAGGCAGGTACATGCCCACACCAGGCCCATGGTGACCTCAGGCCCATGGTGACCTCAGGCAGGTGTGTCCCTACACGTTGGTCAGGGAGGTATGTCCCTACATTGGGGCCCACGGTGACCTCGGGCAGGTGTGTCCCTACACCTTGGTCAGGGAGGTATGTCCCTACATTGGGGCCCACGGTGACCTCGGGCAGGTGCACCCCTACACCTTTGCCAGACAAGTGCGTCTCTACACCTGGGGTCCATGTCATGCAGGTGCATCCCCACACCAGGGCCCACGGTGACCCTGGGCAGGCAGGTGTGTCCCCACACCTTGGCCAGGCAGGTGCATCCCCACACCGGGGCCCATGGTGGCCTCAGGCAGGTGCGTCCCTACACCTGGGGTTCATGTCATGCAGGTGTGTCCCCACACCTGGGGCTCACGTAATGCAGGTGTGTCCCCACACTGGGGCCACAGTGACCTCAGACAGGCAGGGAGCAGATGCAGAGAATGTAGATGAGCCAGCACTGCGCCCGCCCCGGCAGTTACCTGACCAGCTTGGTCCCGATCTGCTGTCGGAGCTCCTGCCTCTCCTCTTCCGACGTGCGCTGCAGGATGTTCTTGTCCTCCAGCTCCTTCTTAGATGGTCTGTTGCCGAGTTTGATAGCAAGAGTGTCCCTCCGTCGTATTTTACTCGCCAAAGCACCTGCGGATTGAAAGGTAGAAATGCCATGAAAGCGGCTTTCAGCTCGCAGCACTCAGGACTTTAAAGAGAGGCCCAGAGCAAATTCTCCATCCCCAGGCAAGGGAGCAATTTAATTCACCTAAGGAAAAAAGTTTTAAGATAGATGTGGTTCATTTTGTAAAGACTGAAGCACCATGTTTTAAAATGTTGGGGCACCATGAAAAAAACTTGCAAGTATCACCTCCTCTTTTGGAAAGGAACAGCAGAAGTTTACTTAGCTGCAATGGAACATCACGGAGATGAATGAGTCACGATGCTCTTTTCTTTCAAGTTTTAAGAACTTCACCCTTTTATGCAGAGCATACAGTAAACCCTTTTCCCTTCCTTTCTTCCTTTCTCAGAAAGGATGCAAAGAGCCAACCTTTGCAGCCATGTTCTAATCCTAAATCACCCAGGACTCCCCAAAATCTCAACAGATGGTAGTTAATAACAGGTGGGTGATGATTCAGGGTTTTGTATGTGCTTTTTTGTTTCTGCTCATTACAAGTCGAAGGAATTTGACAATCTGTTGTTTAATCATTAATAATAGTAATAACGTTCCAGAATCTATAAATTCAATCCCACAGTGAATTCTCCCTCAGCCATCCTGCTCAGGAGTTAAACAAACAAACCAAGTAGCACCTCCCAGTTGCTACCCGCTCAGCATGGTTACTTTTAGCAGGCAGACCGGCCCACTTGTAGCTGGGTTTTGTTTTTAACTCTTAAAGGGTATTTGTCATGCTTGACTGATTCCACCCTCCCCTCGCTTCAGACCCCAGAAGGTGAGGAAATCTTCACACAGCCCACGGCGAGGCAGGGAAGGCCGGCTGGCGCTCCGTCCTCGAGAACCAGCCCTGGGAGAAGGGCCGTCTGTGCCCAGGCTGGGGAGGCCCTGCTTCTCTGCACACGCACACGCGCTGCCCTGGAGACGAGCCGCCTTCCAGAAAGGCTCAGCCGCGAACCCACGCTTCTGGCTGGCACTTGGATGGCCTTCACCAAAAGCAGCTCCCCTGCCCACCTCTCCAAGAGAGCTTACTTTCCCCGCTGCCGTCCTCGTTGTCGTCGTCGTCCGTGTACAAAACCGGCCCATCGGAGTCAGAGTCGTCGGCCCGACACGGACCCGGCCCTTTGTCCTCGGGGGTCCCCGGGGACGCGGAAGGCTCTCCCGTCGGCCCAGGGACCAGTAGCTGAGGCGCTGCCTTCCCCAGCTCCCTTTCGGTTGAGAAACTGTGAAAGGCACAAAAACACAGGGTGACAAGAAGCTCCGATCAGCCCCCGGGGGCGACGCCGAGACCCTGAAAGGGGCTCTGGCCCCACAGGCATCCTCCAGGCCTGGAGGCAGAGGCCAGCGCAGGCTCCGCGGGAAGAGTGAAGCCATGTTACTCAATGCCAAAGGCCTAGACTCTTCTGTGGAGGAGGAGGTCTGCCAAGCGGTGGCTAACACGATTAGTGCTGACTTGGGGTAAACCTATATTTTGCAAAGTTATTTTTCCCTAGCAACGGGGGTTAGTGAAGGAATAATGGGCTGGAAGCTCCTGGATATTTGACTTCGTAACCCCACAGGGTGCTCAGCCCACTAGCCGAGACCCCGTTCCTCGCCTGCCTTCTCCCCAGCGTTGGTCCCAGGAGCAGGGCTCACATACTCTGCACCCCAGCACCTTAGCAGCAGAGGCAGAGAAGGCAGCTCTTCTTAATCGCACATGCGCTGACCCTGCCTTCCTCCCAGCCAGTGCATCACTCATCGGAAACCGCGTTTGCTCTCTGAGTGCGAGTTCCTCCATTCATACACCTGCCTCTCAGGACGGCCCTGACATGAGGCGGGGCGTGTGGAAGCTAACCGTGCTCTCCAGAAGAAAGCTGGACACAGGGCTGCAGCGTGTTTCCATTACCCACCTTGGCAACCATCTCTAAGAAAGTCACTATAACACGATGCAAGGCTGGCCAAGTTTCAAGGACTAGAATAAAAAATATACTTTTCATCAAAACCAGATTTGAAACAATGGAACCTTCATTTTAAGATGCAGAAGATCTTAAAGAAATACAAGAGTTCAAATCTGGATGTCACACTTCTAAAAGTCAACAGTGTAAAACATGTGCCTGCTATTCTGACTAACTAGAAAGCAAAGCACCAGAAGTTCTTTGCACAATATAAAGAGGTAAACTCTGTCAGCACATGGGGTACTGAAAATTCCATTTTGTGGTTATCAGCCTCAGGGCTCTCAAAATTCTCTACTTTTCACTTATTAGAAAGAAAAAAAAAAAAAAGCAATACCCTAAATTCTTGCTCTCAAAGGGAGATAAAGGAAATCTCATTTTAAATAGCAGAAGAGCTGTTTCCTGGTTTTTAGCCGATTCTTGTTTGAAGTCTACCACGGGAGACCCAGCCCAGTGAAGACGGCCCAGTGAGCGACCCATCCCAGATCACGTGCACAAGGTGCTTTTTCGCTCAACCAGAGCGGAGCCCTGGTACCTGTTCTCACTTATTACGAGGGTGCTCGTTATTTACATCCCATCATCCCGATTTCAAATGTTTTGCAGTTTTTGAGAGCCCGGCATGCATTCACGGCTTAGGTAAGAGGGATCGTTTATTGTCCGTGGACCGCAGGAAGGCCGTGGGAGTCACCCAACTCCAGTGGCAAGGGCCGGCTGCAGCTCACATCGAAGACCCTTAGTCCACCTTTTAAAATAGATTTAGTCGGTGCTTATTAGAGTCTGCCTTAAATTATTAAATATATGCGCTATCAGTGAAGCTGCCAACGAACAGGAGCTGAGCAGATCGTTACCATGCTACGCCAGGGGCGTAGAGGCAGGTATTTTTACACACAGCCACCTTATCTCCCCACCCCCCCCGGGAGAGCGCAAACGCAGTCCCCCATTACCGCAAATTATGCAGTCGAGTTTCCCACATTTGGGGAAATTGCAGGGGTCAGCACATCTGGAGTGCAATGGATAAGCCTCGCCCTGGGAAAACCACCTTCGTGATCATGGTATCTCCCCTGCCAGGTAAGTATGAGCCAGCCACTTTATCTTTACGATTGTGATATGTGTATTCCAAACAGAAGCCTCTTCTTACGATGACAGGACGTTCACACGGCAGTTGACTAAATATAACTCAGAGAGTGCTCTAAGTAAAGCGAGGAATGAACAGCCAGGCAGGTTAACGCAAATACCCACTTAAAAAAGAAAAAAGGAATTTGGAGGAAAATTGAAGAGTCGATCTATGCCAGGCTCATTCACTCAGGAGAAAACAGGGCCCATCCCTGCGGGATGGAGTGGAATTTAAATTTCATTTTGAAGAGTACACAGAGGAGACACTCTCTGCGACCTCTTTCAGGAAAGTGTCATAGCAACCCTGGTGGCCAGGAAGGTTGGTTATATGTCTAAGGATGATAAGTTCGCAGTCTCCACGGAGATGGGAGCAGATGCTCCCCTCTTGTCTGTCTCCTCATCCTCTGGCTGGGGCTACACTCCATGGATGTTTCTGGAAAGACACGGCAGTCAGGTCACCTTTGGACTTGGGCTCTCCCAGTGCTTGGGACTATCTAAGAAGAGTCCTCACATGTTGTGTTTTGTTACTTCCTATTTTGAACCATAAGCCTATACACTGAGTCTGTTTCCTTAAATTCAGACCTTATTCTAAACATTTATAACTTCAAATTTGGGCCCACCTACCCTACTTGATGTCAGTTTTTCCCCAAGGTTCCTGGGCACACTGGACAATATTTTGGAACAAATCACTCTCAACTACTCTGGTTTGCTCACTTTGCATCCGTGGAGCTAAGTACTCAGTCCAGGACACAGATAAAAAAAATCTATGCTGAAAGAATGAATGTTCAGTTCTAGAAGTCAAAAAAGATTGCCAAGCTAGACTCATTAAACGATGACGCCTGCCAGGTGCTGGAAGCATCTATAGCTATTTCATTTAATAGCTTTACTTCCCATCTTTTATTAAAATGTCCAACTTAAACTGATTTCTAATTTGATCTTTATTCATCTTTCCATTGCTCTCCTTCAAAGGATGGTGCTTAAAAGTACAAAAAGAAAAAGTAAACAAGAAAGAAACAAAATGGGAGAACAGGTTGAAATGGCTAATTTGGAAAACCTTCCAAGCACGGGTCTGCATTCTGGCTTTGCCACTCCCTAACCAGCTGGGCAATCTCAGGCAGTGTTTTCCCTCTTTCAGCATCAGATTCCTCATCTATGAGATGGGGACGGTTACAGAGAAGGCTCATGTGGACAAAGCGAGAACACGCACATGATGCTGAGTCCCTGATCTTAAGACAAGTGTCAGTTATTCTCATCAGCAACTGAATAAGTTGATAATACTTTGTCTCTTGAAGAAAACCAACCTACTTAATGCACTAAAATTAAAAAAAAAAAAAGGTCGAACATGACAAAGATCTTTTTGAAAGAGAACACCTTAAATTAAAAGGTTGAGGAATGAATTTTGGTTTTATTCCTAGAAACGGGGGAGGAAGGCTGGGCTTAAGCAGTGCAAGCCTTCCGTGCACTGACTGTAGCTGCATTATGCCGACAGCTCCCCCTTCCTACTGGTGGGACAGGAGCGCCCACAGCGCGTATTTACCTTTATTTACCTGTAATTAGGACAAGTGTAGGGTGTCACAGCTCCTTAGACACGGGTAAAGGAGAGTGAATCCCAGGCTCGGGCAATGGCTGGTGGGTTCATGACCCTCCCAGGGTGAGGCCGAGTTCCTTGGCCAGGGTCACCTGCTTCCTTCCCAGCTAAGCCAGGACTCTGGCCACTCTCTTCCACCACACACTACAGCCCACTTAGAAAGTCTGGCATTGGGGTCTTCTCACTTCCAACACTGCTTTCCTGCAGTGCAGTAGGCCGACTTTTCCTATAACTGCCTCAGCCCAAAACTTAATTTTCACCCGGGTCGATGGACAGCCTTTGAGTGCCCCAGCAAACCAACTGGGCTGGTTGTGGGGACAGAGGCCTAAGTAAGACGTGCTGGCTGGCCTTGACGCCGTCCTTCAGAGGATGGAAGATGCAATAGGCAAGTCCATCTTGAGGAGTCAGGGCGGCTTTACAGGGAGCTGACCCTGAGCTGGCTGGGGGATGGCGCGAGCAGGAGAGGAAGCCTCTAGAAGCCTGGCGGGAGAAGGAGCTGGGGATTGAAAGTCTATTTCCAGGTGGGCTTTCTCTTCTTGGAGAAGGAGGAGGCTAAGAAGGGGCTAAAAGGAAGGTGTTGGCATGAGAGCTATGTACACTCAGGAGGAAAGGTCTTGCAATAACCTCGGAGAGGAGCGAGAGGGAGCTGGCCGGGGCAAGGGAGGGATGCTGCACAGGACAGCAGGTTCCTGACGGGCCGGGGGGTGCAGACCACTTCTCTCCAGCAGCCCGCAGCATCCCCGGCTGGTGGCTGCAGTACGTGTGCTTACCTGGCACGCACCGTAAGTGGAAACCCAGCTGTCACCACTGCACACGGGGCAGCTTGGCGACCAGAGTGCTCAGGCCACAGGGAGTGGCCAAGGGCCGTGGGTCTCACCCCGACTCACCATCCTGCACTTTCTCTGCTGCCACGTGAGCCGGAGTCAGAGTGGACGGTGGCTTGGCTCGGGGGGCCTTCAGTCCAGCGGGGCAGGCCTGGGTCCGGGGCAGGGGTGGGCGGGGCGGCCTCCTCGCTGGGCAGCACAGCCGGCGGTGCAGAGGGGACCAAGCAGCCGTCCTCGGGGGCCTGGGACAGGGCGGGGGGCGCAGGAGCCTTGGTGGCTGCAGGGTCCCTGAGCCTGGGTGTGCTGGGGGCCTGCCCCTCGGGGACAGTCGGCTTGGGGTGCAGCCCCTCCCCTCCAATCTCTGAGAGGTCCCCTGGAGATTCTGACGAGCCCGAGGAGGCTGCGTCTGAGGGTGGCCGGGACGCCGACGGCTGGCCTGGTCCTTTTCTGCCTCTTGTGGCTCCCATGGCCCCTGACTTGCTAGAAACTGTCTCCTTGGAGGCTCTGGGACGGCACGAGGCAGATGGGGTAGACGGTGAGGCCAATGCTTTGGAGCCAGCTGTTCTTTTGGAATGCGAGGAGCCAGCTAAAATAGGACAGAACCTCTGCGTTAAAAACAAGAGAATAGAATGCTTTTTAAAGGAAGCAACTGAGCTGCAATTGTCAATGACATTTAAAACGGGCCCTTTAAATTCTGTTGAACAAATGAGTAACAGAAATCTGGTTAGCGAGCACGGTCATCTCCTCTGCCCCCCTCCTCGCCTCAACCCAGGAGGGAACAGGTGAGGCTCATGGCAAAACCTCGGGGACAGGGCTCCGTCGCCCACTCCCCTGGCCTGGCCGGGCCTCAGCTCTGTCCTGCACACTCCAAAGAAGGGCCATAGTTGCACAGAGGGCGGGCCCAGTGAGCAGGCGCAGACCCTGCCGGGTGGGCCTCGCGCTGCAGGTGACCCCTGGTGTCCACACGGGGCCAGGGCTCTGCCCGCCAGCCCCTCTCTGCGTCAAAAGCAAACTCACAACCCGCATCACTGGCTGCGCGTGCACCTGTGGCCGCCATGGGCAGAGACAAGCCCCTGTGCACACCTGCAGGCTCCTAAGTGAGCACCTGAGTAACGGGCAGGGACAGAGTGTCCCTGGCAGATCTGCTGGCCGAGGGGACCTTTCCCGGGAGGGTCTGCGTGGCACCTGCTCGGGGTGGCGCTGGCTTCGACCAGATGAAAGGCCGATTAGACAGAGCACAGCCAAAAGGGCACACAGGCCTCTTCACATCCTTAGGAAGTGCATCTAAATCCTACGGAGACGCTTTTGTTTCCTGGCCTTCTTGATCCACAAATTCCTGCTGCTTGCTGCTTCTGTATAACGTGTGCCCTGTGCCTCCTTTTTCACAAGGGCTCAACGATCTGTCACAGACTGCTGGGAACTATGGCGTTTGCCCCGTGGGGCCGCCTGGCGCTCGGGCCGATGCTGGTCACTCACCTCCAGGTACGACTCCAATGAAGCCTTTGGAGGGGGCAGAGATGCCGAAAAAACGGAAAAGACAAGCGCTAAGGCTGTGCGAATTCCGACAGACTAGAGGCCCAGGCCGAGGGTCTCTCCACAGTTTGGGGGCTTGAGGATTTTAGACCGGGAGAGCGGGAATTCCCTCCCACACAGGTTTTAGGGTTAAGAATTTTCACTTACCAAGTCAAACTCATCAAGCCTCGTGCTTCAACCTAACCCATTCTAAGTTTACTTTTTTGTCACAAAGAGGCTGAGAATCTGGTGTCTAAACATAATAAAAACTTCTGTCGTTTTTTTTATTCTAATGTTTCCTTAGCAAATTCTTTCTTTTATAACAGCAAAGTTAACTTTAGCCTGGGATGAGGAAAATTTTTCAATGTTTGGAGTGCAAATCAAGCCAGGTTATAATACTTTTCTTTAAGTATCTTAAAAAATGACTGGCCGTGGCTGGAATCACTCATGCTGCTGAAGTTACCTTGACGGAGGCCAAGATTAAAGAAGAAACGCCCCCTCTTCTCAGTCAAGGTCTTCAGGTGTCCCCACAGTGTGGAACCACGACAGGGAAGGGAAAAGGTGGGCAATCCGCCCTTCCTTCCCTGGCAGAGCAGCTCGATGTGCCACCGAGGGACGTGGTCACCGGGAAAATCTGCGGAGGGGAAGCTTTGGGGACAGCCACACACCTGACGAGCGCCAGAGCCACGCCTGAAGGCCTTTTCCAAAAGATGAGCACTAAAATGAAATGCGGTGACATGCAGGAATCCTACACTGCGAGCAGAGGCGGCTGAGGGGACTGCCAACATCTGCTGCCAGGCGCGTCACGTGGGCTGCTGGTCCCCGCAAACACAGTCTGTCTCTGTGAGAAATGGGTAACGCGACCGCTATTCTCTCAGCAATTCCGCAGCTCTACAAATAAACCTTCAAGTGAAACATCTGGAAATACCTCGGAATCTATCAACTGGTCTAGAAGCATCACCAGCGCCATTGGGCTTCCCCGGCCACATCAGCCACTGGCCCTCTGCCCAGTTGGGGCCTGGTGACCTGCTCACATGGGGGTGGCGGCAGGGGGCCGTGTGTGTGAAGCAGACAGAGGGGCTGGCATTTTCTTTAACACGCGGAGATCTGCTCACAGGGCTTGTCAGGGAGTCTGGAAACACTCAGATGCCAACAAAACGGACGCCAGCAGGTGGGGGAGCTGGCCCTGGGGGAGCGGAGCGTGTTAGAGCTTATTAGAAGAGACCAGTCGCCAGGGCGGGGGCGGCAGAAGACATGGGGGGAGAGGCACCGTGGGCATTCCGAGGTCTTTCCCACCAACACAGCTGCTCTCACAGCATTACGGTATAAATAATGAAGGCAAAAGCAAGGCCGAGGCAAGTTCTGGTCATCTGCTAACAAGTTTTTGCGATGCACCACCAGGGTGATTTTCCTTACGGTAAACTAAAGTGCATAACTCTCCACTCACAGGATAGCGGGGTGTCATTCCTGTTTGCAGAACCAAGTGATAAGAGCTCTCTGTCAATTATCAGTTGGGAGGTGACGGTGTTGCAGAAAGATTTAAGACGTTACGGTCTGAAGACTTGAGAAATTAATATCCAGTAAATAGATCAAAGCGATTCCGTGTCATATTCCTAGATGCAGATCTAAGACATTTTGAAAGAAAATCCAAGCCAAAAAGCCACCCTGAACTCAAAGAGGCAGAAAGTCAGTTAGGGCCTAAGTGCCACCATCGCCTGTCGAGTGTCAGGGACACCACACCCTGCAGCCTTGTGCTGATTCTCCAGGACAGGCGGTGGGTGCTCAGGAGAAAGAGGAGACTCACCCAAAATAAACGGGGAGTTGTTGGACCGGCCGGCCATCTGTGGCAGAGGTAAGAGCAGAGGACCTCCTGACCCTCCCTGTCCAAGCTCAACCCCTAGGATCACATCCTAAGACCTGGAAAGCCCGTCTGTCCTAGAAGAAATGGTCAGTCCACCCATCCCAGAGCTGGGCACCCTGGCCTCGGCCCCACAGCGCCCAGGGCATACTCACCGGCCGCCTCGCGGGTGGCGCTTCGGCTCGCTGGCTTGGGTGGAGGGACAGGCGCCTGCTTACCGGGACCCTTGGCAAGTTTTTTAATGGGAGGCACTTCGTCGCCCTTGTGGCTGGCCCCGGCGGCAGCCCCTTTGGGAGGCACAGGCGTTTTTTTGGGTTTAGGTTTGGGTTTAGGCTTAGGAAGAGCCGGAGGAGGTGGAACAGGAGCTGCCGCTGTCTCAGAGTTCTCTACAAATGAGAAAGTGACAAGAAGCAGACCAGTGCAGACACATGGCAGACAAATACACTGAGCAAGACAGAGCAACGGGACACGGACACTCAGCTGCTTGGCCCTGGGCCAGGACAGAGCTCGGAACCGGAGGAGCAGAGCTTGGGGTGAACGGGGTGTGCTGCGTCTCCAGAGCTTCTGGTAAAGCAGGGCCGTGAAAGCTTCTCTGGCGAAGTGCGTGTGCCACATGCCAGGGGCCTCGACGCCACGGTGGCCGGGCAGGGACTTGGGCAGGAGGGTCAGGTGTAAATTTACCAATTTAAGTGACGTGGCGGCCCCAGGAGTGGAAGGTCAGTGTGCCTCACGCTGACAAGCAGGACCTGTGACCAGCCTCAGGACCTTCCCCGCAGACTCTCGCTCTCTCACGGGGACTCGTGTGCCTGGCCTCGCTGTGGTCAGAGCAACTGTCTTCTAAGCTAAGGCAGCCCGCCCTGGGCACGACACGTGGGGACAGGACTCCAGGGCTGAGTTCGGCTGGAGCTTTCCTGCTCTCCTCAGATTACCCCATAGGACTTCCTCCTGTGATCTTTTCAAGGAGAGTCACAGCTCAGTGGCAGAGGGCTCAACATCCCCCATGTCCTTCATTTGTTTTGTAAAGAAGCACCAACAGCAGATTTTGAAGAGAGAGCTCAAAGTTTATACCTAAGAACCGAAGTCTCTCTGCCAGCTGGAGGCACACAGCACCAGCCTCCCAGAGGAGACGCTATTCTTATATTCCCATATTCCCGTCTGATCTTTCCTACCATTGACTGACTGCGTGAAAATAAGTTAAAATACTGTTCTGGCCCAAAGAGCCAAGCAGCAGCCCTTAGGCACGGAGCAGCGAGAAACGTAAGGCAGTGCTAAGGCAACCCCACGTCCTCCCGCTCGCAAGCGGCCAGGAGAGGGCTTTTATGTCGAAGGGGGTCACATCTTATTATTCTTTCTTTTCTTTAGTCCTTTTTTAATCACACTCCCTTCGACCCACACATAAACTACGACGAAGATGAGTTCAGTCTCAGTGTGAGATCAGTAAGACTTCTTCAAAGGCCCACCTTCCACCCTGCCTCAGCCACGGACCCGCCCTGAGCACAGAAGCCCATGTTGAGCCCTCGGGACGTGCCGGCGCCTCTTACTCAGCGTCCTCAGAGGCCACTCGGTTTATGTATCTCGGCCCCGCAACTGAGCTGACTTAACCAGAAAGGCAGTCAGACACACGTCAGCCAGGGCTGAGACCCACCCAGGGGTCACACACCCAAACCCTTCATCTGAACACGCACCCCACAAATACCCATCGTCTGGACGCATCTTTGGGACGTTAGCCCCTGACCTGCTACGAGGTCCTCCATCTGCACACCCGGTCTCCGGTTATCTCTGTTCTCTTTCGTCTCACAAACCCCACCACCCGGCCTCTTCCTTTTCCTCCATGGCCTACTGCTGGGGATCCTCTTCCTTTCTGCCTGAGGCTTTAAATTATGAAGTCACACCCCAGGAATCCAGCGTCCAGGCTTGGGAAGGAGCTGGTGGGCTCTGCAGCAGTTGGGAAAGGCCGTGCCCACTGGGGAGAAGAGGGGCACCCCACGAGACTGTGGGCCCCCCAAGCAGCACTGCACTCTGCTCGCTGCGCCTTCCACTGAGACCCCCGAGCGTTTGCCTCACACGGTGTATTTATGTTTGCTCTCTGACGCTCTGTGTGTGAGTGAGAAATGGGATGTCCTTTCCTCTGAAATGTTACAGCCTAGGAAACAAGGAGAAGGACACACACCAGCCTCCTTCCTTCCATCTAGAAGGTGACGAACAAGCTGCACCGTGTTTTCCTCATTGCCACGTGCTCTGAAGTCGTGGCATAGATGGATAGGGTTCAAGAAATCCTCTCTTAGAGAGGAGGTCAGGATAGGGCGGCCGATCCCTTCGGGCTTGCCGAGACCCTGCAGTTCCAGCAACGCGCCTGGTCTGGCTCCCTCCACGAGGAGCGTAGGCCGGCAGCAGGCAGGGCAGGTGGAGGCGCGGCTCCCCCCCAGCTCCTCCCGGTCCCCAGCCCCCCTGCCTCTCCCCCAGGTCCCGGCTCAGAAGCGTCTTCCCCCGGGAGGCCATTTTGCTCCCTGACTGCAGCCTCACGGGCCGGCCGCCTCAGACCCCACAGAGCGCTCTGCGTCTCCAGCGCGCTGGCCACGTGGCGGCTGCCCCTCTGCGGCCGTGCTGGGCCCAAGGCCGGCCCGTCTCTCGTAAGTCACACGACGTCACCGAAAGGCCTTTCAACTAACTCAACAGGACGAAGGCAAACAGCGCTCAGGTGTCTCGGACGTCATCCCAAGGTGCACGCGACAGCTCACAGATGAGCCTGCGTCCTCTCACCTGCTTAGAGTGGCACTGAGAACGCCCGTGACCGCCTGGCGAGACGGAAGAGGCGGCCTTTACCAGCACACCACTGCCCGCCTCGCTCCTCGCAGCTGCAGGCCCAATGTCTGCACGGCAGGCCAGGGGCCACGGCTCCACCTCGGAAATCGGGGGCCTTCGGGAACCTGGGGCGCACCCGGAGGAGCGCGCCGAACCCAGCCCAGGGTGGGCGCGCAGGGCGTCGCCTGGCCGGGCGAACAGCGCCCGCCAGTCGTTCTGCCTTCCTTGGCGCTGATGTGTAAAGTGCAAAACATTAAGGCACTGAGATCCTGTTTAGGAAAGAGAGATGACCCCGAGGCCGCCGGCGGCACGTGAGGGGAACGGGGCGCGTGAGTAAGCCTGGTGTGAAAAGCAAGGCGGCACGGCGCCCCAAGTAAGGCCACGGGAGCCCCCACCAGGGGGGCGACCAGGGAGGGGCAGAGGCAGGAGGGGCCTCGGCCGGCTACCCGGGGGCACCCAGAGCCGGGCCTGCTACCTCGGCTCATCAGCCACTTCCAAGTCAACACAGGAGCCGCATTCCCTTTGCTCGGGAAAGGGCTCCGCCTCAGAGCTCTGCCCCGGTCGGGCCGGTTCTGGCACCGTCCACGTGCCAGGCGGCTCTGCTGCCTCCTGCGCCAGGTGGCGTGGCATTTCCATCTCCTGTGCACACACTCGCCCTGCGAGGCAGCCTCTCGGACCTCACTGGACCACAGAGAACCGAGTGTAACGCTTCTACATAAAGAATAAGGAAACGAAGCACCTCTCCATAGCCAAGGCTCTTCAGCACGGGCCAGGACATCAGAACGTCAAGGTCGGCTGACTTGCTTAACCTCACACTGTCAGCAGCTCTTTACCTCCCTGGAGGCGGCTCAGCCGGGACCCCGTCCCGCCCCAGCCAGGCAAGCCCTAAGGGTGGACTGTTCCAGAGCCAAGGACGCGACTCTCACGCGTCGGTGGGCCACAGATGGATTTGAAATTTAACAGCTGGACTCTAAAGAAAATACATCACTACTTGCATAAATACTTAAACCGAATCCCCTTCACATCTATAATTTATTCAAATCCGTTTTCTATGTTCCAGGAATATTATCATTGAAAACATTAGCTAATTTCTCATAATCAATGTTCATAATTTCAACCAGAGTCCTTCAATGGAACAAGGCTAGTAAGGCCCCATAAATACTATCCTTAATATCTGAATAAAGCGAAAAAGTTCCCAACAGATTATGAACAGAGGCTTCTAAAAATCGTGAAGGTGAATTTACATGCAAGTAAAAAGTGGTTATGGACTTCCAGAGAAGATGACTTTTATATGGCAATATCTGCTTAACAGGGTCACCTAATGTTTTTCTGGCCCCTTAATCTTTGGAGAATTTGAGCCAAAAATAGAGAAAGAGATGTCTGCTTCCAGCAGTGTCTCAGAGTTCTCAAATGCCCACAGAACCCAAACTAGGCTTGGCCAACCTTGGCCATGCAACTCCAAGAAAGCACCGCAGCCCAGGAAAAGGCCAATTTCCTGCAGTGCACGTCTAGCCTCATGGAGACATCTAGAATCTCCAGCAAGCCTCACCTGGTGGGAGCCTCAGTAAGAGCTGTATCGAGATGTGATCAATCGGTGATCCCGGATCTGAATTTTTTGGGTTCCTCGACAGACAGGTGCTTTGTAGTCTCTCAGTCTACCTGGTATCTGCGCTCTAGAAACCCAGGTGTGTAAGGAAGCCTTCAAGACTTCTGCCTCAGCAACACTGCCACACCTGAGCCGACGTGTGGCACCCAGCCAGGCACAGCCACCACTCCTGGGTCTCTCTCAGAAAGGCCCAGAACCTACAAGAGGCATGCGGACGCCCCCAGCCGAGGCCCCGCTGCTGAGGGAGCATGGGTGTCACTCTGGTTTCCACGTTTCTCAGGGCCGAGGGGCACAAGGGGCCAGCTCTAACCTACAGAGAGAAGTTTACACTTTGGGCTTTCTTGTTTTTAGGAGGTTCCTGAGACCAGGACAATGTTCCCAGACACCTCTGCTGACAGGAGAGGCAGCCCTTCTGACCATCCCCTTGGACTGACATTCTTTAGAGAAGCCGGCCATGTGCTCGTGCAGTAGTACGCCTATCTGCAGAAACCCCCGTATTTCTCCCCATTTGTCGGCATCCCTCTCTTCCAGCACGTGACAACCTCCTCTCCATGGACCCACTGGCTCTAGGGTTGCTGCTTGCAGCCTTAAGTCTGGCTCTCAACACGGAGCTGGAGTAAAATACGTGCATTTCTCTCTGTTTTACCTTTCTGGTCTTCTGCCTTGTCTTTGTGTGGTGGAGCCTGTCCATTACCTTCTTCAGGTCTCACTACATTCTCTTCCCGGGCGGTTTCCTCTCCGATGGGTATCATGTGCCCATTTGAACTTTCAAAGTTAACTGTTACATCTCCATCTAAAATGGGGAAAGAAACACCTAGATGTCTAACTTGACGGCTTCCTTAAAAAGCATGTGTCAGTCCCTAAGAAGCAAATGCCTCCTACACCGTTCCACAGTGTTTTACTGATAATTCATTCAAACAAAAGAGCTAGAAACTCCTCAGGTCTGGGGGAAGCAGGCACGGAGGGCTGCCCACGGGCCATCTCTGGAGCACAGGAGTAAGTATCCATTACAAAACCTCCCAGCAGCAGCTCCCTGTGTCCTCATCTAGGCTGAGGTCAGCACTTGTCATTTAGAAACTGAACGGTGAAAGGAATAATCTGGAAAATGAAATAAACATTTTAACAAGCAGAGTGAATGCAAATACACAAATGACATGACATGTAATTGCACACACACACAACGAATGAAAAGCATCTACATCCCCAGAGCACACTATGTCTACTGTGTAAAATAACTGCTACTCCATCGTCAAAGCAAAGATGGTGGGGGGCTAATTTTATTTTTATTTTCTTATTTATGGAAATATTGAAAAGTACTCGGTTAAATTCCTTCCATGTAAAAGACTAAGAAGCCTTTAAGTTGGCCTAATAATTCACTGGAAATAATTAGGGGAGAAAACACGAAAAAAAAAAGTAATTCCAGAGAAATATTTTTAAAATCACAGCTAAAAATAAAAGTTTTAATATGTTACCTAAATGTTATGTGACTAATTTTAACCTCTGAATCTTCCTGATTCTTGTGGGTTTTAACAGTGAATGAGATTTCGCAGAAATTCTTAATTCACTGACGCCTGAAAAGATTAACCCTAGTTCATCTCTGAAAAGTTTCAAGAGGCTTTGCTACCACTGTAAAAGAAAAGTTAATGAGTTGACACTTTGACTCAGCGAACTTGAAGAAATGCATGATCAAGCTGTTTTAATGCAATTTTTGATTAGTCTTATTTTGGCAATCATTATAAACAGAGACCATCTCCCAAATTTCCATGACATAGGATTGAATTGCTGAATTGCTTTGGCCCAACAATAAAATCCATTGATCTCAACAAAAAACAGGCATGGCCTCTTCATAAGCAAAATACTTATCATGGAACGAGGCATGCGCCAAATGATATAGCAATTACTGCAATCACTTCCAAGTATGATAATATGATTCATACAGAAAACTGGAATAAACAATAATCGGATGTAATGCCAGTGCAAATAAACCTTAACTATTTTAATGAAATTAAGGCAATCATTTCTTAAGGATTATCTGTCCAACCAAATAGGAACCAAAAGAGATACAGGTCCTATTGCTGCAGCCTACGCAAGTAGTTGTACGGGCTGGGGGTGGGGGGCGGATAGCACAAGATAAGAACCAGTTATTAGGCGCAGGAAAATAGCTGGTGTAAGAACAGAAAATTCCAAAAAAAAATAGAGAATCATTTTCCTTATATAAAAATCCTCAGGGGGTACGGATATGGCTCAAATGGTTGGGCGTCCGTCTCCCATATGGAGGGACCTGGATTCAATTCCCGGGACCTCTCAGTTAAAAAAAAAAAAAAAAAAAAAATCCTCAGTTTTTCGGTGACCCAAAGTTTTCTTTGACTTTGGTCATAAAAATATGTTGAAGCCATGTTACACGAGAACTCATTTCTATTTTAAACATTAGCATATTAAAATTCTTCAGTAGGTTAAATAACTGATTTTTAAATTTTAGAGCAACAAAGCTAATTAGAAAATCAAATAGCACTGGCACAAGAAGAAAATGAATTAGCACAATAAAGAGAAATAGTCAAGAACGTGGAATGGCACTTGCTTTGATGCATGAAATAAAGTCAGGGCTTTATATATATATATATATGAAAATACCTGTAGAAAATGGAGACATGCTAGTGATGAATATGGAGAAATCCAAAAATAAAACAGGAGCACTGAAGTTATTTTAATTATCTGGTGTGTGTATTGAAGAGGCCCGATGGTTTCATGTATTAATAAAGCTGTTTTAGAATGAAAAGCTGTTTTAAATCCTTCTTTGGGTGGATGCACGTTAGTAAAATTCAAGCAGAGCAGAGAAAGGCACAGGAGGCGCTCGGCTGGCGACAGCTTAGGACGCAGAGCCCAGGCTGCGTCTCAGAGGAGCCTCTGCATGCAAAGGAAGAGGAAACGCAGAAAAGAGGCGTGAGCTTGCAGTAAACCCAGGGAGCGCACGAACGGAGCCCGTGGTTAGAAAAGGGGCCACAAGAATGCCCGAAGGGGGTTACCTCTTTCTGGAAAACAGGTGTATTTAGGATACAGTTAACGGAGGAGCAGCTCTGAGGAGAAAATCATGTCGGGCCAGAAGGTGAAAACGCCCACCACAGGAGAAGGAGCCAGGAGGGGCAGCGGTCCTGGGAGAGCCAAGGAGGAGACGGAGCAGAGGAGCTGGAAGGCAAGCACCAGACTCGGCCTGGGCCCAGGTCTTCTCGGGACAGAAGACCAATGGCTGAACTTTTAGACTGAAGGTAGACCTTTGTGAGAGAGAGAATCTAAAATGAACAACGGTCAGACCTGGGGGAGAGGCCTGGGGCCAGGCAGGGCAGCCGGGGACCTAAACCGTCTCTCTGCCTCATGAACGCAGGGCATGATCGACAAGTGCTGCGAGGAGCGTGGCAGGACCACGAAGACGATGGCGGGCAAGGAAACCTCAGGAGAAGGGGACGGCTGTCACCAAGAACAGCTTCGGTCTCTGGCTAGAGCTAAAACAGAGCGCAGTTCTCCAGAGAACTGCTCTTGGAAAAATGGCAGGAAATGATTTTCTCCAGCCTTCGGATGAGAAGAGGAAGGACAGGCCTTACTGAAGGCATCATGGGCAACTTCCGAACACTGGGCCGTTCTCTAGTTCCATATGGAGACCGGGCAAGAGGCGGAAAGTAAAATCCAGTGGTTTAGTAAACCCACTACATTTAGGTTAAAAATGGTTTTGTTCTTTTAATGCTATAATATTTTCAATATTCAGCTGCAAAAGTTAAAGGTCAAATAGAGTCAGATTTCTGGGTAATAGGTATCTGTTGGCCCAAGAAATTGTAATCTATCACGCAAATAGTTGGAACAGATTAGGCGAAATAAAAACACACTGCTCAGCATTTCTTTAAATTGACTTTTGCTATTTGTTTTTAGAAAAATGAAACTACTTTCTACCTACAAATTTTAATATGAACAAAAAGGTCTCTTCACTCTCTAACTTTAAACCAACCAAGAGTTTCAAACATAAATTTTTCCATTTTTTTCTTTCTTTAAAATATTTCTAAATAAAGGATACCCAGCAAGTCACTGGCTCAGATTCAGCCTTCCGTGACGTCTAATTTCTACTCTGCCCCCACAGCGCTTCGACAAAAGGTGGATTTTGATACTACGAGCCCACCTTCAAGTAAAACAATTTAGAGATATGCATTTTTCTCGTTTTCAAAAGCCTCCGACAGGAAATAAATAATTCAAAGTATTAGGGAATCAGGAAATAAGTAAATTCAAGGTATTAGGGATTAGGGAAGACAAAGTTCATTCATAGGGTATAGTGAAAAAAGCTTGATGGGTCAGAAATTGAAATAAAAAACCTAAAATTATGAGGGCTCAAGAATGATGGTGGTATTCATTTGGGATTCCTTGTTTTCTCTGAAGGGAGAGTAATCCAAATAACACATTTCCCAGCTCCACTCTGGTATTATCTGAATGTTGGGAAAAGCCACATATTTGATTTACAAATAGTGAAGGTCTAAAAATGTTAAGTTCTTTGTAAGGAAGACATATCAGGAAAAGAGAAATACTGTCATTTCAATCCCAAATCAATTGCTCTTTCTTTTTTTCCTGTGAAATTACAATAATAATATTTTATTTACCCCAGTAAATGTCAGGGGAAAATGACATAAGATCAATCAACACTGTTGCCATTAAAATGTCCTTTAATTTTAATGGTAATGGGAAAGACGGAAATTATTTGGTTTTATTTATTTGGAGAAATAAGCAAAGTTGGTGTCTTTTTTTTGAGGGTCAACTTCTATTTCCACCTAACCCTTGTTTTTTATTTATTTATTTATTTTTATTTATTTTTATTTTTATTTTTTTTAAAGATTTTATTTATTTATTCATTTATCCCCCCCTTGCTGCTTGTGCTCGCTGGGTCAGCTAACCATGCCGTGCGGGCTGGCTTGCCTTCACCAGGAGGCCCCAGGAACCGAACCCGGGGCCTCCCATATGGTAAACGGGAGCCCTACTGATTGAGCCACAGCCGCTTCCCTAACCCTTGTTTTTTAGAATAAGATTCTCCTTGGGAGGATAGAGGAAAATGGGAAGATGATTTTACAGGCAGGAAAAAAATACTTGGCAATAATAATTATTAGTAAATAGGAGAGGAGCAAGGAGATTCAGAGAAATGGAAAGAGCCTAAATTGGGAAAACTGCTTGAGAGAATGCATAAAAGCATAATTTAGTTTGCTTGTTCATGTCACACCGATCTTACATTAGAGTGCATAATGGCGGGCAATAGCCAGAGGCACATTCGCCATGTCTTTTCTCTTTTTTTCTTTTACGGTTGTCTTAAGGAATAAATAAGACATGAACAAGCTAAACTCTGCATTTACTCCCACGGAGTTTACAGAATCCTGAAGCTGAAGAACAGTGCAGAGAAGGAGCCATGCGGCCGTGAGTGCCTGTGGGAGCTTTAGCACAGATGCAGGTGCTGTGGAGATGTTGGAATGTCCTTCTAGAATATCTCAGGTCCCCTGAAGCCCACAAAGGCAGTAGAGATTACAGCAAGGTTTCTGGAGGAAGTTCCTCATTGCTTTCTTTCTGCCACTGCCACCGTCATCTTAAATTTCAGAGGAGGAAATGAAAGAAAGAGCGAAGAGAGAAGGATCAAATGATTGTAAACATATGGTTAATTTCCTCACCTTCGTCAGGCAATTCCTTAAGAACTCCCCTTCTTATCAGCTCCTCTCTACTTTGTCTTGTGGATATCTTCCTTTCTAATACTTTTAAAAAGAATAAGCACAAGTGAGAATCAAGTCATTGCTCAAAATAATTATGAAAAACATTCCAAGTAGAACGGAGCACATTCATCCTGACCCAGGAGGGCTCGAGCCCCGGTTTTCCTTCTGGAGCCGACCTGGCCTTTCGAGCGATGACGCTGGCCAAGAACCCAGAGCTTACAGGTCTGTTCTCCCTTTGAAACAGTCCTGTCGGAGGTAGCGACTCACTCCAAAGCCTGTGTATCCAGGCTGAGCTTTGTACAGGCTACAAACGCTTCCATAAAAAGCCTCTCAGGAAAGGCTGAATCCCAGGGAGAACGGACTACCCTTCCAGCGTTTTCTTTCACACCTTTTGTTCCCAAAGTCCAACACAACAGATTCCTGTAATCCCTTCCCTGCCATACCCAAGTTCTCAAGAGTTCTGGTCTGGCTCCTGACAAACCGCAGGTCTAGAAGGACAGATACAGGCTGAGAACGGGCAGCTACCAGAAGCACGAAGCCTTGGGAATCCCAACACCAGTCGTTCCTGCTTCTGGGGGGAATCCAAGGTCCCGGAACCCTTCAGCGGGGAGTCGAGATCAGGCGGGGCCCCGGAGCACTGCTTACCTTCCGTGCTCATGAAATGAGTTTCTGAGCCCTACCCCCCACTCGGGGGCAGGGGGCACGTCACCCACTAACCCTGTGCGTCAGCACCCCGTGTCTTCTGCTGAGCTCCGACCTGTCCAGATGTGCTGGTCAAAGAAAAGCACCTTGTCACAGGGGCAAAGGGCTAGAGAGGGACCTCGGTCTCTGGGGAGAAGGGAAGGGGCATGGGTGGAGACGTCCCAAAGATTCCTCCTTCTGTAAATCCTCATCACCTGCAAATCCTGGAGCCACCCTTGACAATATAATTTTGAGACCCAAACTAGGCTTCAGTGGCCAAGCCACACTGGGCACACGCAAGGGACGCACGGGTAATGCCAATAACAGGCTTCCGAGGCGCCAGGTGCTCGCAGCGAGGACACCTGGAGGGGCAGGGCGATGGGCGCGGGCGGCTGCAGGTGCAGCCCTCACG
This sequence comes from Tolypeutes matacus, assembly GCA_026826555.1. Lineage (NCBI taxonomy): Eukaryota > Metazoa > Chordata > Mammalia > Cingulata > Chlamyphoridae > Tolypeutes > Tolypeutes matacus. Next base: position 4,144,166 of record JAKSZT010020074.1, on the reverse strand, counting down.
AAGTGTCACCAAAGGTGATGCTCTTGGAGAAACAGGAGTTTCTTCCTTCTTGGAAACTAGGAACAATGTGTTTCCTTCTTATCCTGGTTGCTAGGAAGGTCGGATTAAAACTTGCTATTGAACACCAACTTCACAAGACAATTCATGGTTGGAATCTCTGCTCCTTCTCAGCGATCAGGTTTGTTTTATTTATAGTGTACACGCTCTTTATTGGAAGTTTAGTCAGATTTCTTTGGGATAGAATCAGAATATAAACAAAGAAGAGAATGAACGAGTGGGTGAATGAATCAATGAACGAGTGGGTGAATGAATGAATGAGCAGCCAGAAGACTGGCAACGAGCACTGTACTGGTTTAAATGGAGCTGACCCTCCGGGCCTCGGCTACCCCCACGCCCCACCCACCCCTACCAGAAGCAAGGAACGAAATGAGAGTGATCTTGACAGCAAAGTTAAGGAGGTGTGGGGGGAGCAGGAGCTGTTCTATGATGGGAATCATTTATGGGAAAAGAGTGACGCTGTTTAATGCGGCTTCTCTTCGTTTAGACCTTCATCAAGGAGGGGAGCAGGGGGTCATCCCCCGGCGACAGTGAGGCCGGGGCGGAGACTGGGCAGGTGGCTCAGGAGGCCCCCGCCTCGGGCCCCCAGACGGGGTGTGCCCATTCACGACTGCGGGGCTGTGCAGGGAGGCAGCCCCGGGGCTGCTCGTGCCAGTCCCTGTGGGTCAGTGGACGCCCGCAGCTGCTCCCCGGCGCTGGCCCTGGGGATGGAGGCAAGAGCAGCAGCCACGGGGCTGGCCCGATGCTCCCCTGCTCCGTGAAATGGAACTTTCCGCTGGGGACTGCCTCTCAAAGCTGCCCGGCACCCTGAGCGTGGCAGGAGTCCTGCATGCGAGCCGGCTCGCCCAGGCCAGCTGAGCGACCTTGGGCGTCCCTGAGTCCCTGGGCCTCTGCCCTCGGTCTCACGCAGCGATTGGTTTCAGCTGTCACCAGCCCTGGGCCCCTGCCAGCTCACTTGGGGCACCTCTCAAACTTCTTTCCCTACAGCACACGTGAGCCTGGACCGCACCCGGCCCTCATGTCTGCCTTCCAGGACCGCACAGGGGTCGCCTGAGCGTCGGCTCTGCATTTTCTGCTGCTTTAACTCCAGCCTGGCGGCAGCTCACAATCCCCGCCTCCTCCTTCCTGGTAGACCCCCAGCTTTGAAGCCGGCTGGCTTCCCGCCAGGCGCGGCCCAGGCTGAGGGCCCTGCTGCTCCACGCCTGGTGCTTCCCACCCAGGGGGCGGGGGGCGGCCCCAGGGCCCACCAGGCCGCCACCACCCCTCCTCTTTCAGGCCTTCGCCCCTGGGCTCGCGGCGTGTCTGCAGAGAACACGCGCGGAGCAGCCGGCCACGCCCGCCACACCAAGCAGGGCGGGAGGGGGCTCGGGAACATTCTGGAGAGGTGGCCCTCTGCCTCGGCCTCGCTTCCTGCCACGGCTTCGTGTCGGCGCTGGCATTGGGCCCAGGTGTGCAGGGGCTGGCCAGCACCTCAGGTGACCTCCAGTGTCCCCCTGGCCTGGGGAGCTGTGGGGCTGCACAGCACGGGGAGCCGGGCAGCTGCCCTCTCCAGAGTGAAGGTTGCAGCAACCGAGTCACTTGTCCTTTCTTCAGGCTGAGGAAAGAGCCGGATGCCAGCTCTTGAGTCTAATGAAGAGCTTGGAAGCGGCTCCGGGAAGCACGCCTGTCACTCGCTTCCCACCCTGGATGGCCCGGCCGTGCCGCTGTGGCGGGCACCCAGAAACCGCCATCACAGACCAGCTTTGCTGCCCCCTCCTCAACAGCACGTCAGGAAACTGTCTCCCTTTCAAAAGGCCCTTGCCTGAGGCACAGCTGAGCCAGGCAAGGAGAAAACCCAGAACGCCACGCGGCACACACTCCCGAAACCTTCCGAAGCATCCCGAGAACGTAAGGAAGAGAAATAAAGCCAACGTGCCTGCCCAAACACCAGGGCTCCGCCGCCTTCCTGTTTCTTCCTGCACTTCCCTGCTGGAAAACCCTACAGACTCAGAGTCCAGGCGACTTCCTCAAGGGCCCCCGTCCCCGCTTTGTTTCCGGAGCTTACGCAGGCAGATGTTTAAGTCCTAGGCCTCTCCTGCCGCTCCACTTCATTCTTCATCTGTTGCTTCTTCCTCCTAGAATCAGCTCCCGCTTCCCCGTTGCTAAGCACCATTTGGCTTCTCCCTGCCTAAGCCTCCTCATCTACAAATGGGATAACGGTAGCCAGGACCTTCTGGGCTCTTCTGAAGAGCTTGGACTGGTACCTGGGATCTAGAGAGCATCCGACAGGCTGAGCGTGCCCATCCTTTGCTTCCAGCGCTCAGGACAGTTTCCACTGCCACTTGCGGGCACCGCTGCATAGTGACACGATTCCAGGAAGGAAGTCCTATTGATCTGCATATCTCCATCATCCTGAAGACAGGTCACTGCTCAGAGTAGATCTCGTGGACCCAGGCATCTTTTGAGGGGGACACGTTGGGGAGGGAGGGGGGCACGTTTAGCATCCTTCTCCACTGCTCTTAGAAGCGGCCTTCCTGGCTGCTCCCTCTGGGTGCCCTCGCCCCCTTCGGTGCCTGCCATTTGGGAGGTGGCCCCATCCCTGGGTCTGGCCAGGTGCTTTTCCAGTTGGGGCCCAGGGCCTCCCTGGCCGTCCTGGTTAGTTCAGAGAGAGGCCTGTACTAGTTGCACCAGTGACAGGCAGCCCAGGAATGCTGTGAAAGCTCAACAGGTGCCTGGAGCTCCACAGAGGAAACTGAAATAAGTGAACACAGTGGAACACAGACCCAAAAGAGGGAGAGAGATTCCTGATCACAGCTTTTTAGCACCTGGATCCAACCCTGCCTGAAGGCTGTATGCTCTGGCCCAATACATTCTCTATTTGCTTCAGCTTGTCATTATTCACCAGCAGAAAATAGTCCTACCTAAGCAAAAAAGGCGTTAAAGAAATATTTTTTAAAAATTGGGAGCGGATGTGGCTTAAGTGGTTGAGTGCCCGTCTCCCACATGGGAGGTCCTGGGTTCAGTCTCTGGTGCCTCCTGAAAAATCAAAAACAACAAGCAAAACAAATGAAAAACCCTACTCAGGGGAGCCGATGTGGCTCAGTGGTTGAGCGCCAGCTTCCCACGTACGAGGTCTCGGTTCAATACCCAGCCCTGGTACCTCAAAAAAAAAAAAAAAAAAAAAAAAAAATCGGATTTTCTTCCAGCAGGGGCCAAAGATTCGTTGAGTTTCCATGGCAGAACTATGAAAAAAGAACTTTACAGAGTCTTCTTCCCCCCAAAGAGTGTGAAGCATGGCCTAAGAAAGCAGAGGATGGAGGGGCCTGCCCCCTTCCCTCTGGAACTCAGTCAGAGTGCCATCATCCACTCCTGCTGCTTACAAGGCATTTTCACCCTTGCCTTGTCATCAGCACCCCCAGGACCCCTGGAAGGCAGGCTAAGCAATCACTTTTCCTTTCCTCATATGAGTAAGGACATCGACTTCGAAAGGCTACATGCACAGGCCTGTCGGACGGCTAGAATCTGGCTGAGTGAACTAAAAGCCCGGCTTGCCTCTGCTAATCGCGGTGATAATTACAAAGATTTCCCCTTTCCCGCCAGAGGTGCGGTGGTTTCTAACGCTCCTTCAAGACGACAGGCAGAACAACAGCTTGGAAGTTCATTTTGAATGGATAACCGCTAAACGGGCCACGCAATCTGCTGGGTCAGAGCAGCAAAGGAGCACGGCTGGGTGCCACAGCGAGGGGGCCCAGGCCACGTAAGGTCAGGCACCCACGCCTGTAAACGAGCTCTACACTCCAGTCAAAAGGGAACGAGGGTCCTTTTGCTTTCAATTTCCAGGATTAAAGGAGCTAAAAATCTCCATATCTTTGGTCAGTTTTTTTTTTTTTTTTTTTTTTTTTTGGGGGGGGGATTCAATATGAGCCTTAAGTGCCTGTTTTTATTTAGTTAACCCATGTTAAACCTCACCAGCTCAAACTAATATTTGGGAGTAAACATCTAAGTAAGAAGACTGAGTAGGATTCCCAAAATTCCGTGCTCATTACTGCCATTTACATAACTGATGAGAAGAGGTTTCTCGAGGGCGATTAAAAGTTGGTTTTCTCGGGCATTTAAGCGTGGCCTCCTCCCACCTCCTTCCTACACGACAACGTGCAGGGCTCAGCACTGCGCTTCTGGCAGGCGGGATCGGCTGGAGAGAGAAACACCACCTGACTCCTGCGTGGCCCTGCTGGGACAGGATGGAAGGTAATTGAAGCCACATATTTTTATTTTCCAGGATGAAACACACACAAAAAAGCTGGGTTTTGGGACATGTATCTTTTCACAGTAGCTGAAACGATAGCACAAAATTCAGCAGCAATACTAGCTTTGCCCTTTGGCATAAAGTTCCTTTGCCACAGCCTCCCTGAAAACTTTTCCAAATTTTCTGATTATTAAGGTGATATCAGGGTCTCAGCATCCGTATTAGTCAGGGAAAGAGAGCCAACAGGAGATATCTGTAAATACCATGATATTTTATAAAATTTTCTCAGGTGGCTGTGGGAATGCACAAGTCCAAATTCCGTGGGGCAGGCTGCAAGCTGGGAACTGCAGTGAAGGTTTTCAGTGACTTCCCCAGGAGAAGCCGGCTGGCTGAAATCGAAATGGAAATTCTCCTTTCTGACTGCTGAAATCATCACTTCTCCCTCTAAGGCCTTCGGCTGACCGGACGAGACGTCTCTCCTTGCTGAAGGCCATCTCCTCGGTTGATTGTGGATGTCATCAACCTTCAGGCAATGTAAGTCCACGAAATGCCCTCACAGTAACAATCAGGCCAGGGCTTGCTGGAACAGACAACTGGACACCGTGGCCTGCCAAGCTGACACCTCAGCCTCACCTTTGCATCTTCCTTCCTCAAGACCAAAAAGGCCAGGGAATGGAATACGGATAAGAAGACACCTCGAGTTTGAATCTAGCCCTGCGACTCGTTAGTGGTGGTGGTGAGCAAACTCCTAAGCCTCTCTGCATCTTCATTTCTAACGTGAAGACAGATATAAAGCCGACCTCGATGGATATTAAGACGATTAAAATTCTTGCGGTGTGTCTGGCACAAAGTCGGGGCTAGAGAGACCTTAGTTTCTTCCTTCCCCTACTTTGTGCTTCCTCCTTATACATATGCACGTGCCTTCAGTAATATTCCGTTTTGTCTTCTACCTTGAATGCTGTGCTTTCAGAGGGACCAGGAGGCTGAGGTTCAAACACAGGTCGTGCCAGTCACAAGCCCCAAAACAGGGGCAAGTAAGGAAGGTTTTCGCCTCAGCACACCCTGGAGTAAAGCATTCCAATGGCAGCCTGCCTCTCAGGGTCGCTGCGGAGAGCAAAGCACTTAAAACAGTATCTGGCACACAGAAAAACCCAACAAGGGTTAGCGGCCGTTATCATTGTTACCCACAAATTTTGTCCTACATTAAGCTTAACTGCAAATAAAACTTCAAATGAGCAACAGAAAGAAAGCATATTTATCTTTAAAGGACACTTCACTTCGTATGCAGCACACGTACCAGACGGCACAGGTGACTCAGAGGGAACATTTTTCAAACTTCACAGGCTAACAATTGAACTTTCTAGCATTGAACTGAATTTAAAAAACTCAGCAAAAAGGAGGGACAGGACACCAGCAGATGTCAACGTCAGATTTAAAATCCGCAGGTAGACGTGCTGCCCAGGTACATGCCAGCTGGCGGCATGGGTGCTTTGCACTTGATTCATGCAGGTTTGCTTTAAGGACAAGGTAAGCTGCAAACCATGGACATAAGTGCCACGTAAATGTTGAGGACCATAGATCCAAGACAAAAGATAAATCAGGAGGAGATTTCCGAGAACCTTCCCTCACGCGTGCATGCTGAGCTCCGTTTTCCGGCTCCATTCCTGGCTCCGTGCTCGCCTTTTACTCTCTCTTACGCCTGCCTCATCACAGGTGCCAAGGAAACACTCTGGGGAAGAGGAAGTTTCAAGAGGCTCACGTCCACACCTGGAGAGTCTGGGTTTGCGAAGCAGTTGAGGAAAAACTGGGGACAAAGGGTGTCAGCAGCCTGGGAATGAGAAGAGCTGCTCTCACCCCATGCAAAAGAAAGGAGAATTAAGGCAGCAGTTGCTATTCCGTGTGGGAAACAACCCAGGAAATGATGTGAGCCAAGAAACAGCCACTTTCCAGGACTCGGCCTGTCCACTAAATTCCATGGAATAGTCGTTTTGTCTACCCTGGCTTAAGGCTCTGAAGAAGCTTTAGGGATGTGAACACTAAGGAAGGGTTAAAAACGGGTTAAAAACAGCTGGTCTTCTTACAAATCACCCCTCTCCCCATTTCCACCAGTCTCCAAATCACAAAGATTCATTTGCAATGCCCCTGGGTAGAACTGGATAAGGCCCATCAAGAGCCTTTCACTCATTCATTCATTCACTCATTCATTCATTCATTCAACAAATGCTTAACACACAACACATGTTATTCTAGTTGCCTTGGTATATTTTCAGAGAAGGCAAAAATCCCTGTCTTCATGGAGTTTATAGTCTAGCAGAGCGGAGGGGGGACAGATAATAAACAAGAGAAATAATTTATAAACCATATAGGATATGAAAAGGTAAAATGTGCCATGGAAAACCAAAACTGTAAGATAGGAAAAGGGGAATCAAGAGTGTGAGGAGATAAGGGTTTAATATCCAGGATATATAAAGAGATGTTACAACTCAACAATAAAAAGACAAATGACCCAATTAAAAAATGGGCCAAAGACTTGAATAGACATTTCTCCGAAGAAGAAATACAAATGGCAAAAAAACACATGAAGAAATGCTCAACATCACTCATGATTAGGGAAATGCAAATCAAAACTACAATGAGGTATCATTTCACACCTATCAGAATGGCCACTATTAAAAAGACACAGAACTACAAGTGTTGGAGAGGATGTGGAGAGATAGGAACACTTCTTCACTGTTGGTGGGAATGCAGGATGGTACAACCACTATGGAGGACTGTTTGGCAGTTCCTAAAGAAGTTGAATATAGACTTGCCACGTGACCCTGCAATACCACTACTGGGTATATACCCAGAAGAACTGAGAGCAGTGACACGAACAGACATCTGCACACCGATGTTCATAGCAACATTATTCACGATTGCCAAAAGTTGGAAACAACCCAGGTGTCCATCAACAGATGAATGGATAAACAAACTGTGGTCTATTCACACGATGGAATATTATGCAGCTGTAAGAAGAAATGAAGTCATAAAGCATATGGCAACATGGATGAACCTGGAGGACATTATGTTGAGTGAAGCAAGCCACACACAAAAGGACAAATACTGTATCAATGCATTACTATGAACCAAATATATTGTGTAAAATATTGTTTGATTCACAAAACAAAAACAAAAACAAAAAAACAAACAAAAAATAAAACAACAACAAAATTTACATGTATCCATTACATTTAATTGAGAAATGTATATATTTATTCATCTGTGTTTACTTTTTAGTTTTTAATTGCTTATGTTTTCAATTATTAAATGTACAAAATAAAGTTAAAAAAAATACACTGAAAAAAAAAAAAAAAGAAAAAAGAATGGCAATAACAAGTACTGGCAGAACGTGGAGAAACTGGAAGCTCAGACACTGGGTGGGAATGTAAAATGGTGCAGCCTCTTCAAAAGAGTCTGGCAGTTCTTCGAAAAGTTAAATGCAGAGCTAGCAATTGACCCAGCAATTCCACTCCTATGCACCTACTCAAAAGAAATGAAAAACACATGTTCACAGAAAAACTCGTACACAAAGGTTCACAACAGCATTATTCGTAAGTGCCAAAAAGTGGAAACAACCCAATGTTTATCAACCAACGAGCTGTAAATGAAACGTGGCGTTGCCGCAGAACGGACTACTGGGCGAAAACAAACGAAGCTCTGATGCTACGACACGGATGAAGCTTGAAAACACGATGCTGAGGGACAGAGCCAGGCACAGAGACCCCATACTGCATGAGTCTATTTACATGAAATGTCCAGAAAGGGCAAAGCCATAGACAGAAAGCAGATTAGCGGCTGCCTAGAGCTGGGGGTAGGCATGGTTGGGGAAAAAGGGGATGATTGCTGAAGAGCATGTGATTTGGGGGAGTGATGAAAATGCTCTAAAATTGCTTGTGGTGATGATGGGACAATTCTGTGAACATATGAAATTACACTCTAAATAGGTGAGTTATGTGGGTGTGAATCATATCTTAATAAACCTGTTAAAAACAATGCTGGGGAGGGGAGAATTCGAAAAAGTATGATCAAAGTAGGCCTCACAAAAGAAATGGAATTTTTAGTTTAAAACCCTTTCAAAAAAGAAATCTCCAGGCTCAGATGGCTTTACTGTTGAGTTCTGTCAACCATTTAGAGAAGGAGTAACATGAATACTATACGATCTCCCAGGAGTAGAGGAGGGAACATGTACCAATTCATTTTATGAGGCCAGCATTACCCTGATAGCAAAACCAGACAGTGTCAGCACAGGAAAAGAAAACGACAGACCAATATCATGAGTCCTCAACAAAACGTTAGCAAATAAATTCCAGAAACATACAGAAAAAATAATAACATCACGACCTCATGGGGTTTATCCCAGGAAAGCAAAACTGATTCGATATTCAAAAATCTATTAACGTAATCAACCATATTAATAGTCTAAAGAAGAAAAACCACATGGTCCTATCGATTGATAGATAAAAATTGTTTGAGAAATTCAACATCTATTTGTAATAAATACTCTCAGAAATGCAGGAATTAAAAAGGAACTTTCTCAACCTGGTAAAGGGCACTGACAAAAAACTTTCAGCTAACATCCTACTTTCCCTTTAAGCATGGGAACAAGGCAAGGATGCCCTTCCTCACCACTCCTAGTCCCGGCTAATGTGATAAAGCAAGAAAAAGAAATCAAAGGCACGCAGATTGAATAGGAGGAAATAAAACCGTTCCTGTTCATGGATGATGTAATTGTCTGCACAGGCAATCCTAAGGAATCGCCACTAGAACCACTAGAATAACCAAGTTTAGCAGACAGCAGGGTGCAGCGATATCCCATATACTAGCCATGAACTGTATAGTATAGTATAGATTTTAAAGCAAAATCTTTAAAAATATGGTTTAAAATAGCTCAAAAATAGAGAAAAGACAAGGAGAGAAAAGCAATACTTAGGTATAAACCAAATACTGTAGGCTGAAAACTTCAAAATGCTGATGAAAGAAATAAGAGCTAAATAAATGGAGAGACATACAGATCATAGATTGGAAGTGTCCATAAGATAACAAATCTCTCCAAACTGCAACATAGATTTAATGCTATTCCAATAAAAATCCCAGCAGGGCTGATTCTAGATGTGTTATGAAAAGGCAAAGGAAGTGGACTAGCTGAAACAATTTTGAAAATAAAGCATAAAGTTGGAGAAATCTTGCGGCCACTTTGTGAGGCAGTGTGATATTGTGGACGGGACAGACATAGAGAAAACAGACCAGGACTGGGAGAGCAGAAATAGACCTCCACAGTGCGTGCGACGGTCAGGCTAATGTGTCAACTCGGCCAGGTAATTGTGCCCAAGCAAGCACTGGGCTAATCGTAATACAAGGACATTTATGGGCTTTAGTCATCAGTGAGTTTACTGCATAGATGGCTGATTACATCTGCATCAACCAGGGAGATTGCCGTCAGCAATCAGTGACATTTTATCCAATCAGCTGACTGCCTTAAGAGGAGAAGTGATTTCAGCATTCAGAGAGAATTTCCCAGCTCATCTTTGGACAGCCTACATCTCCCGGGAACTCATCAAGGACTTTCAATGGACTTTCGTCGGAGCCCCTTGGCTTGCAGCCTGCCTGCGGAACCTGGACTTGTGCATCCCCACGGTCAGAGGGTGAGAGGCTCTTATAAAATCTTATATTATTGACAGCGATCTCCTGTTGATTCTGTTTCCCGAGAGAACCCTGACTAATATAGTGTGGCCAAGTGATTCTTGACAAAGTGCGAGCCTAATTCAATGGAGAAAGGACAGTCTTTTTAACAGATGCTGTTGGGAAGTTCTCAGACATGATACCAGAAGTATGATCCTGGAGGAAAACACTGAAAAACTGTACTTCATCAACCTTAGAAATTTTTGCTCTGTAAAAGACATTGTTAAGAGAATGAGAGACAAGCTATAGTCTGGCAGAAGATATGTGCAAAGAACATATCTGACAAAGGCATTGCATCCAGAATATATTTTTTAAAAAAGAACTGTCAAAACTAATCATTAAAGAAAAAAAAAAAATTGGCCAGGTTGAACAGACACTTTACCAAAGAGAATGTATGGAAGACAAATATTACTAATTGATGTTTTAAAATGGTGCAAAGACCTTTTAATGGGGTCTTTTCAACAAAGGGTGTTGGAATAATTGGACATAAGATGCAAACAATGAACCTTGACCTATATCTCGCACCTTACATAAAAATTAACTCAGAATGGATCATGGATCTAAATGTAAAACAAAAAGCCATAAAACTTTTGGAAGAAAACATAAGAGAAGATTTTCATGATCTGGGATTAGGCAAAGAGATCTGAGAAATGACACTAAAATCATGATCCATAAAGGAAAAACTATACATATACACACCTGTGTGTGTACAGACATGCAGCGAGGGGAGAGCGGAAAAAAGTGGAGAGAATTTTCAGATCAGTATGAAAGAAAACGTGCCCCAGCAGTCAGAGCTGGGACCCGGAGTTCAGGAAGAACTGGATAACGGGTAAGGTCCTCTACAACTCTAAAACGCTCTCTAATTTCAACTGAAAACTCACGAAGCGTCGTATTACAGAAACAATAAACAGCGTCTGGCTGTATTTGGTATTGATAGTCCCAATTCTAAACTCCCCGTAACCTAAGAGGCACCCGCCAGGACGTAAACCGGGCGCCGAGAGGGCAGCCGTCACGCTCACTGCGCGACAGGGCACCCCAGGCGGGGGTCCTGAACCGGCCTCCGCGAGGCCGGCTCTGCCTACTTTTGTTGGGTGGCCTGCCCGAACCCGACCCCTGGACTGGAGTTGGAGAAAGGAACCCAACAGCACGGTCCTCTTCGCGGTGAAGCCTCCGCGGCTCCCCTCTGCTGACAGAGAGGGACACAACTCTGCAGGCGGTGCTAGCGGCCAGGGGTTCAGGCGGGTGGCCGGGGACAGCTTACAGCGGCCCAGACCCACCGCGCTCCCGAGCCGTCCTGCAGGAGGCGTCCTCCAGGAGGCGTCCTCCAGGCCACCCAGGCTCTCCCTTCCCGCCATCCCGTCCTGACCGCTGGCTGCAGCCTGTCCCCTCCCTCCCCTACTCCGGGTTCTCCATTTCTGATACGCGGCTTGGGGGTTCTTTGGGGTTTCAGATTCTTCCTGGGATTACTCCCTGGCCTCCGTAAGGGAGGGAAATCTCGCCTCCTTGGTTCCCTGCCGCATGGCTCGCGTCTCCGAGGGCCCGTGACTCACAGGAAGTGCTCAGTGACAAAGCAGTGCTGCCCACGGCCTGAGCACAGACCTCTGTGGGGCCCGGATTTCCACACAGTAAAATGGAAAAGGAGGACGCTCCAGCTGTTGGAAAGATGAAAACGAGTGACGCCAAGTCACCCATGAGACTTCGCTGGCGGCTCTCGGGGTAGAGGAGCGAGTGTGGGGCTGTGGGAGCTGCAGGCAAGGTGCAGGAGCATGTGGGGCCATGGGAGCTGCAGGTGGGGTGGCGGAGGGAGTGTGGGGCCGTGGACACTGCAGGTGGGGTGGAGGAGGGAGTGTGGGGCTGTGGGAGCTGCAGGCAGGGTGCAGGAGCATGTGGGGCCATGGGAGCTGCAGGTGGGGTGGAGGAACGAGTGTGGGGCCGTGGACGCTGCAGGTGGGATGGTGGAGGGTGTGTGGGGCTGTGGGAGCTGCAGGTGGGGCGGCGGAGGGTGTGTGGCCGTGGACGCTGCAGGTGGGGTGGAGGTGGTAGCGTGGGGCCGTGGTAGCGAGTGTGGGTCTTGACACGGCAGAGTGACAGAGCATGAGCTCTGTCTCCGTAAGGTCTGGGGAGATGCAGGCTCCTTAGCGACGCAGGGGAAGGAATCCTGCCCTTCGCCAAGCCTCAGCCCCGAGAAAAACAGACGTAGGAGAAGCTGTAGCTGGAATTCTGAGCCTAAAGGAAAGGCGGGGACAGACCCTCACACAGAGACCCTAAACGCAGAACTTCCTGCTCTGCGGCAAAGCCAAAGTGAGGAGAAAAAGAAGGCAAACAGTACGTTTCAAAAATGGATTATCTTTTTCCTTGGGGAAAAAAAAAAGCACAACACTGCAAAACACAACTTTCCACCTTTTGAACAATTAACAGTTGTTATCTCGTCTTCCAACAAGGTGACGCTCTTACCTGCCGAGGTTTCTCTAAACTTCTCGCTAGTCTTCTTTCTCCTCCATTTCCAAGGCTTGAAGATTTTGCCAATGGTTGAGAGCTTCCCCTTCCGCTTGAAGGGAGGTGTCTGTGAGCCAGCTGTGGGGCCATCTGAGTTTGCGACGGAAGCTTTGTCCAGTCCGTCAACTGTAGGAGAAGAAGGAAAATCAGAGTCAGGAGCTGGAAGCCCACCAGCGGTCTCCTCCCATTGCTAACGGCAAGCACTCCCACGCAGGCTCCCGCACATGCAGCCTGCTGTGTCCCACAGCCTGGCTTGTTCCCTGATAGCACTCAGTCAGAAAGGACAGTCCCTTAGGTGGCCGTCCTGGGGAAAGAGAAGAGCAGCGCGAGATTTACAACAGGCAGGGCCAGGCAAATAACGGTCTGAGAAAGGCAGTCAGACCCTGTGCGGCAGCTCCCTCGATATCCTGCACAGGCACTGAGATGGACGATCTTCAGAGGCTGGTTAGCCTGTTACAGGCGTGGTTCACTTCTTCTCCAAAATTAAAATTAGTGCCAACAAGTTAAACTTCAATTTTTTTTTTTTTTTTTACAATGCTAGAATGATCTCTTGGTTCCAATACCAAAAAGTTTGCAGCTTCAAATAAACGGATAGCTAGTATAACGGCAAGAAACTGTGGGAATGGGGGTCCTGTGTGTGAGGGGACACACCTTCACATGCCTTCACCAGGAGAAAGGCACAAGTACTGCGTTCAAATCAGACGGGCAACAGCAGTGGCTTCAATGTCCCAACTACCTGATTTTAATGGCAAAAAGCTGGAACTAGCCCCGTGTTCATCAACAGGAGAACGGATAAACACACTACAGTATTATTCCTCCCGTGCATTATGACGCAGCAATCAAAAACCGTGCACCTCTGAGACATACAGCACGGCTGCATCTCGAAACCATTGTGCTGCAAAGAGCCAGACTCAGAAGACTACATTAGGATCCCACTCACATGAAGTTCTGAAATAGGCAAAAGAAAAGAAAATCAGAACAGGGGTGCTTCTTGGCGGAGGCAGCAAGAGGAATTCCCAGACAAGTGCACACACGGATCCTGGGCACAGAAGGCAGTGGCCAAGGCACTTGGCCTGATCCTGTGAGCTGTCGCAGGTGACACTGGACACTGGCCTCTAGGACCACTGAATGGCTGCCTTGTCTTGCCTGGTGATGGAAATTCACTCAACACATGGAACTCATGATTTTAGATATTTTACTTATGTAAGCTTTAATCAAAAAAAAAAAAAAAAAAAAAAAAAAGCAACAACTACAAACAGTGAAGCCCAGTTAATGATAGGCAAGATGTCCATCAGAAATAATACATGGACGGGCAGATGACTGAGAGGTGGATAAATACATGGTAAAGTGAAAACAAGCATAGTGGTAACCAGTGTTGATCTCGGTGGGGGCAGGTGGGAGTTAACATGCGATTCTTTCATCCTGTCTGAAAGTTTGAAAATTCTCATAACAAAATACTGGGAAAACAAAACAAGACAAACATCGAATGGCAAGGACTTCTGCTTCTGGAAGATGGAGTAGGCTTACTTCCCCCTTCTCCCGCCAAGTTCAACTGGAAACCCTGCATATTAAATGTACAGCAAACACAAGACTCTGAGAAGCGGAGAGAAGAAAGCAGATAAGCCAAGGACCCCAGGACCCGGGAACAAAGTGGCATGTGAGTTCCCTTAGTTTTCTTTTAGCCTCATCATCCCCGACTTGGAGCTAAGGACGTCAGCAACCAAGAAGCACCAACAGGCACAGGCAAAAAACCCTCAACGAAGTCCTGCTCTCTCCAGCCAAAGACCGGGAAAGGGGCTGCCCAGCACACAATGCATTCAGCGCTCCACTGCAGCCAGCCTCACAAGGCACAGTGGCCACCCACACCAGCAGGTCAGAGGCGGTGCCCACAGCAGCAGAGACCACGTGGGCCGTAACCACGTGAGGGGACAGCGGTGCTGCAGAGGCCTAGGGGAGAGTCAGGACATTCGCCCCCACCAGCAGTCACAAGGCCGCTCCCACCTGAGTGTCAGTGGGGGTTGAAATCCACCTCCACCCCCACCTCAGACAACAACGGAGGCTGGGTGGGGAACCTGGACTTCCTCTTCATCTGGAGGCGAGGCAGCGCCCTCCCCCATACCTCAAGGCACAGGGATTTTATAAGGTCCAGCGCCTCGTAATACAGAACTGTCCAGGTTCCCATCGAAAATCACTGGTCATACCAAGAACCAGGGAGATCTCAAAAGGAAGGAAAAAAGACAATCCCTCGATGCCACACCAAAGCCTCATGATCTCGCCTTCCCAACAAGGGTGATAACTGGCAGGTAAGGTCAAGTGGAGATGCAAGTCCGTCCCGGAGGTCAAG
>JAKSZT010020074.1:4109846-4124258 GCA_026826555.1 Tolypeutes matacus | reverse complement strand
AGGAGGTCCTCCTTGGAGACAACAGCACAGCCAGCAGCTCCTTCCCGCTTGACCAGGAGGTCCTCCTTGGAGATGGACAGCACGTCGCGCCAGCAGTTCCTTCCCGCTCGACCAGGAGGTCCCCCTTGGAGACGACAGCACAGTGCGCCAGCAGCAACTCTCATAGCAGCCAGACTGTTTGCAGAGCAAAAAGCCAAGAAGCCGCTGCATGTCCAGGATAGGCACTAAATCTGGGTTACTGGCCTGGGGTCTTACCATCCAATTGGGATGCAGAACTGGAAGCCAAGGAGAGTCCTAGACCCAGCCCTGCTGCTTAAAAGCCCTGAGGCCGTGAGCAGGAGCCACAAGAGTCACTGCTGCCATGGGAGACTGGGCTCCGTGCTCTCCAGCTCCTCTCCAGTTTTCACGACTCTCCCCATGGCTATGTGGCAACACGATCAAGCCTGTAAGCCCCAGTAAGACCCCCTCCAAGTGCTTCTTGAATATTGCCCCATGAGTCCTTGTCACAGCCCTAGGCAATGGGTACTGTGAGTATCCCCATCTTATAGCTGGGGAGGCTGCAGCCCAGAGACACCAAGAGGCCTACCTGAGGTCACACAGCCCACAGGTGGGAGTTAAACTCAGGTGGTTTGTCTCCAGCATGGAGGGTGGGCCACAAGGAGAAGAGGGCTCTATTTTAAGAGAAGACAGACATAAATCTACTAATAAGTCAATTCCACCCCTAGTCACTGCCTTGGGCTACTCCAAACAGTCAGGGCAGCTCCCTTCTGCTCCCGAGAACCACGCCGAGTCATCACCATCAGCTGCACGCCTGCTGTGGCCCTCAGAGCGAGTGGCCTCATCTGGCTGTACAGAGCCCTTATTTTCAATAATATTAATTTAGAAGTCTGATTCTATCCATCTGTTTTTTAACTTGTTTTCCTAACAGAGACATCCATTATGTTTAAACTCCCAGAGGGAAAAGCTCATAAAGATTACCGTCTGCCTGCAAGCACCGACAGAGAATTCCAGCATTTAAACTTGAGGCCGAGAGGATTGCAGAACGAAGAGTGTCTGCTCACTCACTGACATCCCTGGACCCACCACATATATCTAACAGCTTAAATCAAGTCCCTGGTATTTGGGGCTTAAAGAAAGAGGAGAAGGGACACTTTGCAGATGGAAAGTTGAAGTTAAGATAAACAGCAACAGTCTAAGCTTCTGCTGTCCCTTCAAAGAGCCGTTGCACTAGGCCAAGGGCTCCCTCTGCGAGCAGACACTCTGTCTCTGCTTAGGACAGCAGCACGCTGGTGAGAGGTGACATGCCACCTCCTACAATGAAGGCCAGCGTCTGGGGGTGAACGCGTGGCATGCCTGTGAAAGGGACGGCCTCGCCAGGGGAATCTGCTAAGTGAGAGAATTCCACCCTATCCACAGCAGAAGGGACCACCCTGCTCCCACCAAGCACACACACTCGGGAGACGTGGCAGATCTCGTACGGATACTGCACAGTAAAGCCAGACAAAATATAATGACTTTTAGGTAGGTAGCAAAATTTTGCTACAGGTCTAATTATGAAAGCTTTCTCATAGAGGACGAATTTAAAAGAAATATTAATGAAATACCACATTAAATCTGGACCCAAGTCTTTAGGTCAGAAGGCTGGGGAGGCACATCAGAGCCCCGAGGGTCCGCACGAATGTGCTGACCCAGTCTGTGAGTCCGGCAGTCCTCCTGGAAGCCACACCAAGTCCCCAATGCCAGGACCTGTGGAGGCCAGGGGCCACACGAAGTGATCTGGACTGTCCCAGGCAGAAATGTAAAAGGAGAGCAGGTAAGATCTCCCACAGAGGAGAATTCACACCAGCTGGCCAGCAGGATTCCCCACGGCAAGCGGATCTATATCCTTGTGGCAGGAAGGGGTGCAAAATTCAGGCTCCCAAATGTGGGCGCAGCAGTGGAAATGGACTGGAAATGATGAGAGGATCCAGGAGAGCAGACAGCTGCGACGGGGCCAGGCAAGAAGCCGACAGGGAGGAGGGACGCCTGTGTGTTTAAGAAAGCCGAGGGGCTGGCAGGACACTTGGGAAGATGTCCAGCACAGTCAGAAATGCCTTTTTGGTGCATGAGGAAGCAGTCAGAGTTGAAGTGATCTGGGGGCAACGTCTAAACAGAAGTGGCAGCGGAGGGCCAGGGGTCCGTGCTGAGGGAATGATTCCATCTGGGAGGCTGCAGGCAGCAGGCAATGGAGGGCAAGAAGGGCAGAGTGAAGGGAAGCGCTGTTTTAGATCCACAAAGTGTGGGGGCTGAACTCCCCAGGATAATCACAGGACTGGGGTGGAGAGGGAGAGCCAGCACCTCGTCCAGAGAACAGCCCGGAGGTGTGAAGGGAAGCGCGGTAGGAAGTAGAATGATGATGAAAATGAAGGACAGGGATGGAGAGTCACGCCTGCCTCCATTTCAGATGGTAACTGGTAACCAGGGAAGCAGTGTAGCCAAGGGGAGGTGGGTTTCAGACCAAACCAAGGAGAGGAGGAAGGGGAAGTCCACAGAAAGGGTGATGTAGAACTCTGCTTACTGTGGAATGGAGCCATTCGTTCACAATCAATTTATTGGGCAACTCTTACAGACAAGGGCATCGGGCAAGAGGTTGGAGGCCTGCCCTTGGGAAGCCTACAGTCCAGGCAGCTGGCATTACTGCAGTAACAGCCCGAGAACAGAAGGATGGAGTGGAGCGAAGCTCGAAGGGCCGTGCATCCTGGGAGCCCAGAGAGGCACCGAGGCGGTCTCCAGGTCGGAGCAAACTGGTTTGAGAGCCACAGAGAGTAAGTCCAGTTTCATGATGTTCCTTCAAATTAAACAAGAAGCCATTTAACAGTCACCCAAAAAGCAAAGGATTAACATACCTTAGTTTTTAGTTTGTGCCCGATTTTCTTGATCGAGAGAGGTAATTCCAGCAGCTGATTATTAGAAATAACTTTATAACCATGATGGCTTTAGTGTTTTTATATTTTTTCCTCCAATACAGTCTTAAATTACAAGATGCCCTGCATGGGATGAAGCCAGCATCCCAGAGAGCAAGCCTTGCCAGCAAAGCCCTGGGCACATGCCCCGCACGGAGACCTGGATCCCAGTAAGCCTCCGTCCAGCCCAACAGCTCATCCCCAAATTCCATTCCGATGTGACTTTTATTAAGCCTCGATGCTGGCCTGGGAAAGGAATGCTGAATGTGAACTAGAACGATGAAAGAACCCCTAACGGAACTTCAGAAGTAGCTAGTTGCAACACACCTACTTTTCCAGAACCCATGAAAATAACCTTTTATTGTTGTTATTAAGTGAGTAGAAAAAAGGAGAGTGCCTCCTTGAGGATCAAGGATATGAAAACAAAAATACCAGCCCTCATCCTCAACTGGGCAGTGGCCCTGGGCTGGGCCCAGACCAGCGAAGGTCTTCGACAAATATTGACAAAATGAATGACTGAGTCACAAACGCTGGGCAGTAATTCACAAGGCATGACCCAACAGGCTATGATTTATTTTAGTAGGCCTTTCAAGTTTTTACAGTAGAAACTGTTTCCAACAATGCCTTCCTGTAAAATTCCAAATATTTTGAAAGAAAATATAACAAACACTAAAGTTGGAAATTGGGAAATTATCAAAGCCAGCGGGAAAGAGGATGCCCACTCACAAGAACGGTACAGACGGTGTTGGCAAATGTTTCAGGTAGGCAAACACTTTACTCCTGCTCACTATGAAAAATAGTTGCAATAATTTATATCTGAAATAATCTTTTTTTTTATTTTTTTAAGATTTTATTTATTTATTCATTTATCCCCCCCCTTGCTGCTTGTGCTCACTGGGTCAGCTAACCACGCCGTGCGGGCAGGCTTGCCTTCACCAGGAGGCCCCGGGAACCGAACCCGGGGCCTCCCATATGGTAAACGGGAGCCCTACTGACTGAGCCACAGCCGCCTCCCGTGAAATAATCTTTTAAAAGAACTTTCTGTTTCCTCACAGTGATGGGGATGAAAATTAATTTTTTCAAGAGCTTCCCGTACCACCACCCCAGTCACATTTCCTTCTTCCTTCTCTAAATATTCCTCTTAAGCACCTCTGATTTTCCTTCAGTCTTCACCTTCTTTCTCCTAACTGGGAAGTCAGAAAAGCAATTTAATTTCATGGCACAGAAACTGGAAATAGCAAACTGTCTAACTAAATTGGCACTGATTCCACTATTGCTTTTGTTTTCTCCCATTCATTTTAGGCACTACACATAAGGTTTCCAATCTCTCCGAAAACTATGAGACCACATTTTCAGCCTGAAATGGAATTCTTTCACAATATAAGAGTATTGTGGGTACGTAGCTCCGTCCCAATACTTTAGACTTTCCATGCACTAAGTATATCAGAGCCTGAAGCCCACGAGGCTTTCTGCAGCAGCGGCAAGTTTTTTTCCCAATCCAAAGAGAACACACCACCTCTCCCAGCTCACTTTTGACTGGAAAGGTCTCCCTTCATCCCAGCCTCCCTCTGATGGGACGTGACCAGCTGTGACTCTGTCCTACACCTGGACCTCCAGGGAAGAAAATGTTTTTGTGTTGTTTAGTTCTTTACCTATTTGGCACCCTGGTGACTCTCTTAAGAAATGAAAACTAATTAGTCACTGTAAAAGCACAGACCCAGATCTGCAGTAGAGGGAAATCATGCCCTCAGGGGCCAGCAAGCCCGGAACTGAAGGCTCCACTCCTGCACCCTTAGGAAGTCATTCAAGCAGTTTCTTCATCCATAGAGTGAGCACTTGGACCCACAGGGCTGATCAGGACAACCTACGGGCAGGCTCCAGGGCCGGCACTCTGGGAGGGCCGGCTCACCTGCACCCAGGCAGGAGAGGGGCTGACAGAGGTCTCGAGGGGAAGGGGGTAGTTTATACACAGCTGGAGCACCCGGGGCAGGGCGCTTTCTCAATTCCCTGGTCTTCTGGAGATCTGTATCTCTCCAAGAAAACCAGAACTCCTCAGCGCGGGCAGCGCACCCCTGAACCTACCAGCTTGCAGGGGCCGGCCACACTGGCCCAGAGCAGGAGAGGGATGCAGCACGGCCGTCATCGACTCCAGTGTACCAAGAAGCCAAGGGCCAGGCTGGCCTTACTGCCCACCAGCTGGGAAGCTGCTGCAGTTTTATCTGCATGCACTCGGATGCATTCACTTGTATCTGCAAAATACACATATTTTTATAGCAAAGTTGAAAAAAAATCCTATTTTATTGAAAAGACTGGTAGCTCTCGGTTCATTTAACACTTTGTGGATCACGTTGAAAATCCAGTTTTGGAGCTGTGCACGTCTTCTCAGGCCACTAGTTGCTGTCACTCTTGGCTCTCCGAAAAGCCTGCACTATATTAAGTGCTGCTGCAGCTGCCGAACCCAGGAAGTTGCATTTCACGCCTGTTTCCAAACATGCCTAATGTCAAAATCTAAAGAGAAAAAACAGTTCCGTTTCACGGTTACACAAAGCCCAGGCCACCTTTAAATTCCGCAGGGCCGCCTGGGCCTGGAAAGAACACTCGTGCCCGGGGTTACCGTGGCCGCACTGGCCACGACAGCAGGATTACGCAGCCTCTGTTCTGCAGCCTTCTTGAGCCCTAACAGAAGGTTTGCGCTCTTTCTCTGCACTCCTGGGTCTGGAGGACCATCGGAGGCCAGGCGGAGCATGCAAAACACCCAGCAAAGATGAACTGAATCGGGGTCAGTTATTTCCATCGTATACAGCACATCTTCCTGTTGAGGCCTCGGGATGCAGGATTTGAAGCTGTGCCGTCAGGGTCTTGGACTTAAATGAAGTGCTCTCATTTAAACACACTGAAGTCTGTGGCTTTTCATCTTCCTGAAGATGGAATGTTCACCTCATTCCAAGCTGCTATGTGCTTCAAAATGCCAAAGTGACAGAGGGAAATCGAAAGGGGAGCTCCTCATGGCCCCCCTCCAACCTCGCAGGATGACTTTTGGGGTTCAGCTCAGAGCACAAACCAAAGAGGTCTTGAAGCAGCGGTTTTGAAATGTTTTCTCTCTCGGCCATCTCAAGGTCTAACCTATCTCTAGGAAACTCCTGGTCCACAAGATGCCTATGAAGCTAAGTGATTCCTGAGGTTATGGGGAATTGTAAATACTCTCAAGAGAGAACCTGGGATTCCTAGATACTGACGCGCCCTAATCCTACGTCGGTGCCTACACAGCTGGAAGGAGCTGTTCCACTTAAAATAAGGACTTTCGAACCCAAAGAGGTGGGCGTGCACATCTGGAGCGGCTCTTAGGTAAGAGCTTCCCCTGGAATCTACCCAGCGCCGGGAGCCGCCACGGAAAGCCGCCGGGTATTTGGCAAATGCGCACGGAACAGAATAGTCATGCATCTTATTACCCACAAATCATCTCCGAACTGCCAACCCCGCTTCACGCGGCGGCAAGAATGTTCTTGTCCCAGCATCACTCCGAAGGGGCTTGGGCACCATCTCTCTTTAGCACCCCAGTTGCTTCCTTTCTTTCTGCGGCAGCTCTTTGCGGAGAGAGATGTTGCTCTGCTCCGGACTGGACACGTCCACGACAGTGAGAGACACGCAGTGGGAAGACAAGCGCGGAAGCGGCGACGTAGCTGACGTGGCACCTGGCAAGACAGCGTCTCTCCAGGTAGACATGAGGCCCCGCCAGGGGCACGCTCGGAGTAGGACGCGGATAAGCACTTCCGGGTTTCCATGCAATCAACTTGGTGCTCCCATCACGAGGCTGGTAATTAGATCCTGCGCCTGGGCAGAAGTGTAACGGTCACACGTCATATTTCCTAACTTTATCCCGTGTACTCTTGCATTCTACGCTTCACTCCCTGAAAGGCTCTGCCCAGCAACCACGGGCCCTGCTGAAAACCCTCCAGGGCATCCTGTACCCAGCTCACACCCACCCCTCCTGAGCGGGGAAAGAGGTACGACGTTCATGCCCAGCTACGGCAACTCCCTAAATCAGGGCGGCCTGGTGTGCGCAAGGAGGCGTACACGCAGTCTGGCAAGCCGCGGCCGAAAAGGATTCCGTTTTAATGTATGGTTCTCAATTCTTTCCAAAGCCTCGTGTTTGATTGTCTTTGTGTTTTCTTTAAAAAAAAAAACAAAAACCAGGCAGTTAAGTTCTTTCCACGCGGCAGGACAGCCGTGGTGCACACAAGTGCCCAGCTCCACCTCCGCGCCCGGAGAGAACAGGCGGCCAGCGCGCTCCCAGGACACGCGGGGCACCCCGCCTCGGCCTCCTCCCAACACCCCTCCGCTCCGGCCTGCAGCCCACAGAAGGATTTTGGAAAACACAAAGGTAAGTCAAGAAAATGTCAGCAGCAACGCTGGGCCTCCTGGTGGGCCTGAGAGCTGGAGGGTGAGGCCAGTGCACCCTGCCCAGGGGCCTCGCACGCCAGCGGCGCCTTCCAGGGCAGGGGCAGCGAGCAGGCACATGCCTTTCTTCATATGGCCCGAAGAGGAACATGTGAAAAGGGTTTTACACAAGTGATTGCTTCCTTCTGGAGGTTCTGGAATTTGCTGCCCACATTTCTAAGTGGGAAAAGGGCTCAGCCTTCTTTTTAGAAACGTCTTTTACTAAAATCCTCTTCTGTACTCGCTTTCCCCTCGTGCCTGCTCTTTGACTTTGATCCCTCATTTGAATAAGTAGCCCGGGTACCCTCAGCGGCCCTCCACAGGGGTCCCCTGAAAAGGCAAGGAGCTGAAACCCACCTGCCTTAAACAGCTACTGCCGTTCCGCAGATAACCTCTTTACGTTCAAATGTGACTATACTTGGTTCAAATCTAGCTACTGTAGGAAATGAATTATTGTGCAGCTTATAGTTCTAATGAAATGTACATGAGATCAGAACGTTTTCTCACAATCAGATTCTGCCAAAACTGTAGCTTCCAATAGCAAGACTTGCTTGGGAGCAGTAAATATGTAAGACAAGTTCATCAAAACATGGTAACAGAACACTTTGCAACTTCTAGCTCAAGTCAAGCTATTCCTTGCCAGAGAAGAGACAGTGTCATTGGAAAGCATACTAATCGCTTTCGAAAAGTACCGCAATCTATCGTATATTTTTCAGAGGTTTGACTCATCTTAAGAATCTCCTGGAATGCTCATTGAAAATACTGATTCCAAGACCCTCTCCTAAAGATCGTGATATTGCTGGTCTAGAATATCAAGTTTGGGAGCATTTTTAGCAAGCACACTTAGGAGATTCTCAGAATCAGGCAGGTGTGTGAAGCATCAACTTTAACTTATAAAACCCCAAGATTCCATCCAGACAAACAACCAGGAGGACAATTCCCTTAAAACTGAAAAGAAAAACATAAAAACTCAGGAAAACTACAATTATTCTATACAGATCTTACCTGTGAATCTCTTTTTTAAAAAGGGGGGGAGGCAATTATCACAGTAAGCATATTTTTTAATTAGTCTGCTTACCTGTAAAACTTTTAAACTTTTATAAAATGATTTTTAGAACATAGCACAGCAGGTCAGAGTTGAATCCTTCTGTAACGATCATCCTAGAAAGTCTTTTTAAATTTAATTAAAAACTACTTGCCCAAAAGAAAAAAACGAGCCCTCTCCATAAGGGGAAAATGTTAATCGTGATTAACTACACGTGAGGCGGGTGAACGCAAACATCACGGCGACTCTGTGCTGCTCCCTGACCACGCAGCCAAGCCACCAGTCGCGCCAGGCCAGAAGAAAGGCACTTTCAAACACAAAACTACGAGTTTTTCTCGAGAAGCCCCGTGTGCTCCGCCAAAATGAGGGAATGAGCCTACATAAAAATAAAAAAAATAAAAAAGATGCAAGATCCAGCAATCTGGAGATGCAGCCCAAGAGGGAAGTGGGAGGAAAGCCAGGACAGCGGTGAAGAGAGCCAGGGCAGCAGTAGGTGGCAGGCTCGGGGAGCTCCAGAATGTGCTGCGACAGGGCAAAGACTGGGTAGACTTCTTATAGATGAACGAGAAAGAATAGCCAAAGTGTCTCAACCTAAGGAGAAGAGGTTTACACAAGTGGAGAAGGGTCTGGGATGATTACGTAGGACACAGCAAAGAAACAAACAACGCATGTAGGAAAAAGCCAGCAGGGAGAAAGCTGGCAGGGAAGAAACAGTGGCCGACGCTTGCCGCGACAAACAGCAGATTTAGCTTTTACCAGTTACAGAGACGTGAGCCGATCAGACACTGAGCTGATCAGAAGCACAATACAGGAACACTGGGAACATGGAGGCGGTGAAAAGACCTGCATCTTGCTCCATTGTGTGTAGCCGGCAGACACTGTGCAAGCTGAAAAGCCAACTCACAGCAATCTAAGCATGCTCTTCAGAGGCGTCAGTACTGAGGAATCCACTCAAACAACTCTGTCCTGGGACACGGCCCACCTTCCAGCAGGTGCCCAGCAATCTGCTCATTCATCACCTGGCCAGGGGCCTGTTCACTATTCCACAAGCAGTTTCCGAGGCAGGCAAATGCCTGGGAATAAGCGATGCTCGGTGGCCAGGACACAGTGCCCTCAGCTCACAGAGCTTACGTCACTGTGAAAGGAGATAACGCATAGACAAGGCCATCTGGGTGACAAGTGCAAAGACGGGGTGGAAAAGGAGCACTGGGCCTGGGTTGGATGGGTGTCAGGGAAGGTCTCTAGAGAGGAAACGCTGGGGCCGAAGCAAAGAGCCAGCTCGCCAGGGCCAGGGGAGGGAGGGCAACACAGAGCCCCAGAGGTGAGGCTGCTCCCGGCTCATCTGACGAGGAAGTTACCAGCGCAGCTGCAGCGCGGGGCGGCAGGAGATGAGGCCAGGCACAGGCTGGAGAGCCTGGCGTGGGAGGTGGGTTTTGTCCCAAGGGCACTGGGAAGACACGGGGGTTCTGAGGAAGGCCTTGATGGCATTTGCATCGAGTTTTAGAAATGACTCCGGCTGTTGCGTGGATAGTGGATTGCAGAAGGGCAAAGAGGAGCAGTGAAGTCAGCTAGTCTACTGCAGCTGTCCAGGCGGTGGGGAGAGAGGAGCCAGTGGGCTGGATGCTTCTGGGAAGGGAAATGGATGGGGCCTCGGACCTCGGGCTACAGTCAGTCCTGAGAGCTGCCAGCACCACTGGATGAAACGTGGAGAGTTGGGGCAAGAGCAGGTCTGGCGGCCAAACACACAGACCTACCTGAGCCTGAAGGCGAGGATAGGGCAGGGCTGCAGGCACAGTGGGCATCACCCTGCCCACTTCCACACCCCCGGTAGGGTGGCTGCGTCTGCCCCTCGGTCGCGGCAGCGGTCCTCCAGCCTGAGCTGTCCCCGCCTGCCTTCCAGCCCGCTCCTTCAGCCCTCCTGGGCACCTCCCGCTCCCCCTCCTGCCCACTCCCCTGCTCCGAGGCGGGTGGACCAAGGTGCCACACGATGTCCCCGAATCAAACCGGCTGGCTGAGGACTCGAGGCCCAAAAACAAAACGAGCATATTCTTAGGCAAAATCCCTCGAGACCATCCTCTGTCCACCAAAATGCCCTTCGTGGTATGGGCTGGAATGTCACACCTCCACAGGGTTCACCTGAGTAAAGAGCCACGCCCCTGGGCTGGCTGAGAAACGCGAGGCAGGGCGCAGTCCAGACTTCTTGTGCGTAAGGCGACTGGCCCGTTCCCTCTGGCTGCTGCTCTTTGTTTTTTGTTCCTCTGCTTCAGATGATGGAGCCAAGAAGTGTTTATTTTCTTAAGACTATTCCTGCCTTAATATCACTTTCCCATCAGTTCAGTCCTCACTAGCAAGGAGTATTTTCTCCCAAGAATAGAGACCAGCCGTTATCCTGCCACATCCGTGGTCTCTGACGTCCCCAAGGCCAGGAAACAAGTCGGGATTTCTCATCTGCTCAGATTAAAGAGGCTTAACCTGAGAGCAAACGCCCGGGTTTCCTTTCTGTCCTTACTGCATTCAGTAGGCAAAAGGTGTTCTGATCTCATTGGTTGTTATGTGCTTAGACCGTGAAGTTAAGTAAATTGTGGCTGAAAATACTTGAGTTCTTACCGACAGGCCAGACCTGGTGAGCTAGGGGCCTGGGAGCAGAGGAGAAGTTCAAAGTTTTGCTCATATTCTTTCTCTCAAAGTGAATGATAGTTATATTATCGTCAAACCGACCAAGGGGAAGTAAATTAACAGGAAAGAGAAGTCAGCTATAATAGGACCTACATTTTTGTCTTTATCACTGAATCCACAAGAAAAAAAAGACTGGTTGAAAAACTGGCATTGGACTTAAAGCACAGCATCCGTGGAGAATGCAGGTCGGCCAGTGG
Source organism: Tolypeutes matacus (assembly GCA_026826555.1). Classification (NCBI taxonomy): domain Eukaryota; kingdom Metazoa; phylum Chordata; class Mammalia; order Cingulata; family Chlamyphoridae; genus Tolypeutes; species Tolypeutes matacus. Next base: position 4,112,961 of record JAKSZT010020074.1, on the reverse strand, counting down.
CCTTGGTTCAAGCCGAGGGACAGGTGCACAGGTGGAGAGCTTGGCTTTGATCCTGCCCAAAGCAGGGGAAAGCCTGTCACGCCACGACCTCATGCATATCTTCTGCTCACCTCCCTTTATTTTTCTTTAGGAGGCACCGGGGATTGAACCTGGGACCTCGAACATGCAAAGCAGGCACTCAACCCCTGAGCTACACCCGCTCTCCTGCCCACCTCCTTTTTTAACACAAAACACATTCTCTGTCCACACAGGCTTTTCTCTAAGCACACCATTTTTTAAACATTACTTTGAACCTGTCTTTTCACATTTCAATGTTATTTATGAAAATAGCTTTCAAAAAATATATTTCTACATCATTTTAAATGGCTTACATTATTCTATTATATGACTACATCTCAATCCAACAAATCCCTTACTATTTGGCTAATAGGTTGTTTCCAGTTTCTAGCTTTAATAAACATTACTCCAATGAGAAAGTAATGATTTCCTTTACAATATCCTTCTGGAAGTGTAACTGCTGGCATCAGGGAATGTGCATATTTTAAGGTTTTTAGCGTATTTCCCAGGTGCTCTGCTGGCACCTTGAACCAATTTAAACCACCATAACATCTCTTGGGAAGCATACTTTTAACCTCTGCTAAATCCACAGGGGATCAATGGCATCCATTTTCCCCCCTATTTAATTGCTTAGAACTTACTTCATATGTCAATTGGCCACTTATATTTGTCTTTGGTTAGGTAATGTGGGAATACTACGTAACTCTCGTGCTTCAGTCTCCTCACCTGTAAAATGGGGATATTAATAGTAGTGATCCCATGTGAATTTGGGGAGGGTTAAAAAGCCAGTTCAAGTAAAGTACTCACCTGAACTCTGACTCCTGACCTCTGGCGGGTCCACACTCTAGGCCATTTGCTATTTTGAAAGATGCCTGTTCATATTCTTTGTCATTTTTGTACCTGGGTGTTTACCTTTTCTCACTGATTTCTTTTTCCTCTGAATTTTCAGAGGGTCTTACTCTATGTGACCAGGTGAATTATGTACTTCGTCATCTTCATGCACGCCCTGTGGGTGGGACCCCCCTGTACACAGGACCCCCTTAACTAAAATAATGTCAAGAGGGCCTCTGCAGATGGGGGTCCCACTCGCAGGGGCGTGGCCAACTCAAGAGGGGCCCTCGCCTTAAACCCGGAAGTCGCAGGTGGAAGAAAAGTGGGCGGGCGCCACGTGGTGGAGGCAGAGACGCCCGCCACGAAGCCAGGGCGGTGGCCAGCGGGCACCGGGGCAGAACAGCGCCAGGACAAAGCACGCCCTGCGGGCACCTCGGTTTCGGGCCTCTCTTGGCCTCAGAGCTGCGAGCCAGTAAATTCCCGGTGATGAAGCCAAGACCCACTGCGTGGTGCTTGTCACGGCAATCTGGCCAGCCGAGACTCCGTGTTACAGATACTAATCACTGTCTGCCATACACTCCGCACATGTTTCTTTCAACTTCATCATTTCCCTTTTCATTTTGCCCACAGCAGACTTTGGCCATGTTGAAACTCAAAAGTTTTATATCATCAAATCTATTCACCTTCGGTTAGAATAAATTCCACAGGTCAAATAGTCAAGTATGAGAAAAAAAGCATGTTCATTAACAATCCTTATTTGTAAGGAAAGGACTGATAAATTTGACTCCCTAACAATTTAAAGTTTTTATATGACCAAAAAAATACTACAAATGGATTTAAGGGGTAAGAAAAACATGAAAAAATATTTACTCTATACAACAGATATAAGGCTAATACACTTAGCACAAAAGCCCTTGTAAATCTGAAAAGAAAACGTAAAAACGAGGGCTAAAAATAGGCAATTCAGAGGAAAAAAGAAATATAAATGCCCCACCTCAGTCATAAGCAAAGTGAGACACCATTTTTTTTACATAGAGATTTATGATGATTTTAAATTGTTAATTATGCACAGCATGGTGGCAGTGCACAGTTGTGCAGGTCGTTCACTGCACAGCGGCCTCACCCAGAGGGCCTCACTTCTGTTTCTCACACGGGTGAGGAGTGAGGCTAATAAGCCACACTGGTGAGACAGCAGAATTGGGAATTCTCCTATAGGGACAGAAAAACTGATGTGGCCTTTTTGGAGAGTGATCTGGCAAAATCTTTCAAAATAAAATACCCAATCTTTTGACCCAGGAATTCCACTACTAGGGTTTTACTGGTACATGTAGTCCAAGATGTTTCGATAAGGATGTTCATTTCAGTACTGCTCATACAGCACGTACACACACAAACCAGAAATAGTACAAAGCATCCATTATAGTATTCTTTTAAAGGAAATTATGATATACCCACATACTATAATATTAAGTGTTTGTTTATAGGATTAGAGAAATCAATATGGAAAAAATTTCAAGTTATATTACATGAAAAACTCAAACCATGGAGTGGGGTGTGCCATATCTTCTTGTGTTTTGATAAAAACACATATATGAATGGAAACTGGAATGAAAAAAGAATTGTTTATGCTGGATTAAAATTGGAGGAGTGGGGCTGGGGGTCTAGGTGGGAGTAAAACTCACTTTTATCCCAAATTCTCCAGTAAGATTTGACTTTTGACGACGTGCATGCTATTTTCTTCAAGGAAACCAAACTATGCAATTTTGCTTTTATAATTTCTTCCTATGTCAGGTTGACAAGATAAGGTGGGCTGAATCACATGTTGCCGGGGTGCGAGCCCATTGGTAAACAGGACCCCTTAAGGATGCCATCAGCTAAGGTGGGGCTCACTTGTGAACAGGATCTTCTAAGATCCTATTTAGGTATCGGAATGGCCCTGAGTCTGTATGGCTGGAGCCCTTTATGAGCAGAAGGAATTCAGACAGAGTCAGAGAAAGGCACAGAAGAAAACAGAAGTCAGAGGAAACTGGAAGAGCAGAAGCCAAGAGCGATGATGGTCATGTGACGGGAAGAGAAGCAAGAGGGAGGGCTGGCCAGGTGGTGGGAGGGGCAAGAGGGAGGGCTGGCCAGGTGGTGGGAGGAATAAGAGGGAGGGCTGGCCAGGTGGTGGGAGGGGCAGAAGCAAGAGGGAGGGCTGGCCAGGTGGTGGGAGGAGCAAGAGGGAGGG
>JAKSZT010020074.1:4040696-4098884 GCA_026826555.1 Tolypeutes matacus | reverse complement strand
TTGTAAACTGGCCTGCTAATCTGGGCATGATTAGGTTATGATTAGGGTGTTGGCTAAGCCCCACCCCTTGGTGGGTGGGGAATCGAATATAAAAGGCAAGGCAAAGGACAGAGTTGCAGCAGTTTTTGAGAAGCAGTTTTGATGTTGGAGTTTTGATGTTGGAGAGAAGGCCCCGGGATAGAGATGAGCCGTTCACCTGATTGCCTACAGCTGACCTTGTGGAGGAACCAGAGGAGCTGAGCCCGGAGAGAAACGCAGCCCCGGGAAGAGAGGAACCCAAGAAGCCTGAACCCTGGCAAACGCCGGCAGCTGTCTTGCTCCAGCACGTGGCAATGGACTTTGGTGAGGGAAGAAACTTACACTTTATGGCCTGGTAACTGTGGACTTCTACCCCAAATAAATACCCTTTATAAAGACCAACCAATCTCTGGTATTTCGCATCAGCGCCCCTTTGGCTGACTAATACGGTGCCATATACATACACCCACACGTCTCCCACCACAGATGCACATCCATGTATATAAATCCACGCTCACACACACATATACACACACACATATATATACAGCCATATACAGCCATATACACATCCATGGATGGATGGTGGGGCCATAAATGTGTTCCCTTTGTGAAAATTCATTGAGCTGAACACTGTAATTTATGAGCTTTTCTGAATGTATATTTCGTTAACTCAAAATACAAGTGCAGCCTCTATTTAGGTCACCTCCCAGGGCTATGACATTCATAGGTTATCCTAGACACTCCACCATTTAAAATTTAAGCTTTTTAATACCTTAAACATGATCATGTTTTCTAAGGTTTCTATTATTAAGGTCATATGGAATCTTGTTTTCTTTTTGAAATGTACACGCTTATCAGTTTCACCAAAGCTAAGTAAGTTGCCCTATTTTTTCACACCCAAATAGCTACCCTCTATTGCCGGAAGCTTCTTTCCCTAAAAAGTGTTATCAATTTTCTACTTACCTTAGTCTATTTCACTCTTAAGAAACCCTAACTTATAAGCAAAACTGAGGATTCAGTCCAAATGAGTTTTAATTAGGTAAATGAAATTCACCCTAACTGAGTTTCCTTATAAAGCACAAAAATGTTCTGTTTTGGGAACGCAGGGCACCTGGGAAGTTCAGCAGTGAAAGTAAACAATTTTAATGGCCCTTCCATTTCTTCCTGTTTTAAGTTGGCCTAAAGGAGAACAACAAAAACAGGTTGTGTTGGCTCCACAAAGTGTTGGAGGGAACAGCCTCACCCTCTTCCTCCCCCTTCTAGAGCCAAACTGATCATGGGTCATTCTTTAGAGGAAATATAAAGAAATATGTCAATGTAAAGCTTTTTAAAACTTGACAAAAGTTCAACTCGGAGGCAGTTATTTTTGCTATGGTTACTTCTTTTCCTTGAGAAACAACAGTGTGTTTCTTTTTATCTTTTCCACAGATTCGTATTTCACACATCCAGAGGTACTCCCTGGCTGTAATTTTTCCGAGTTTGCCTAACTCTGTTCACCTTCTTCCAAGCCTCCCGTGACTTCCTAGCTTCATCTGGGATTCTCAGAACAAATGCCCGGACTAGGTTGCTTGCTCCCTTTTCTGGGAAACTTCTCCAGTTGTCTTTCATTATCCTGGGAGGACATCAGCCCAGATTGCAGGAAGTGTGCACTGGGTTTTTTCCAGAGCTTCTGAAGGGGCGTGGCATCTAAGGGGCCTTTTTGATCACGACTCACAAACTCTACCAACAAACACAAAGAGTCTAGAGAAATCCTAAATTCCATTTCTAGGTCATAACATAAAGGCTAGAATTCAGCATTTAACAAGGGTATTTTAGGATAATTCCCTCCCAAATTGCCTTACTCTTGCTTTATTGGAGGTCATCTGATATATTTCAGTCAACTCACACATTTATTAAGAGTTTTGGGTGTTAACCCCCTGGGTTTACAGTTTCACTCTGGAAATGGTTCATGTTGTCTGAAAAAACTGACACTTCTCTGCATCCTACCTCTTTCCAGGAAATTTATAAAAATGCTAAATAAGATGAGTCCCAACCCATAACTCTGAGGAAGCTATGTACTCATAATCCTTCTGAGTTGATCCCCTCCTTTGCCCTGTAGCTCTAAACGCATCCCTTATCCAGTGATACGCTGGTAACTGCTTAACAATGGTGAAGTCTGGGTGCAAGGACTGGTTAGCAGCATTTGCCCATTTCCGTGATGGAAATATGCCCACCACAGCTGCTTCCAGCTCCCAGCTGGCTCCCAAATCAGATGTCAACTGGCTTGCAAAATGCCTGCAAATTTAACAATTGGTCCAGAGCCTGAACGAGCTGCTTTCGGCACACCATTGCTTTTAATTTTTATGATACGCTGTCATCGAATTATACCACTCCTGGAATTTGAGGAATAACTTATATTAAACCTTTCTAAAAATACAGACGTGATGGTATCTACTGATTTTTCCACTCATCAGTCTAAATATTTTCCAAGTCCTGAAAGAACTTCTGTGATGCATTCATTTACTTCCAGAAAGACACCAAACCAAGTGGCTCAGGTAGACAGGCCTTTCCCTTCCAGAGACCAGCGTGCCGTGGACGGCAGGTTCACCAGCCGGCCTGCTGCGGGAGTGACCAGACTCTCCCAGGCCGGCTGCCAAGGGAGACCTGCTCTCCTACCAGCCGGATGCTACTGCGTCCATCAGACACGAGTTGAAAGGAATCTGGACTGCTCGTGGAGCAGCCCTTTCCTCCGGTCAAGTTGGTAACTAGAGAAGACAGCTGGCAGCCACGAAGTCACCACTTCCAAACCTGCCCCTTAGGTCTCTGCCATGCTCAGAGTGGCAAAGAAGGCTCTGGCAGTGGAGAAAAGAAAGGCCCTCCTTCCTCGGAACACAACCGCCACGCATACTGACCCTGGGTCCCTGGCCTGCCTAGGTGCCACCAGCTCAGCTTGGTCCACTTTGAGATGCCGGCATTTGGGGGTGAGGGGGTGGGGGTGGGGTGAGGTCATGGTGCGAGAAGTTCAGGCGGAGCCCGGCAGGCGGCAGTGGTGGCCCCGGAAGCCACGCGGCTGGTTGTGGTCATCTGCGAGTAGATGAAGCAGATCTTCACAGTACTCTAACTTCTCCACTTGGCCATGAAGATCCAGGGGTTAATGACATTTCCCCGGGGCACAGGCATTGCCACAGAAAACCTTTCCTGGTGGGATGGAAATGAATGCAAAATTCCCAACTTTCCAAATAGGATTTGTAGAAATGTTTTCAGTTTGTTTCTAGATGCAATGGCGAGAAGAAACAACAGAAATTCACTGATCAACTAAAAGCATTGTCTCAGCCAATTATCTTCTTTCCACCTACCGTTACCACAAAGCAAAAAACTGCCTTCCTCTGGTGGAGGTTCTAGAGGGCAATTTTTAAAGTTAGAGGGTTGGGAAGCGGCTGTGGCTCAATCAGTGAAGGCAGGCCCACCCGCACGGCGTGGTTAGCTGACCCAGCGAGCACAAGCAGCAAGGGGGGGAGAAATGAATAAATAAATAAAATCTTAAAAATAAATAAATAAAGTTAGAGGATTGTTTTAACACAAGAGGTTCTAATAAAAAGAAAACATAACTCAGAAACTAAAAGCTATTATGTACTTGTTTTTAAAGTATTCAGGTAGGCTTTTACTTGTTAATATCTATCAGGATTTTTTTTTTTTTTTAACTCTGTATTACTCCCAAAACTTAGCTGCATTTTGCAAAAGGCATCTTGGGAGGAGCAGCATGCTTGGAAAACTACACCAAAAACAAAACAAAACTCTTACTGGGTTTTATAATTTCAGTTAAAATTCTGTATGTGTGGCTAGTGTTTACTCTAAAAAAATTTATTCTATAGCAACTGCAACTTAATGCTTGCTAAAATCCATCTTTTATTTTCATAATTGTGAGATATTAGCTTCAACATGATAATATATACAGAAAAAGGAGGATTTTTTTTTAAAGAAAAGAATGACAACTTTGGACATTCTAGATATATTAAGCATCAGTGGAAAAAAAAAAAACGCCCTCCACGGGTATTAGAACAGGAAACAAACCTGTAAGGCAGCCTTTTCTTTCCTATTGTTCTGATATTTTTATATGCTTTGCTTCCTGCATTTTCCTTCTTCTTCTTGCTCACGCTAAAAGACTTAACAAAATACCTTGCCTCTGCGTCACCCCAGGGAGCCTCTGCAGAGGTGTGTCGTGCCCCACGTGTGTTTACTGAGAGACGGAGCTGGCGCTTGGAAGAGTTACTTTGGAAACCAAAGCCCTCCAGGGGCAGTGCTGGAATTTCCTTTTCCAAAAACTCCACCTGTCCCAGGAGAAAAAGTGTCTGTAATCTGCTGCACTTCATTTCATAAGCAAAACAAGTTCTTCGTCCCCAGTACTGAAAAATCTGGTAACTGCTATAGCAGTTAATATTATTAATATTGTCACTTACTGACCAAATCTATGGACAAAAGTCGTTAAAGACATCTTCAGTAAGTAATGTCCAATTTATGCCAAATCTTGGCTTAAAGTGAGGTCGTCATCACCGTCTTATTCGTCTTATTGGCCCTCACATCCCTGGACCCTAACAGGACATCTGCACATAGAAGGTACTCGGTAGGTATGTGCTAAAGAAAAGAGTGGACACCCACATTTTTTCCTGCCAGCCGGGAAGCTGTGTTTGATTCTGGGACCAGTAAAAGAACATCAAGTCTGCAGTGGTAGTGAGTTCTCTTTCCTCTCCCCCTCTCTTAAATACTCACCTGGTCCAGTGCGTGGGAGGTGAGGGGCAGTGGGGGGCTCCTTCCCGGTCAAGGACCCTAACAAGGGGGCCATAGCAGAGGTGTGCTCCGGGAGGTGCTGGGGGCCACGGCTCTAAAGCTCCCTGCAGCCAAGTCCCCGTCTGTCCCCCACAGGGGCTGTAACTCACCCCGAAGACGCCTCGAGGCGCTGACTTCAGTCAAAGGAAGGGGAGGCGCCGGGGTGTGCTGTCAGCAGCAGCTGTCTGAGGCACAATTTACAAAACCCTCAGATCTGCCCATTTTAAGCCAACAATTCGGCGAGTCTGGTAAATGTGTCCAGGAGCGCCACCGCCGCCCCCCGCTCGCTGCAGAGCACGTGGCACTCGGTGTCGGCGCCACCTCGGCGCCCTGCTGTCCAGCTGGCCGGGCAGGCCTGCCCGACGTTGCCCTGGAGGTGGTCTGCTGAAGGGGTTGCGTCCACTGTCAGGTGACTCTGAGCAAAGGAGATGGGCCTCCGCAGGGTGGGTGGCCTCGTCCAGGCACCGGGAGGACCGTGCTTTCCCGAAGTCCCGCCTCAACACGACAGCGCCAGCTCCCCTCTGGTGCCCAGTCCCCACAAGCGCAGGCGCCAGTTCCGTGACATGAAGCTCTTCGTGTTTACTTGTCCTTACCCTGGGTTCTGTTTCTCTGGACACTTGGAGACCCCTAAAGAGTCCTGGCCTGTCCCTCTTCAGTTAAACCCCATCCCACTCCTGCCATCAGGCAACCCCTGGCCTGTGTCAGTCGCTACAGAATTTTCCTAGAATTCTCTTCTGGAATTCCATATAAATGGAATAACACTACAGGTAGCCTTTTGTGTCTGGCTGCTCTCACTGAATGGTTTTTGTATTTTGCTTTTTTTTGTTTGTTTGTTTGAGAAACTGGGGCCAGGGATTGAACTTGGGACCTTGTATGTTGGAAGCTGGCGCTGAACCACTGAGCCACATTGGCTCCCCTGAGTTGGTTCCTTCGCCTGTTTGCTTGCTGTTTGGTTTTTTTGTTTTTAGGAGGCACCGGCACTGAGCCCAGGACCTCCCATGTGGGAAGCCAGCATTCAACCACTCAAGCCACATCTGCTCCCCTCACTGAACGGTTTTGAGATCCATCCATGGTGTTTCGTGAGTCTGTATTTTGTTCCTTTTTTGTGGCTGAGTAGAATGCCATTTATAGATGGACTGTGTTGCATTGAATTCTACCCTCTGAGAATTCATAGGGTCTACCCTATATCAGATACATGATGGTTCTGTGTTCCTAAAAATCCATTCATTTTTTCATTCAGTCAACAGGTATTTGTTATGTATCTCCCTTGTACCAGGGTCTGTTCTAGGTACTTGGGCTACAGAATTATACAAAAATCAAAATACCTGCACTGAAAGAGCTCACGGTCTAAGGAAAGGGCTACAGAATTATACAAAAAATCAAAATACCTGCACTGAAAGAGCTCACGGTCTAAGGAAAGGACAGAAAATAAAACATGAACAGAAAAAGTCAGCAGATCATACTGCCAGTAGACGATGAAAACCCTATGAAATGAACAGAGCAGGCAGGAGAGCTGGGCCGGGCTTGAGGTGGTTAGAGCTGTCCTTGTGGGGGGGTGGGGCAGCCAGGGCGCTACGTGGTCAGAGGGGGAAGCATGTGCCCAAGGGAATGCAGATTTTCTATCACCCTCCGCTGTGCTTTGTCCAGTCCTTTCCTTCATCTCTGTGGAAACTGAGAGGTGACTCTGCATCTTTGGATGGAAAAAGTAATTGAAATATAGGTGAAGACAAATCAAGATGAGAAATAGAACTACCAGGTGGTTCTAAGAACTGACACATCACAACTGGGACAGAATTTAAAATTTATTATTATTATTTCTGCATTCAGGATGAGTTTTCAGGGTACTTAAAACACTCCTGTGATTAAAGAGCTCGGCATTCTCTGACAAAAGCAGATGAAGAACGCATATCCACTGCTTATTTTTATTTCCTTTAAACATCTTTCTGTAATATTTTTACTTGTAGTCTGATGGGATGTTTAAAAGACGTCCAAGTGACATCCTAAGGGCATCACAAACAAAGCACAGTGAGTAGTTTCTCATATTTAACAGGCTCAACGTCAACAGTTCTTTACTTCCTGCTCCTGGCATTTTAAAACACCAAATAAAGCTGTAATATAGGAACTGTAAGATTAGTTTCTAAAAACGTACCTAGTTGTATTAGAGCTTAAATCAAAACGTAAGGAACGTCTGCAAGGAAAACAACCCTCAGGGGAAAGCTGCACTCATGGAAGAGGTTTTATAATATAAAATGGATTTGAGCGACTGAAAATGGCTCCTCCATTAAGGGAAGTTGACAAAGTCTCCCATCTGGCAGTAAAGACTGGAGGGTGGAGCAGCTTGAGGGGTTCTGATCTAATCTTTTGTCAAGATGAGATTTATTCCGGAAGAAGTCATAGAGTCAGCATTTAGGAGCAGCCCCACACAATGGGCTTGGAAGATTGCCATTGTAAATCTCCACACCACTCCACAGCGTGGACTCTTAAACTGAAGTAGTGTCAGCCCTTAACTTCTCTAAGGACAGGCTTTCAATTATGAGAACGCACAGGGACATTTTTTACAAGTTAGAGAAGGACCCAATATACTAGACGCAATCTTCATCCAAAAGGTGCTTCTTTTATTTGCAAAATTATTGTTATACTTTAAAAGAGCTCGCTCTCTCTACACACACAAACACATTTAGCAGGAGAAATGTGCATTCTGCTTTGCTATAACTATTCAAAAATCCACCTGAATCCCCAAACACTCCAGTGTTTCTTCAGATTATTTTCTTTCTACTTTGTAGGTGCCTACACAGCACTGTTTTGTTAACAGTGTTTCCTTTTCCTAACCCAATGATAACTACAATTTCCAACGACATGTATTATTTTAACGGTTAATGTTAACATGCATTGCTCAATTGGGTCTATCATTTTGGGGTGATAATTTTTGTATTGTTTGCAAGTTAAATAGTACCTGACTTCATCTAGAGTTTTTTGCTTTATGCAAAAGTACTATGAATATTTTAGTTGTATTCCATTGTTTATGTCAATATAGAAGTATCTAGAACCTTACTCTGAAAACTGATATTCCCATCTGAAGACGGAGACTCTCTCACAGCTTGCTGACACTGCAGGTGTCTAAAATTCACGTGGATTCTCTTCCGATCTTCTGTCTGGGTTTCCTGAGAGCCTTGGTTCTCAAATTGCTGCTTGCCTTGCTCTCCTCCCACAGCTTCCCTCCAGAGTTCCTCTTCTGTGGGTTACTGGCCCTCCATATCTGGTCTCTACCCACCTAAACCTGTAGTTGATGTTCTCAGGGGCAGGTCAGTTTACACATGATGCCCTCGGGGGCATGATCTACATCTTTTCAGGGCAACCTCCCCACGGAATTTATTCTCTGGCTTTCTCCTCACCTGACTCCCTCACTAGACTGAATGTCCCTTGGAGGTCATTTCTTGTTTACCTTTGTAACACCTGTACCAGGTCAGGCTCGTGGAACAGTGCTCAGTAAATATTTATTGAATGAATGAATGAATCAATCAATCAATCAATGAACTTGATCAATGCACCATTCAGATAGATGGGTACCAGGGGAAATAGGAAAGAGAAATCGAGGGTGCCGTGCAAGTGGGGGTTGAGTCGACTGAAGGGCTGGGGTGAGCAGGACTGACACTTCTTGATGCAGCAATTGAGAACACGAGATCCGAATGACGCCATAACCACAGCTCATGTGCATCTACTAAACAGATGCATTTAAGTTTTCAATGTCGCCAGTCCCAGCTTTGTTCAGTTTCCCTTCTGAGGGCACAGGCTTAGGTTTTTTGGCACTTGATTTGGCTGAAATAGAGAAATGCGGAAGCTAAACAGGGAGTGCTGATGAAATCACGAATCCCCACGTACCCGTCGTCTAACTGGAGGGGGCAGTACTAGTTTACTCTGTGTTCAGAGGAAGAACGCGTCTGATTGACGAGGAAGCGGATGTGGCATGGTACTCACGGCACGCGTGGCCCTGCCCATGAGGGTGGGCGGGAGCCGGGACTTGCTCCAACCGACAGTCCACGGCAAGGAGGTGGTTGCTGTCTGTGGTTCCACTACCCGGGCCCCCCCTTGGGCTCCCCCTCTCCTTCCTGGCTCTGGGGAAGCCAGGGCCACTGTGACCTGCCACGAGGAACGGCCCTGCGGCACGGAGCCGAGGCCCTTGGTCCTCCAGCACAAGGAGCGAATGCAACCAGCGGCCACGGGAGCTCGAGGTGGATCTTACCCACTCGAGCCTCAGGTGAGCCCCTAGCCCTGGCCGACACCCTGACAGCAGCCAGGTGAGACCGAGACCCGAGGCGAGGACACAGCTGAGCTGTGCCCAGACGTCTAGCAATGGAAACTGTGAGATGACACGAGTTGTTTTAAGCCGCTGAGTTTGTGTGCCATTGTCACACAGCAATAGTTGACTAATGCAGGGAGTGCAGATAACGTGAAAGGAAGGTCTATTCGGTGAACATGGAGGACTGGAGGGAGAACTCTAATTCACGTCCAGGGAGAAGTGTGGCAGAGGAAGAGAGCCAGGTGGTTGACCCAACACTGTCCCTCTGATGGGCTCAGAGAGGACCATTGCCAGAGAAATCCCTCTGACACGCCCCTGCTGAGTGCTCAGGAAATGTGTCAGGTCCTTCCTGAAACGCAAGAGCTGACCTGTCTGCACGGCAGTGCCTCCAGCCCAGAGTTCTCAGGACCCCCAGTCTGCCTTGTCCCAACACCCACGCTACACCCTTGTCCTTTCTCTGTGGGCTTCGTGAGAGCATCTCACTTACTCTGTGTCCCTGGAGTCTAGATCCCTGCCTGCACACAACACTTGGTAGGAAGTGAACGGACATGTCAACAAACAGAAGAAGCCTCCTCCCAGCTGTGTGGCCGTTTCCAGTTCTTTAATCAAGATATACTTCTTTTAGGGAAACTTCAAATAGCATTAGCCTTTAAAACTTGACCTCACTGCCAGCAGTCCACTCTCACCACTTGTATCCAGCATGCTGCTGGAGACCCTGGTTGGTAACAAGGCAAGAAAGAAAAAGTCTCACAACTTAGGAAGGAAGAACTAAAACCATCCTTATCCACAAATGATCATGGTGTGTATTTAAAATCCTAAGGGCACCAAGAAACAGCTCTTAGAACTAAGTGATTTTAGCAAGTCCGCAGGCTCCAAACTCACTATGCAAAAGCAATTGTATTTCTTTATAATAACAGGCAATTGGAAAATAAACTAAAACAAATACATTCATAGTAGCACGGAAAAAGCAAAGCACTGAAGAACAAACGTAATGAAATATGTGTAGGCCTGTACGATGTAACAACAAAACGTGGCTGAGAGGTATTCAAGAAGAGCCAAATAAATGAAGAGCTGCACTATCTCCATGGGCCAGAAGAGTCAATAACGTTAAGCTGTCAATATCCCCAAATTTATCTATAGATTCAGAGCAAGCCTAATCAAAATCCCAGCAGGCTTTCTTGTAGAAATTGACAAATTGTCTCTAAAATTTATATGGAAATGCAAAGGACCTAGAGTAGACAAAATAATCTTGAAGAAGAAGAAATTTGAAGGACTTACACTAACTGATTTCAAGACATACTATAAAGCTAGAGTAATCAAGATAGCTTGATATTGGAATAAGAAAAGACATCTAGATCAATGAAAAAGAATAAAGTCCAGTAAAAGACTCACTCTTACATAGGCAATTGATTTTCAACCAAGGAACAAAAGCAGTTCAAAGAGAAAGGAAAATCTTTCACCAAAAGAACAGTGGGCCTGGACACACTTTACACCATACAAAAAAAATAATGCAAAGTGGATCATGGACCTAAGTGTGAAAGCAAAGTCTCTAACAGTTCTAGAAGAAAACAGGGAGTATCTTCAGACCTTGAGATAGCTAGGCAAAGATATCTTAGACATGACCCTGAAATCACTAAGCACAAAAGGAAAAAGCTGATAAAATGGACTTCTTCAAAATGAAAAACTTTGTTCATTAAAATTCATCAGTAAGAAAATGGTTAAGCCACAGACTTGGTGTAAAAGTTATCAATACATATATCTAATAAAGGACTTGTACTAGAGGCATATAAACAACTCTATAACTCAGTAATTAAAAAAAAACGATAAGAATCAGGCAGACAAGTTGAACAAGCACTTTACAAAGGAAGACAGGGGCTTGGCCAAGGAGCACATGAGGAAGGGCTCGGCATCACTAGGTATCTGGGAAGTGCGGCGAAGGCCACGGTGAGATCCCACAGTGCACCCTCGAGAACGGCTAACACCGAAAAGATCGGCCACACCAAGTGCTGACAAGGACGCGGAGCGACTGGGACTCTCATCAAGTATGTAAAATGAGTGGTTAGCATTTGGTAATTTGGTCTGGTACTTTCTATAAAGTTAAACATATAGTTTATTCTATGACCCAGAAATTCTACTTTTAGGAATTTATCCAAGGGAAATGAAAACATATATCCACAAAAAGACCTGTTCAAGAGTGCTCACAGCAGCTTTATTCACAACAGCCAAAAATCTGCCCTCATCCAACGCCCACCAAGGGAGAATGGGTAAGTAACAGAAAACCACTGAGCAATGAAATGGAACAACGCGGCAAAGCAGGGCGCCGTGACGCTCCGCCCAGAACCCCCTTCTGACATGAAGGACTTGATTCCCCAGCTGCTGGAAGGCAGCCCTCAGCTGCCAGGCCAAGGGGCGCTTCCCTGGCTTCTTCCTGGAGAAGCGGTCCACACACAGTGCCTGGTCCCTCTGCCATGCGGCTCCAGGGCACCAGGGAGGCTGCCTCACAGCACCCCTTTTCCCTCTGCCCTGCTGCTGTGCCCCACCCACCCTCTAAAGCTGCTGGTTCCAAGAGCACCCCCTGGACAAATGCCCTGCGTACCGATCTGCTTCCTGGGGAAGCCTGTGAGGACTGAGAAACCCAACAATGGGGCAGCCCTCAAAACCGCTCACAGGGTCCTGGGACTGGAAAGAAATCCAAGCAGTGTTCACCCCTGGCTGGGACTCCTTTGGAGGGGGCATGAAGGGTCTCTCTGGGGAGATGAAAAGTTCTCTGTCTTGATGGCAGTGTTGGTTGTATGGGTGTATACAATTGCCCAAACTCACTGAATTCTTCTCTTAAAGTCTGTGCATTTCACTGTATGTAAATTATTTTTTAAAATGTAAAAGAAGTAACCCTGTCAGAGTTGGCTCAAATTGAACTTCTGGTCAACCGACATTCAAAATACCTAAATTTAAACAATGGTCAATCATGCCTCTGCACTGGAACCTGGCAGTTAATTTTTGAACTCCATTTCTGGAATTAACACATCTGTTTTGCTCATCATTTTGTGTTTCTGTGAAAAGTCACAAGATTTCTTCTTCTTCAAAGACATCAATCAAAACATTGGGCACAATATTCAAACAACTACAACTCCTTCTACCTACCCTCATTTAATTAGTATTCTTCCCCCAGAGAATTCTAGGTCACATCATGAAATCACAAAATCCGGCTTTCAGACATGGGAGAGCCTGAGAGCTCCTGGGCTGACCTGCCAAAGGCAAAGAAGTCCCTGGTTTGGGGGAGGACAATGACTCCAGCATGTCCCCAAACCACTGCCCCTTTCCCTGGGACTGTGCCCCGTCTGCAGTCCAGCTAGGACAGGGGTTCTTCACCAGGGGTCCACAGACCCCAAAGGGGTCCATGGAAAGATTTCAGGGGGTCTGTGAGCTTGCATTGAAAAAAATCAACTCATTACCTATATCTTCTCTGACCTCTAACTGAAATCTAGCATTTCTTTCACTTACGAACGTATGCAATGAATAAATTACAGTAGTGTTCATATCACCTGACTGGCAAAGAACCCCTGAGCTAGGAGGAGAAATCATGGATGTGATTTAGCCCATGCTTTCTCCTCCGCTCGCTCCGCTGACTTTTCTTCCCTTAAATAGTTCCCTCTTGTTATCAGTTTGGAATTAGAACTGCAGTTAGTGGAGTAAATGACTCTCCTTCCTTCTTGATGGGGACCTAATTTTGCTACAATGAGGAGAAAACGGCTTTACCTACTCTTTCTGTGCTGCTTCCACCTCTCACACGGCAAATTTGTAGGCGGCACTTCGTGAAAAGTGAAGATTTGATTCTCAGTAAACAGCTTGACCAACAAACTAAGGACATATTGTTAAGGAGTACAAAGAACTTGTCTCTCTATGGTGAGATTATAGCTCCTACTTGGTAACAGGTGCAAAGTAAAGAACTAAATTAGAAACATGAACAAAAAGGAAATCGTAAATGTAAACACATTACTGCAAATGTCTTTTTCCCTTCAGCTTTTTTTCACAAATCCTGTGGCTTCCATACAATGATTTGTAAATCTTTGCTTCAGATGTTTTCTCCCCAAGGAGCACCAGAGAGCAGATGGAGGCAGAGAGAAGCATTAAATGCAGGGTGACAGCCTATAATTAGTGACACATTCCATTCTCTCTGCCCATCTCTTATTTAGTGGTTGTTTTTCTTTTGCATCTTTACTGAGATACCTGTCTGCGGAGCAGGCTAACCTCCATTCAGGAAGGCCTGTCAGAAAGGGACCAGGCACCTGGGGTGAACTGTGTACCCCAGGCCATGGCAGGCGGCCTGAAGGCCCGCCCGGCTCCTGTCTGCTGCCGGGCTTGGCAGCCTTCCGGGTGGAGAAGCCCCCTTCCCCTCGCTCCAGGCCACGAGAGGAGCTCCAGGACAGAGCGTGCAGGTCTTGGTCAGGAGGGGAGGGAGGCAGCAGCCTGCTCCTAGGAGGAGGGAAGAGCCCCAGGGCACTGGGACAGCTTTTCCAAATCCCTTTCCACAGGTGCCCTGAGGCAAAGTTGGATGCTGCGGGGACACCACTGGGACACCCAGGACAAAGGGACTTGCTCTGAGCCCCTGCCCAGGGGCTGCTGGGAGGACCTGGAGCTCTTACACCTTCCAGGTGTGTCCTGCTCAAATCTGGTTGGAAATGGTGTACCTGAGGGCACCTGACCAGCCCGGCCAGGTGGGAGCCTGAGGCCAGGTGGGAGCATGAGACGCCAAACTGCTGTCAAGTGCACGGATTCCCTCTAGAGGGAAGGAGACTTCCGGAGTTCACCAGCACTTTAAAGCCGCGGCAGGAACCTCACTGGGCCCCATCTTGCCTGTCCTTGGATTCAGGCCCAACTCCCCCACCACCCCACCCCTGCCCCTGCTGGAAAGTCCCTGATGCTAGGCAGGCAAGAGTCCTTTCCTCCAGCAGGGAGAGGGCTGGGGTGGCAGCTGCTCCACGCAGCCCTCCCAGGCCTGGAGGGGAGGTGGGTCTCAGGGACCTCGTGGGGCAGACACCACCCATGTGCACACACACGTACACACCTATACACACGTGACGCCTCTGTGCACATGCCTGTGTGCACACACGTGACACCTATATGCACACATGTGACACCTATATGCACACGCCTTGTGCACACCTGTACACACACACTTGTGCATGCACATACCTATGTGCACACACACGTACACACCTATACACACGTGACGCCTCTGTGCACATGCCTGTGTGCACACACGTGACACCTATATGCACACACACAACTATATGCACATGCCTGTGTGCCCACCTGTATGCACACACACCTATGCACACACCCAGGCATGCGCAGTTGGGGGAGGGTTGGAGAGGGTGTGCAGGGCCTGCCTCAGGCCTTCCTCGTGCAGCTGGCCAGTCAGAGCCCGGAGGTCCGAGCCCTGGGGAACGCCCGCTGCTGGCTCTCGAAGGCCCCGATGAGCTCCCGGAGACTCCAGGCACCCTAGCACCCTCCCCTGGCCAGCACCTTGCCGGTCTCCCCAGCAGCCCCTTTGCATCTCGGGTCCACTCTGTCGCCCCTCTCCAGTTATTCCCAGTTCACAATCAGATCCTTCCACTGTCCTATGGATTTAATTCCTGTGAGAGAGCTATCCAGAATTAGGATGCACACACTCCTTAAAAAGGCCAAGCGATGGCTCAGCAAGCTTGCAGGGAAATGCAAGCAGGGCCACGGTCTCCCTCATAGGGAACGACCACCCATGCAGGCAGGACCCCTGTCCCCACGACGTGGGAGACAGCCAGGCTGCAGGCCCCAGCCCCCTGGTCTGCCCCCTCACGCCATCAGCCCACCAGGTGGCCCTCCCCAGCTCCTCCCGGCCGCCGCGGCCCTGGCTGGCCCTGTCCCACCCCTGTCCAGCTGCACTGGCCTCCCGTGTGGCCATGGTGACAAGGACGCTCCCGCTCAGGGCATCGGCACTGCTGCTGCCCCTGACCCCCTCCTGCCCTTTCTCCACATCACTTACCGATGCTGACCCTTCATCTGTTCAGTGGAACACAGGCCCCAGCAGGCATCTCCCCAGCACAGCCTCAGCCTAGCCTGGGTCCTGGCAACCGTAGGCACGCTGAGCGCATGTGGGGCCAAGTGTCCCACTGCCCGCAGGAATTCTGGGAGGGAAAAGGCCACCGGCTTTGGAGTCAGGTGCTCTGGCTTTCACTCTCACTGTGCCTTAGTAGCCGTGTGACTGTAGCAAGATTTTAAATTTCTCTGCATCTCAGTTTCCTCATCTGCAAAATGGGGTGATGCCACCTACATCTCAGGGAAGAAAGGGAGGAGCTGATGACAATGAGGCCCCCTCGGCGCCGTGTGATAGGCGTGGTCAGCCTCGGGTCCACGTGGCCAGGCTCTCGGAGCCACTTACTCAGCCAAGTGCCTGGCAGGATGCCGTGGCCGAGCCTCGAATCTGGGGGCTTATGCAAAGGATGTTGATAATGGGGGGGTGGCTCGTCCAACTCAGGTGACGGCCTTAAGTGCAAGAACTGAGGTTTCCTGGAGAAGAGGAAATCCTGCCTGTTTTCCAGCGTGCAGGCCGGTGGCGAGAATGCAACACAGACTCCTGCCCGAGTTCCCAGCCCACCTTTCTGACGGGCAGATTTCGGGTTTGCCAGCCCCCACAACTGCGTGAGCCAATGCGTTGAAATAATTCACCACCTACATACACGTGCACCCTCCTGTTCTGAGTCCCTGGAGAACCCTGACGGACATAAGCATGGCGGACTGTTCCCAGTGTAAACTATATGGCACCGGCAACCAGTGCCTACAGAATGTTCCCCATCTTCACGGGGACCTAGAGTAATTCTGGGTTTTGTGCTTTTTAGCGCTTAGAAAAAGTGTAGCTGCTGACAGCAAGGCGAAGACTTAATCTTTAGAGCCTGGCCAAACCCACGTTTTAAAATTCTTTAGGGGTGGGCCTCACCTCACTATGGGTACTTAAGAAATGTCGAGTACAAAGAGCCACAGCCAGAATCACAGACTGTTATTTTAGCTCCAGCATCACAAACAATGGGACAATCTTCTTTGGGGTGCTGGTGTTGGAGCTGCCACGCTGAGCATGACGTCATGCCGAGAGCAGAGGAGGCTTTTCCTGCGTATCTGCTCAGCAGGCGGGACGGCAGTGCTAGCGGAGCAGCCTCAGATCCTCTCACAGGTGGTATGTGCTTTAAAGCTGATGTCAGAGTGCACCTGGCCTTCTTGGCAACTCGAGAAAGTGGGAATTCGAATTATCTTCTCTGTTATTTCCAGGAACACAGGAAAGGGAACTGCAGTTCATAGTAAAACGTGCAAAATGGGACACCTCCTTCTCATTGTTATCCCTAAGAAGTCGCTGCATTGTATTAGAACAGGGGAGTGTGTGTGAGGGGGGTGTCTGGGCCTGTGTCAGCGAATGACGCAATTAGATGGTGCAGAGCTGCCACTTAGCACACTAGAATATCTGGGAGCTACTTAACTTATTTTCAAAAGTCAATAATCTTTAAGGAGTTATGCTATGACATTATGATATTAATGTAAGATAATACTTGTACTATTTAGAGGTTTTAAATTGGGATATAGTTTTATAATTTAAAAATAACCATTTGCTGACATAGATACTCTAACAAGAGAAATTAAACTGTGTATTTAGTGCCCATGGAGTCCATCTTTGTCTAATCTATATCTTCTGTGTACCTGGCCTAGATGTCCACTAACCACCTGTTCAAGGAATGGACACGCATTCTGATATAAAAGCTTTTAAAAAGTATTTCTGGAGTTCTGGGAAGATGGTGTCAGGGTAGGCAGGCAGAGCACGACTCGCTCACAAAAACAATGGAGAAAGATCCAAATGCTGTCCGAGGAACCTGCTTTGGGGGTCAGCAGACCAGGACAGGGCTACACAACTCCCAGGAGGGTGAGGGACAGAGAGACGAAAAACCCGAAACAACAAATGTGAGGTACCAAACTCCTGTGGTGGCCAGGAAGGGCTCCCCTCCCCCCTCAAGACATTAAGCCTGGATAAAACCCCTGGATGAAGAAGGGAATTAGATATTAATTAAAGAGGCAATTTGCCAAGAAGAAATAACTATAATAAATATTTATGCACCCAACCTGGGTAACAAGATACACAAGGTACACACTGGCAAAACTGTATAGAGAAACAGACATCTCTATAATAATAGCTGGAGACTTCAATACACCACTGTCAGCATTGGACAGAACATCTGGACAGAGGATACATAAAGAAACAGTGAGCTTGAGTAACATGACACGTGAACTAGACCTTACAGACATTTATAGAGCTCTGCACCCCAAAACAGCAGGATGTACGTTCTTTTTAAGTGCTTGTGAATCCTTCTCCGGGATAGACCATATGTTGGGTCACAAGACAGGTCTCAATAAACTTTAAAAAATTGAAGTTATACAAAGCACTTTCTCTGATCATAATGGAATAAAGCTGGAAATTAATAATGATGAAAAAAGGGAAAATTCATAAATCCATGAGGATAGAATAGCACACTCTTAAACAATTAGTGGGTCAAAGAAGAAATTGCAAGAGAATTCAGTAAATATGTTAAGACAAGTGAAAATGAGAGCACAACATATCAAAACCTATGGGACACTGCAAAAGAAGTGCTGAGAGGGCAATTTATAGCCCTCAATGCTTACAATAAAACAAAGGAGAGAGCTAAAATTGAAGATCTAACTGCACACTTGGAGGAACTAGAAAAAGTACAGCAAACTAATCCCAAACCAAACAGAAGGTGAGAAATAGTAAAAATCAGAGCAGAAATAGTAAAAATCAGAGCAGAAATAAATGAAATTGAGAAAAACAACAACAACAAAAACTAGAATCAATAAAACCAAAAGTTGGTTCTCTGAGAAGATCAGCAAAATCGACAAACCCTTAGCTAGACTGACAAAGAAAAAAAGAGAGAAGACACAAATAAAATTAGAAGTGAGAGGGCGGACATTTCCACTGACCCCACAGAAATAAGAGAGATCATAAGAGGATACTATGAACAACTGTATGCCAAAAAACAAGAAAATGCAGATAAGATGGACAAATTCCTAGAAACACAGGAATGACTGACTGACCCTAGAAGAAATAGAAGACCTCAACAAACCAATCACAAGTGAAGAGAATGCAACAGTCATCAACAACCTCCCAAAGATGAAAAACCCAGGACCAGATGGCTTCACAGGTGAATTCTACCAATCATTCAAAGACGATCTAATACCAATCTTTCTCAAGCTCTTCAAAAAAACTGAACAGGAAAGAACACTACCAAACTCATTCTATAAAGCCAACATCACCCTAATACCAAAACCAGATAAAGATACTACACAAAAAGAAAATTACAGACCAATATCTGTAATGAATATAGATGCAAAAATCCTCAGCAAAATATTTGCAAACTGAATCTGAAAGCAAATTGAAAGAATTATACACCACAATCAAATGTATTTTATCCCAGGTATGCAAGGGTGATTCAACACAAGAAAATCAATTAGTGTAATAAACCACATTAATAAATTAATGAAGAAAATGCACATGATCCTCTCAATTGATGCTGAAAAGGCATTTGACAAAATAGAGCATACTTTCTTGATAAAAACACTCCAAATATAGGAATAGAAGGAGCTTTCTCAATATGGTAAAATGCATATACGAAAAACCTGCAGCTAGCATTGTACTCAACAGTGAAAAACTGAAAGCTTTCCCTCTGAGATCAGGATCAAGACAAGGATGCCCACTGTCACCATTATTATTCAATATTGTGCTAGAAGTTCTAGCTAGAAAAATTAGGCTACATAAAGAAATAAAAGGCACCCAAATAGGAAAGGAAGAATAAAACTTTCACTATTCACTGATGATATGATCCTATATCTAGAAAATCCTGAAAAATCCACAAGAAAGCTAGTACAACTAATAGACGAGTTCAGCAAAGTTGCGGGATACAAAATTAACGTACAAAAATCAATAGTTTTTCTATACACTACTGATGAGCAATCTGATGAGGAAATCAGAAAAAAAATCCATTTATAATAGCAACTTCTAAAATATTTAGGAATAAATTTAACCAATGACATAAAGGACCTATATTCCTAAAACTACAAAATATTGCTAAAAAAAACTGAAGAAGATTAAATAAATGGAAGGACTTTCCATGCTCATGGATTGGAAAACTAAATATCATTAAGATGTCAAGCCTACCCAAACTGATTTACAGATTTAACACAACCCCAATAAAAATCCCAAAAGCCGTTTTTTTCCAGAAATGGAAAAGCCAATTATCAAATTTATTTGGAAGGGGAAGGGCCCCTGAATAGCCAAAAATGTCTTTATAAAGAAGGAGGTGGGATTACTCTCACTTCCTGACTTCAAAGCATATTACTTAGCTACAGTGGTGAAAACAGCACAGTACTGGTATAAAGAGACAGATTGTCCAATAGAACCAAATCAAGAACTCAGAAATAGATCCTCGCATCTACGGTCAAATGATTTTTTTACAAAGCTATCAAGCCCTCCCAGCTGAGCCAAGAACAATATATTCAACAAATGATGCTGGGAGAACTGGATATCCACATCCAAAAGAAAGAAAGAGGACCCCATCTCACACCTTATACACAAATGAACTCAAAATGGATCAAAGACCTAAATATAAAAGTGGCAGCCATAAAACTCCTAGAAAAAAATGTAGAAAAACATCTTCAAGATCTTGTGGTAGGGGGTAGTTACTTAAACCTTATACCCAAAGTATGAGCAACGAAAGAAAAAATAGATAAATGGGACCTCCTCAAAGTTAAACACTTTTGCACCTCAAAGGACTTTGTCAAAAGGGTGAAAAGGCAGCCAACTCAATGGGAGAAAATATTTGGAAATCACATATCCGATAAGGTCTTAATATCCATGATATATAAAGAGGTACTACAACTCAACAATAAAAAGAGAAACTACTTGATTAAAAGATGGGCTAAAGACTTGAACAGACAATTGTCCAAAAGAAGAAATACAAATGGAGAAGAAACACATGAAAAAGTGTTCAACATCACTAGCAATTAGGGGAATGCAAATCAAAAATACAATGAGATATCATTTCATTATAATGGCCACTATTAAAAAGACAGAGAACTACAAGTGTTGGAGAGGATGTGGAGAGATGGGAACACTTCTTCACTGTTGGTGGGAATGCAGAATGGTACAGCCACTGTGGAGGACTGTTTGGCAGTTCCTAAAGAAGTTGAATATAGACTTGCCACGTGACCCTGCAATACCACTACTCAGAAGAACTGAGCAGTGACACGAACAGACATCTGCCCACTGATGTTCATAGTGGCATTATTCACGATTGCCAAAAGATGGAAACAACCCAGGTTGCTGAATGGATAAACAAAATATGGTGTATTCACATGATGTAATATTATACAGCAGTAAGAAGAAATGAAGTTGTGAAGCATATGACAACCTGGATGAACCTGGAGGACATTATGTTGAGTGAAGCAAGCCAGACACAAAAGGACAAATGCTGTATGAACTCCCTACTATAAACTAAATATATTGTGTAAACTCATGGACTTAATAATTAGAATATAGGTCACCAGAAAATAGAATGACGGTAGAAAATGGAAAGCTGA
The DNA here is from genome assembly GCA_026826555.1 of Tolypeutes matacus. Classification (NCBI taxonomy): domain Eukaryota; kingdom Metazoa; phylum Chordata; class Mammalia; order Cingulata; family Chlamyphoridae; genus Tolypeutes; species Tolypeutes matacus. The sequence continues at coordinate 4,078,096 of JAKSZT010020074.1, read as the reverse complement.
GGGCTAACCTGTGAAGAACTGGTAAAAACGTTGTTTGTGAATCTTTGGAAATGAGTAGAAATGGTGAAAGCATATCACAGTGTTTGTAACTAGCAGAGTCATTATGTGGGTATGACAGTGGTTGAAAGGGAAAGTCTGAGGTCACGTATATTACTAGAAGGAAAGGTAAAACATGTAACGTGGGACTGTATAGCATAGTGAAACCTCATGTGAAATCTGAATATTGGTGGCATTACATATATGACTGTTTTTACAAAATATAAATACAAATAAACTAGAGAGACGGAAACAGAATAGCAGCTGTGTACGGCAGGGGAAGCACAGAGAGATTGAGAGGTGATGAGATATTTTTAGTTTTCATGCCTGTTTTGTGTTGTTTATTATTATTAGAACAATGAAAATGCTCTAACAATGACTGAAGCAATGAATGCACAACTATGTGATTATACCAAATACCATTGTTTGTACACTTCAGATGGATTTCTGCTTTATTAATATATATCAATAAAATTGATTTGTTAAAAAAAAGTATTTCCGCCATTGTTCCTACATGTATATACCTGCAAAAATAGTTCCCTCTGTTTTAATCTATCTTTTACCTGTCCTTATTTAAAATTGTTTTAAAATTTCAGGTAGTCAAAACTTTCAATCATTTCTTTTTTAAAATTAATTTTATTTATTTTAATTGTGGTAAAATATACATAAGTCTCATTATAACCATTTTAAGTGGATAATTCTGCAACATTATGTATATTAACAATATTGTGCAACTTTCACCACTTTCTATTTCTAGACCGTTTTCATCATCCCTAACCGCCGCTCCTACTCATTTAGCAAGCATTCCCCACTCCCGCCCCACTCCTGGTCACTTCCGTTCTGCTTTCTGTCTCTATGAATTGGCTTATTCTGAGTATTTCATATAAGAGCAATCATAAAATATTTGTCCTTTAGTGTCTGGCTTATTTCACTCAACATGATGTCTTCAAGGCTCATCCATGCTGTAGCATGTACAAGTACTTCATTTCTTTTTATGGCTGAATGACATTCCATTGTATGGCTAGACCACATTTTGTCCATTCCTTGGTTGACAGATACTTGTTGCTTTTACCTTATGGCTATTGGGAATAATGCTGCAATGAACATAAATGGACAAATATTTGTCTGAGCCCCTGCTTTTAATTATTTTGGGTATTACCTAGAAGTAGGATTGCTGGATCATATAATAATTCTATACTTAACTTTGTGAGCAGGCACCAAACTGTTTTCCACAGTTTCCACAGTTTGCACCATTTTGCATTCCCACCAACTTCCTTAGCAACATTTGTAACTTTCATTTTTTAATATTCATTCTAGTGGGTGTGAAGCTGTAACTCACTGTAGTTTTAATTTGCATGTCTTTAAAGGCTAATGATGGTGAGCATCTTTTCACGTGCTAATTGGCCTGTTGTATGTCTTCTTTGGAGAAATGTCTATTCAAATCCTTGCCCCACCCCTTTTTTTCATTAGGTTATTCGTCTTTTTGTTGTCGAGTTGTAGTTCTTTATTTTTTAAAAAGATTTATTCCCACCCCCCATTGTTTTGTGCTGCTGTCTGCTCTCCATGTGTTCTTCTGTGTCTGCTTGGCTTCTCTTTAGGTGGCCCCGGGAACTGATCCTGGAACCTTCCGGAGTGGAGAGAGGCACTCAATCTCTTGCACCACCTCAGCTCCCTGGTCTGCTGAGTCTCTTATTGTCTCCCTTCTGTGTTCCTTTTTGTTGTGTCATCTTGCTGCGCAAGCTCGCCGCACAGGCCAGCACTCCGCGTGGGCCAGCTCTCTGCGCAGACTGGCTTGCTTTTCACCAGGAGGCCCTCCTATATGGTAGATGGGACCCAACAGCTTGAGCCACATCCGCTTCCCACAGGAGCTCTTTTTATATTAATGATAGTAAACCCTTTTCAGATAGATGGTTTCAGAATATTTTCTACCATTCTGTAAGCTGTCTTTTCACTTTCTTGATAATGTTCTTTGATGCACAAAATTTTAAAATTTTGATGAAGTCCTGTTATCTACTTTTTCTTTTGTTGCTTGTGCTTTTGGTGTAAAATCTAAAAATCCATCGTCTAATACAAGTCCTGAAGAGATTTCCTTATGTTTTTTAAGAGTTTTATAGTATAAGATCTTCTATTTAGGTCAATGATCCATATTGAATTAATTTTTATATGGTGAGAAGTAGGAATCCAAATTCATTCTTTCATATGGATTTCCAGTTGTCCCAGCACACTTGTTGAATAGATTAGTCTTTCCCCTTGAATGGACTTGGCATCCTTGTCAAAATCAACGTCCATAGGTGTGTGGATGTATCTCTGGACTCTCAATTCTATTCCATTTGTCTATATGTCTGTCTTTACCCCAGTACCACAGTGTTTTAATTACTGTAGCTTTGTAGTAAGTTTTGAAATCAGGAAGTGTGAGTTCTTCAACTTCGTTCTTCTTTTTCAAGATTGGCTATTCAGAACTCAACTATTTAATTTATGGTTTCTGATATTGGTGTCATATTAATGAATGATATTCACATATTCTAGTGGTATTTAAAAATATTTTCTTCTGGTACTTTTTAATTTTTTACATACAGATATTTAATTCACCTGTAATTCATTTTTGTATGGGGTGTGAGGTAGGCATACACATTCTCCTCCAAACTGTTAGTAAATAATGACAATACTATTTATTAAATAATTTATTATTCTTTATTGATATAAAGGGCATTACCTCAAAGTAAAAATCGTACCATTTATCATAGCTATATGCTCAAAAATGGAAAAAATGGAGATTTACAAAAGCTAGCACAGTTGTTCTTATACATTCAGCAGAAATGTTTTCCTTCCTATGAGAAATTCATCACTTAATACAGGAGCTTCCAAATGCATTTGCCACATTCTCGCCTTCTTCTAGCTTGGGGATGCTGGACCTATGACATGAAACTAGCAACAGCATTCCCAGCACTAGGTCTAGCCTTAACTAAGCAATGCAGGTTTTCTACTAAGGAGCAAAACAAGCCCGAAGCATTCATGTGTCCAAGGAAATACCATTGAAAGTCATCTGGGTCTAAATATGCTATAATAAAACAGATTGACAGCTCTACACTGTGCAAAATTTTAGTGTACTTTAAACATTCTTCAAAAATAAGTTGACTTTTATTTTCAATACATGTACAAAGTGTGAATGTCCAACAGCTTGACGTATTAGATACTCCACATTGGTTCATTAAAATTGCATTTTATTTAGAATTCTGTTGAATTACTTTTTGTAATGAGGAAAAAAAAGTTAAAACCCTGGGGTAGTCAGATGCTTGTCTTTTGATCTGAAATCAGGCTGCCTCTAATCTCTTTGATACCCAGCAGGCAACATGACATGAGGGGCTTTTGCAAAGGAGAAACCAGTTGTGCTGGATGACTCCTGGCCAGTGCTTTATTTAATATCAGTACATCAGGGAACAGAACACTGACTGGCAGCTTGTAAACTTAATGTGCATTTCAAAGAAAACATTTAACATTCTAAAGTGCTAGAATAAAGATACCTAGTGGTTGGGTTTTTAAATGCTAAGCAACAGTGGAAATTAAAGGCCATTATCTGATCGGAACATTTGTTAGCTGCGAACATAGTGATTTTCATACTTTTATCTCGGTTTAACTCTAGTAATATCACTACTTTCTGGAGCTCACTGTTAAAGTCCACTGAGGGGACATTGTGCTGTCTGTGTCCATGACAGATATAAATGATCAACTGTTACAACAATTGATTGTTATAATGTTGCAATAATTAATGACTTGACTCCACAAAGGAATGGTACCAAAATTCATTCAATTCCAAACTGAACTAAACTCGTGTTAATTATTTTTGGACTATAAACCAACCAATTTGCATAAGCAATCTGTTCAAAATATGAACCCATCTATTGATTTTTTTTTAACTTATTTCTGAATTGGACCACTAAAATTCTCTCCTCAAAAAAGTGATTTTTAAATATGGCTTGAAATTATGTTATACCAAACAATTCTGAAGCCAGTCAAAGAGACAGTGGGTATATTATTTCTAAAATATTTGATCTAAATTAAAAGATCTGTTTAAGCAGATATTTGGATAAATTGAACATCAATGATGAGTTTGTAAAATAAAAATAATATACTCAATTCACTCTAATGTATGCAATTTATAATATTGTTACTGTAGTTAATTCTAAAATAATTTAGTATGAAATAACCTGAAATACAGCATAAATCAAGTCATCTTCGTGTTGCCTTGAGCATCCTGAACAATTTCTGAGCCAGTTAATAAATAGCAAAAACAAGCAATGAAACAAGTGATGCCCAAACCAGAATCTAGAATTGCACTTCCAGTAAGAGATTTGCAGATCAGAGGGTTCAAACTCTTGACTCAAATGAAATGTTTGCTTTTTGTCAATTTGATTTATTAGTGTTAACATCATTATCCACTGCTGTGGCCAACTGACCACTGTGTTTAGTTTCTCAAAGTGCTTCCCAAAGCAAGCGCCCCTTCAAGACACAGAAGTTAGGTCTTTAGAAACAGCAGGGTGCTGATTGAAATGCTATTTCCTGCCAGTGCATCTTGACCTCACCTAGGGCTTGGGGATACAGTTAGTGAAATGGGGAAGGGTATTCTGAACCACGGGTCCAGAGACAATTAGGGAAAAGCCCGAGTGCACCTGACCCCTGAGAACCTATATGCCACTTGTCTCCAGCTAGCTGCTGGCCGCACACGGTTGGGGCAAACTGTCTTCTACTCAAATGCACGGAGATCTAGGCATTCTTTATTTGCAGGAAGAAAAGGTAGGGCTAAGTTTCATCTAGACAACTGCCTAATACTGTCCTTTGTTTTTTAAAATGTCTTTAAGATTTTTCAAAATGAGAAGTGAGAGTATATTCATTGACAAAAAAGAACTTCCTGAAACAGGAAGTGATTGTTTGGGGGTTAAAGCAGGAGGAACACAAAACCAGTCCCCCTCTAAAGGCTTCGTGCCACCCTACCAGGTCTGGCCCACCTCCCGCCGAGGCTCCGGGCCCACTGCCTGCAGTGAGACTGCCTGCTGCTCTCCTGCGTCTCTCTTCCGGGCCTTTGGGGGTTGTCTTCCAGTCTGCTCGGTTCCAAGCCACCTGGTTAACTTTACTGTGTGCGTCGGTTTTCTAGAAAGTGCTCCTGATCCAGCAGAGCTGTGTTAGGTGTCTTTCCTTTGGGAGTCAGAGCTCCAGCCAGAGGGACGACTATCAAATGAGAGTCAGTGGAGGAAGCTGAGGCTATGAATAACGACAAGTTGTCCTCCAGCTAGGAACCAGAACGTGCTGCTTTAAGGCGCATTGTAGTCAGAGAATGTTTTCTGCATGAAAACAATCTTCAAACGTTCTTAAAACTTTTTTGTGACTTAGACAATGTTTGTATATGTTCTATGCAACTTTGCAATCTCATACAAAATCAGGGAAAAAATCTCATGCAGACATAGGTTTAAAAAAACAATACTGCATTTTAGTCTAAAATTACATGTTTAATTTATACTCTGATACGCATTGAAGAGATAGTTGACTTTAGCAAATTGGGGATGGAAGTTCAAATCAATGAAGGTCCTACTTTGAACAGAGGCTGCACCTAAAAGTTAAGCACACAAACTCTAGGCTCAGCCCAAATCCTCCCTCTTTGACCTATTGCCCTGGATCTTTGAGGAAGTTGCTTAACCTCCCTCTGTCCCAGTTCCCTCCCTGAATAATGAAAATAAAAGCAGTAAGCAAATTGTGGGCTTGTTAGGAGGCTTGATTGTGGCCTTATTGGCAAAGCATCTAGGGCAGAGTCCTTGATCAATGGGCTCAAGCCTGTCAATTCTGCTCACAAACCATCTCTCTCCTTACCCATGCTGGCTTTGGCATGTGCTCCATCCATCATCTGACGGAGATTCAGTCACCTCTCCCACATGATTCAAGACTGAGCACCCCAAAACAAAGGCTTCTTCCCCAGCACAGGTGACTCTTTTTAAAGTGGCCAAATCTTATTTACTTAAGAAAGTAAAGCCAGGTCATCTACATGGACATAAAACAAGGTGTAGACCGAAAATAATTGTTTTCTTTACGTCGCATTTAAAATGGCTCTGTATGCATTTTCATTTGGTAGTTTTTCCAATGTTTTGAGCAGTGGTAGCCTTGTCGGCATGAATGCAGATTCCCAAAGCAGTGAAGCTGATGATTAATTCTCTTCTGGCAATACAAAGCTCTGTTATGTTTGTTTAAAATGTTCCATCAGTCTAGGCACATCCCATCCATTAATTTGCTTCATAGCAATGGTTGTTTGACGAGGGAGATCATTGAAAGCTAATAAAAACAGAAATAAGTAATGATGCAAAATGCATTCAGAAGAAGAGTGGACACTGTTTAAAAAGCCATTCACAGGGAAGCGGCTGTGGCTCAATCAGTAGGGCTCCCGTTTACCATATGGGAGGCCCCGGGTTCGGTTCCCAGGGCCTCCTGGTGAAGGCAAGCCCGCCCGCACGGCGTGGTTAGCTGACCCAGCGAGCACAAGCAGCAAGGGGGGGATAAATGAATAAATAAATAAAATGTTAAAAAAAAAAAAAGCCATTCACAATTATGTAGATTCAATGGACTTTATCAACCCTTGTTTGAGGCTTTTGGGGCTACACAGAGTAATTTTATTTCTTCACATGGGGGTAAAGCGAATATTATAATTAAAGAGGTAGCATCATTCTTAGTTGTTGGGGGAAGCTACAAACAATCTATAATTTTGGAACATAATAAATTAAATAAACTAAGGATTATTGGGACAAATATGCAGTTGACAGGAAAATAGTAAAACAAAGGGATTTATGTCACCTGCTACAGAGAGTGGTGTACAATAGGCACTTGTCCTTCTTTAAACATAAGAAAGCTTCTCTGGGAGGATTGGTGTTCTTAATATATTTGAAAGAAAAATGTGACAAATCCTCTTGCTAAGTAAATATTGATCTTCTAACTTGTCTGTTCTTTTTTTAAAAGTATTTTGTATTTTTTTCTTTAGTGAATATACGTCTGAGGTGATTATTACTGCTTAATATAAAAAGAAAAATTAACTCAAAATTGGTATACTTCCCTTAATCATAGTTTTATTTCTACCGTTTGAGCCAGAGACCAAAGTACATATATAATCTCAGTTGCCCCGGCATATGTTCTAGCAGTTTCAAGAAAGACTCTATTGTAAGTATACACTACAGCCTGGGGGTCCTCTCTCAGGGTCTGTCCCTGAGTACTGTCAGAGTTCTTACGGAAAGTCATCACTGAGCACTGCAATGGCTTTCCACTCTGCTCCGATTAAAGCCAGTGCCCTTGCAGGGACCAACAGGGCCTCACAAGAGCCGCCCAGCCCTCACCTCTCAGTTCCCATCTTCAAATCCTGTTCCAGCCCCACAGGCCTCTTTGTATTCCTTAAGAGGGCAAACACATTCTTCCTTCAGAAGCTTTCTACTTGCTATTCCCTCTGTCTGGAATGATCTTTTAATTAACAAACCACCACCAGCATTGCCAGCACTACTATTTTAATTGCCATCACCATCATCACCACCATCATCATATCACCGTTATCTTCATCATCATCACCACCAGCATCACCATCTTCATCATAAGCATCATCACCACTATCACCATCGCTACCATCAGACTCTTCATCATCATCACCACCATCACCACCATCCCCATCATCATAATCATCACCTTCATCACCATCATCACCATCTTCATTATCATCACCATCATCACCATCACCACCATCACAATCATCACCTTCATCATCATTACTGTCATCACCATCTTCATTATCATTACTATCATCATCATCACAATATCCATCATCATAATCACCACCATCACCACCGTCATTATACAATCTTCATCACCATCTTCACCATCATCACCACCATCATCATCATCTCATCAGCACCACCATCAGCATTATCATTGAGAGACGATATATTTGCAATTCTTAACCTTGATCAGTATCTCTAGATTGATATATTGAGCCATTAGACAGGTTCAATTTTCAGAAATTTCCTTAATTCTCTTTCTACTTGGTTTACACATCTGAACGCACAAATGCAGAACACTGGAATGGCAGTCAGTCTTCCGTGGCTCTGCCAAATGGTACTGGATATTCAAAACAAACACATACCTAGGGATTGTGAGATTTCAATTACACCACCGAAGCACTGTCATTTGACAATTTTGATAAAGCAATTTTTAAAATAGCTCTTCCTGCTTTCCTTGTTTTAACATATACACGTTCATTATTTCTTTAACAACCCTTTTCCTAGTGCTATGTGCAAACCATTGTTCTTAGTACTTTTTTCTCCTCTTTAAAACATAATAGTGATGACTGACTTTGTGGTTGACTATCAAGTTGTCGGAAATACCATGACTTGCGTCTCCTTCTGCTATGAGGACGGCCTCAGTACTTGTGGTTTCTTCTCCACCTTTACGGAAATAATGCATCAACTCTATACTAAAAATGTTATTTTGACCTTGCTCTGGAACCATGTGATTGTCTTTGCCTTTGAAATGGACATGGAAGCTTTGCTGGCTTCCTGCTACTTGTGGGGACTTTAAGTGGCTCTGGGATCACTGTTTGCACCTTTGTGTGATCCCCACCCCTTGAGCATGAGTGGGGGACTTATGACTTGCTTCTAATCACTAGAACATGGCTAAGGTGATGGGATGATTCTCTTAGGTTATATAAGACTCTCATTTTGAGAGAAGATTTGCTCCAGATCCTTTTCTCCATACTGGCTTTGAAGAAGGAAGCTGCCACGAGTCAACAGCTACAGGAAGTGAATTCTGTTACGATCTGAGTGAGCTTGGGAGCAGCCCCTTCCCCAGTCGAGCCTCCATATGAGAACTCGGCCCTGGCCAACACTTGACTGAGCCTTGCCCAGGCTCCTGACCTTCAAAAACTGGGAGATAAGGAATGTATGTTGTTTTAACCTTTAACAAGATTGTGGTAATTTGTTACGCAGCATAGAACACAAATATACCACTATTTGGCCGAATTTTACCACTGAGAACATATTGAGTCCTAGGAGCAGACAGCCTACCAGTCCAAGAAAATGTCACTGCTCTATTTCCTGTGCCCTTTTCTTTCTGGGCTCTGTACTAATGACAAAGATGGCTACTTAAGCAGAGATGGAATTAATTGGATCTTGGTGGCTCATGGAATTGAGACGAGGATAAGAATAAGGTGCAGCACATCGAGGACCCCTCAGGAGAGCTATTTGCCAGGACAGTGCCATAGGACACTGCAATAGGCAGTCACCTGCTCAACTCTGCAGCCCCTGGACCTCCCAGTCCACCACTGGATGCTCAGAAAAGCCCCTCCCAGACCCCAAGTCTTTATGGAGACGTTCCAGGCTCAGAGCCTGGCTGAGAGCAGCCAATGGTTGTATGGCCACGTGCTGGCTGCCCAGGGGTGGCAGGCAGACTTTCTGCTCCACAGCCAGCTGGACTTCTACCCCCAAACCAAGAGAGGAGGCCCCAAAAGGCCACATTCATATGTTAATGAATTACTTTGGAGCCACTGGTCTATTTTACTGAATTGGGGCATATCATAGCCCAACAGAAAAAGCCAAAGAAGTGCATTTTTTAAATGAAAATAATAATACAAGTGACATGCAAATTAATTATTTGTGACAAAATGTACCCTGTTAAATAAATGTTAGCTGAGAGGAGCAAACACATGGGCAACATTTGAAGACATAACAGTTACTGAGAAAGAAATGGGATTTCTGTGAAAACCATAATTAATCTTATTTCTTAAATTTATGAACCAAGTGGCTGAGTCCCATTTTCCTTGGAAAACAAGTGCCTCCAGACTGCCTGACAGCCCCCAGAGAGCCTTGAGATGCGGTGACAAATGGCATTAAGAAACAGACCCCAATGTATGTGGCAATTAACATATAATAGAGGTGAGGCATCAAATGAATCAGAAAATTAACGAATGGTGCATAGAGCTACATTGATGAAGAAACCAAATTTGGGTCCCTGCCTCAGTCCTTACACAAAAATTTATTTCATAATAATGATTTAAATATATATAACAAAGGGAAAACCATGACGGCCTCAGAAGAGAGCCTGGTTCACTTCTTTCAAAATAAACTAAGAATGGGGAAAGATTTTCTAAATGAGACAAAGTAAAAAAAAAAATGGAGCCACGAATACAAAGATTTATGAAGCCATGTGGCAGTTTGAAATTATTTTATGAATCAAAAAAAAAAAAGAGAAAGACTGGTTTGTGGGCCAGTCCACTCCTGTGGGGGTGAGACCTTTTCAACTGGACTTTGTCAGTGAGGCGTGGCGCAGGTTGAGTCTCTGCCCTCTTGCTGAGGCTGATAAAAAACAGAAACACGCAGGAAAAGAGAGCTCTGCCATTTTTGATGCTGCCTTGTGACAGAAAAGAGAGGCTCAAAGAGCTGAGGCCCTCGGGAGAGAGAAGCCATGTGCTTGAGCGCTTGCAGGTGGACTTGGGAAGAAAGCAGAGCAGCTGAGCCTGAGAGATGAGGCCCGGTAAGAGACAAGCCCTGTGCCTGGCTGCCCTCAGCTGAGCTCAGGGAGACGGTACAGCCAGAGGGGAAGGCAGAGACCAGGCAGAGATCGCCCGCCATCTTGCTTCAACACGTGGCAGCTGACTTGGGTAAGAAAGCACTTTAAAAAAAAAAAATGGTACCAGGGCTGGGAAATGAACCTGGGACCTTATATGTGGGAAGCCAGGGCTCACCCACTGAGCCACATCGGCCACGTTGGCTCCCCTGAGTTGGTTTTCTCGTTTGTTTGCTTGTTGTTTGTTTTTGTTTTTAGAAGGCACCAGGGACTGAACCCAGGACCTCCTGTGTGGGAAGCAGGTGCTCAACCACTTGAGCCACTCTGCTCCAGAAAGCACCTCTTATGGTGCCTTGAGTTGGAGTTTTCATGGCCTTGGAACTGTAAGTTTTTATCCCAAATAAACACCCCTTATGTGGAGTTTATGCTATAGGCATATTTAAGTGCCCAAAGACTTCTGAGTATGTGTGTTTTATGTAGCATTTTTATCATAAAACATACACATACATCCGGAAACTTCCTAAATGCTCCATCAAAAATGGACTGTTTAAATACATTTGGGTATTCCAAATAGTAGAATAGCATTTAATATATCCATATATATCAATACAGATAGATGCCCACGGGCTTTCAAGTGAAAGAATTATAGTTACAGAACGAGCTGTATAGTCCAATCTGGGTTAAAATAAAGACGCACTATATGAAGAGAGATAACGTTTGTGTCACAAACATCAAGTGTGTGGAGAGGACAGATGTCCCCTTGTGAGTATGTAAGAACTCTGTCTATATTGTTGATGATAGCTAACCAAAGGAAGGTTCATTTCCTTGTCGTAGTAACTGTTCTGTGCATAGAAATTACTTCAATTCCAAGGGCTATCTAAATTAGCCTTTTCTTCCTAAAAAAAAATGAGAGAAAGATTTAAAATACCGGTGTTAGTTCTTGAATGTGTGACGACCCCCTTCTCTGTGGATCCGAGATTCCACGAGGACAAGGCCACACGCACCACCCAGGTTCTGCTGGCACTATTCGCACAGGCCCGGCCCCCGGCCGCCAGCTGGACGCCCAGGCGCAGATGCTCTTGGCCTTCATCTTGGGCATGAATCCAAGGCTCATCTCCAATGTACAGACCAGGGACGTGAGATCCTCGCTGTCCGTCCTCAGACTCCTTTGTCGGGAATGCTTGGCGTACGACGTGCACAGACCGGGAGTGCCACGAGTCCCCGCTGGCAGCACACAGCAATTTAAAACTCAGGCCGGCGCCTCTTCCATCTCCTCTGAGTACATAACCGTCGTCTTCAAGTATGTGCAATATTACATGTAAAAATAAAAAATGCAAGTCTCATTTTCAGGCAAACTGCCCTCACAGTGGATGCACAGGACTGGGTGTTTCTATTCTGGCAAGATCAGACAACAGGAAAATATATTTGTTTAATTACAGCCTTTGAAGAGAACGGCACATTCTTAAGCTGGAACTTTCTAGAAGAGAAGTCAGAACATTTACTGGGATCTTCTCTGAAAGGGGCTGGGATTCAATAGCCACATGGTGTTATTGTTGGATTATCTGCAAAGAAATAAAAGGAATCCTGTTCTTAAGATAATCCCACAGAGAGAGGCCAATGTGGGTTTTGGAGCTTAAGGTTTTCTGGCCTTCTTCTACATGAGGCTGTTTTCCTTTCCTAGTGAAGGCCTATTGGAGAGCAGGGAAAACGAGGTTTGTGACGCATCCGCACTGGAAGTGTTTTCTAAAAGTCACATGAACTAGAATTCTCAGAGTCATTACACGATGCTGCCTTGACAGGTAAAAGATTTGCTTCTAAACTAAGACTGTTTCTACTTCAATCTTAAGCCTAAATTTCATCTCAAAAAGCCAAACATTAAAAATATTTATCTGCCTATATTTACAAATTTTAGCCCAAGTATTTCAGTAAATGGGGGTGGGGATGGGTATGCTCCAAATAGTTTTAAAAATATATGACAAATATTTAGGCAAACTATAGATACCCCAGGATCAGGTAAAGAAAACACACTTATTCTCCCTCAAATAGAAGCAGTCTAAAGAACAATATTTTGTTGAACTCAAAGACGAAGCCTTCTAGAGGTGACACTTGGAGAAAGGAAACAGCATTTCTAGCATTCATCCTGCTGGTGGTTAATGTTCTCCTGCTTCCCCAGTGCTGGGGGGGGGGGGTTCCCGGGAGGGGCTGGCCGAGGTGGGCCAGGGGAGGACCAGGCCGGGAAGCATCTCGTTCCTTTCTCCGGCTTCAAAGGCTGATTTACACGGTGTGTTTCTGCTTTGTTTCTTCATTACTTATTTTCACATTTTAGCTTCAATTTTCCAGAGCAAACGGCATTGTACTGTAACAGAGATACCTTCACGCCCTAGAAATGGAGCAGTTGTGATTTTAAAAAAGGTCTGCAGGATAAAGAGACTCTCTTGGCTTCCTCTGTCCTTTCGACTGGCTTGTCTCTTACTGATGCTTTAGACTGTCACCCTTTGTGGGAAGCCGGCATTTCTAAGGGATTTTGCTTTCGGAGGCCGCACCGGGGCCCAAGGTCAGCCGGCACATTTGATTTTGTTGATGAAACTCAGTTTTGGGGGTTCAGGAATGAAGCCGGGCGCGGAGTGCACGGCTTACCTTTTCCTGGCTGGAGTGAGAGTCTTTACTTCCACCCAGCGCCCACGACACGGCTTCACCTCTGGGGAGCAGGCCAGGCCTGCGCGGGAAAGGCGCTTTCATCGAAGAAGCTGACGTCTCCTTGAAGCGACGCTGTCCACCTGGAGTTCCACGCCATCTAAAACCACCCTTTGTTGAAGGTGAATGCAGGTGTTAGATTTTGGGAGGTGTTTTATTTAATTCTGCTGAGGAAGGGAGAGAAGAAAGGACCTGTGGCAGGACGTGGGGCTTGGCTTGCAGTGCTCCAGGCTGCAGTGAGCACACGATTTGAGTGAGGCCTTGGTTACTGGGCAGACCTCGGAGGGGCTTCTATGAGAGAGGCTGGGGTGCAGAAGATCCCTCCCTTGCTACCCAAAGGATTTCAGTACGACCTAGACCTGCTCTACTAAGTTGCAATTCAAAAAAGAATTCACTTTGCCTTGCCAGGAGTGTCCTGGAAGTGCGATTCAGTCACAGGATCTTTCCTTATTTACTTAATAAATAACATGCCAGGAATGGTGCTTTGCAAATATTAACTATTTACTCCTCTAACAGCCCCAGTGAGAGTTAATGGCAGTTGTTAGCTGCGTTAACAATAGTTATTAACATTTTTAAAAGTTTATTTTTGGGCCATAATTAGAGGACAGAGGTTTCAGGTTAGTAATAAAATTTGGGTACACTTAGTTGGAATTGGATATACAGTATTTACAGATCCTTGCAATTGATTTAAACAAGGCACCAAGTCGAAGATTTTGTCTATTAAGATGTTATGAGTACGGGAAGCGGCTGTGGCTCAATCAGTAGGGCTCCCGTTTACCATATAGGAGGCCCCGGGTTCGGTTCCTGGGGCCTCCTGGTGAAGGCAGGCCCGCCCGCACAGCGTGGTTGGCTGACCCAGCGAGCACAAGCAGCAAGGGGGGGGGATAAATGAATAAACAAATAAAATCTTAAAAAAAAAAAAAAAAAAGATGTTATGAGTTGGACTGTGTCTCCCAAAAAGACCTGTTCAAGCCCTGGCCCCGTCCGGGGATGTGGCCTTACTTGGTGTGACAGTTTGAGATTATTTTTGTGAATCCCAAAAAGAGAAAGATTATGTTTGTAAACTAATCTATTCCTCTGGGTGTGACACCCTTTGATTATATTGGATTCAGTTGAGGAGCTCTTGATTAAGTTACTGTTAAGATTAGGGCTTTGATTTGACCACATCAGCAGGGCGTGACTCAGGTTGAGTCCCCGCCCCCTTGGAGGGCCGACATAAACAGGCACCCACTCAAGAAGACACGCCAGAGCAGAGGACTTTGTCGCTTTGATCCTGCCGTGTGGCTAGAGCCCCATGGAGAGAGGAGCCATTCGCCTGATAGTTTGCGGCTGACCTTGGAAAGGGAAAGAAGCAAGCCCTCCGCCAGGAGAGAGAGGAAGTCCTGAGATCAAGGCCTGTGCCAGCCTGCAGCTGAGAGAGAGGACGCCCAGAGGGGAGGCTGAGCCCTCGCAGAGGTCAGTGACAGTCTTGCTTCAACACACGGAACTGACTTTGGTGAGAAGCAGCCTTGAGCTGGACTCCTTAGGGCCTTGTCACTGTGAGCTCTTACCCCAAATAAATACCCTTTAAAAGCCAACAGGTTTCTGGTACCCATTTGGCAGACTAACATGCTTGGAAACAGGGTCTTTGAAGACATATTTAAATCAAGATGAAGCCAAACTGGAGTAGCATGGGGCCTGACCCATAACTCTGCTGACCTAAGAAGGGCGAATCGGACAGACAGACAGACGCCGAGGAGACGGCCATGTGGAGATGAAGGTGGAGCTGCCAGGACAGCCAGCAAACGCCAGAAGCTGAAGAGGTGAGGAAAGAGCCTCCCTCCAGGCTTAGAGGAGACACAGCCCCTGCAGGCACCTGACATCAGAACCCCGAGGACGTCCATTTCCATTGTTTCCAGCCACCCAGTGTGTAGCCGTCCTGGAAACCAAGCCATGAGGTGCATTTCTAAAGCCGTCTCTAAAAGTGGAAGGAAGTACCTGCCTGTGCCTGAAGCTTCCTAGAGAGATTGTTTCCTGCATGTTTGCATCCACGCAAAACAAGAGGACTTTATAAATAACAAAACGAAGACTTTTAATCTTAAATCAAAGAATGCTGGTGAAGTTGTATCTGAATATTATAAAACAGAAAGACTCAAGTCCCGTTATCAAAGCTGTGCCAGCCATCTTCCTTGGAACCCAGAGAAGATGGAAACAGAGCTGCGAAGTGTCGGCCCCGTAGCAGCCAGCCTGGCCACGTTTCCAGAGGTCGACTTGCAGCAGGGGCTGCAACGACAGGCCTTGCCAATGGAATGTTCCACCGGTCGTTCTCAGGGATGAGGAGCAGACAGAGAGCTCTCCAGATGTGCCTGGGCAGCAGCTCAATGCTCCTTGAACGTGAACTCCATCATCTCAGGGCCAAAGGCCCCCTCCTCATGGAGCACCCCACGCCCTGAAACAGGAGGCTGGCAGACCCTCCATCTGGGGAGAGCCATGGCTAGTGCGGGTCCTGCACCCCAAAGCCAGAGAAGGTTTGTGGGGGCAACAGGATGATCAAGCTCGGAGAGGGGCTGGTTTGTTTGGAACAAAGCCCAAGTGGCCTAATTTAATATTGAGCTGATTCCTTGCCAGATGTAGTGCTTGATGGGCCTTCACGTGCCGAAGCCTCCCCTCAGTTTAAAAACACCACTGACAGGAGCACGTCGGGTGCCAGGGTCGCGTCTGCTCATCCTGAGACGTCTCCTCTGCGGGCAGGGGAGGAGGTCCTCTGCCATTTTCTTCCCGACGGTTGTCTAGGGAGAGGGCTTACGGTCAAGCCGGGCGTCACATAACCGACCCGTGGGGGGTACTTGGCAGGAGAGTCTGGCTGCGTCTGGCACAGGCTTCAGCTCTCCTGAGCGTGGACGGTCCCTCACCCCCGCACCGGAGGCGCCGAGAGCAAAGTGGCCGTCTCCGCCCTCACGGACTTGCGGCCCAACGAGACTCTGACGCATCCCACATCTCTCCCCTTGCCCATTAGCCCGAAGCGAGGGGAAGGCCCCCGAGCAAGCCAACGGTGATGGCCAGAGCACACCCCAGTAGGACTGGGGTCAGCGCGCCTAAAGGATCAGCCTTCGCGGACGCAAGGAAAGGCCGCGGCCAAGTCACGGCCCCCAGAGACGCCCCACCCCTGATCCTTGGACTCAGGAATGTGGCACGTCGCATGGCAGAAGGGACTCCACAGATGGGTTGAGGTTCAGGAACGAGAGGTGAGCACATCATTGTGGAGTATTTGTGAGAAGAAGGCAGGAGGGTCAGAGTCAGAGAGAAGACCCCGGCTGCTGCCTGGAAGATGCAGGAGGGCACAGGGGCCTCCAGAAGCTGGAGGAGCAGGGAAACAGGCTCCCCCGAGAGCCAGCAGGGAACGGGGCTCTGCCGACACATTCCGACATGTGGCCTCCAGAACTGTAGGATAAGATGTTTGTGTTCTTTCCAGCCACTAAGTTTGCGGTAACTTGTTACAGCAGCAGCAGGATCCGGAAGCTGGGGCGGGAACCAAACAGGGGGCATGGGGGGGTGGCGGCTAACTCAGTCCTTGCCATCTCAGCTGAGGCCTGTTGTAAACTGGCGGTTTCTGTGATCTCTCTCCCACCACTCTCCTTCACACTCACGCCTTCTCGGCCCTAGTGGCCCCCCAGCCACGCCTGCCCCCTGCTCCCTCACACCTCTGCACTTGGCCCCTCTGCCTAGGTCCACACACCCCCAGATGTGCACACAGCTGCCTGCCTCTCGTCCAGGCACCCACCCTCCTCAGGCAGGCCTTCCCCCACCCCCGGGCAAGAGCGCAAGCCTGCTAGCCCTCACCTGGTCTTACTTTGCTTCCAGCACCTGCAACGACCTCACTTCCTATTGATCTATTTAGCCATTCGTTCCTGGTCCAGCCACCCTGTGCTTTGTCCACGACCGTCTCTCTGTAACATGCGGGTGTTCGATGCAGATCTTCTGGGATGGATTAAAGTGCTGTGAGGATACAGGCTGCTGACAGCGGGGCTCATCTCGTCTCTGGATAAAGAGATGTCAGCTCCAGACTCTCCTTCCCTTGAGCACCTAATCTTTGTATTCCAATGGAGCTAAGAGGGAAAACGAGTGGCAATTTCCATGGGAAATACTAAGAATAGCTTATCTTTCACTTTCTGGAGAGTTCCATTTGTGGTGAGGCAACAGGATAAATAGCCTTTGGAGATGTATGCGGTATGGAAATAATTGCGGCTTGAATTGCTGAAATGTGAGTCCCACATCCCTAGACCTACACGCACACATTTGACGAGTATAGAATTTATGAAATTTTAGCCCACAGGGGAAATCTATAACAACACCTCAAAATGCTATAAAGAAATGGCTAGATCCCAGATCTGGCTCAAATCGAGAAACGTTTCCTAGGAGACCCAAGCTTTGGGAGAGGACAAACTTCAAGACTGCGAAGTCACCGGCGAGTGGCGTGTTTTCGCCAATGTGAGGCTGCTGCGGAGAGCATGCAAAGTGATGCGAGAGGATTCTAAACAGCCGCCCCTAAAGCTTACAGAGCCCAGGGAAGAGCCTCGGACAGTCCCCGGCGAGGCGCCTCCCTTAGCCCAGCAAGGCTGTCACAGCTCGGGACGTTGTTATGACGGCTCCTTTTTGGGAACTGCCTTCCAAGACAGGGAAGGAGACGCTCCTGGATTCTCCAGGGCCACCTAGCACGGTGGGGTAGCACCTGCCTGTGCTGAGGCACTCAGGAAACGCTCGTGAAACTGAAAGGCAGAAAGTCTCACATCCTGCAGGCCAATCTATTCAGCTGGATAAAGCAGGCCTTGGCACTGGGTGAAGCCATATTACTGTGGACACAGCAAAGCCCAAGTGCCAGGTGGAGAGCATGGCGCCAGGAAGGCCCCCTCCAGCCCCTCGCCTGGGCGCCTCCCCATGGCACCCAGCCAGCAGGGCCACCCCCGGCCTTGCACCTCGGCCCAGTCCCAGCGCATCCACTTCCACGCCTCCACCGTCCCCCCACACACACCCGTGCCAGCTCCTCAAGGCAGGAGCACAGAGCCCTCCTGGCGCACGGCAGGCTGCCCCCACGTCAGGCGACGGCCAGGGCCCTGGACACCGGAACAACGGAAGGGTCAGCGTTGGTCTATGGGCTCGTGAGAAGCTCTAAAGGCGGTGCCGACAAGGACTTCCAAACGTGTTTTGAGCAATGCCAACATTTGAAATTAATGTTTCCACTCAGTGCAATTCTTGGAAGGCAGCTCCTAGGTTGTTTACATCCTAACACCTTGGCTCCCATCTGAGGGGTCCTTCTTTTACAACCAGCCGTTCACATCCCCCCAGGTGTGAGGGGCGGAGCCGGCAGGTGTAGCTGCAGGACAACGTGTCCTCTAAGGGTGACCGGGTCTTTGTCACTAAGGAAGCCAAGTTTGAATATTTCTGTAATGAAGCTGCGCCTCAATCCTGCCAGCCCTTTCTTATCTTCGGGGAACGCCCTATGCTAACAATGCAGTTTTGTGCTAAACGTCAAACAAATCTGGGCCACGGCAGGGCTGGCAGGTGGGAAAGCCATGTAATGAGGTGCCTCCCTTCTGCTTTAAAACCAAACGAGGTGAAATTCCCAGCATTTTTCTTTGACCTTGGGCTGTTTTTTGAAACTCGAAGCAGCACGAAACTGAGAGAGTTCAAGCAAACTGAAAGGAGGAAAATACAAAGTGTTCACCCGAAACCACAGCCGACTGCTAAAAGGTTTTTCAGCTCTGCCTTCCTCCTCCTGGCTGCAGCCGGGGCTCTGTCAGGGGCCGGCCCAAGGCAAGCACTTTGCGCCCCAGCACCCCACCCTGCCTTTCCTTTTCCTCCAGGCGCAGCCCAGGCTGGGTCCCAAGAGAATGCACGCTCCACGAGGACAGGCGGCATCTGTCCCGCCGCCACCGCGTTCTCTGCGGCCGACGCTCGACGAAGATGTGTGAGCATGTCTTTCATCTACGTTATATTTAAGAAGTTTGATCGTCTAAGTCAGTGTAAGTGCACAGAAGTTGGTGAAACTGAGTCTCACTCAGTTTCAGAAACTAAGCAACGTAGCAGGAAACAAGAGGTGTTTCAAAATAATTCAAACCGGTAAGCTTCACCCACTCATTTCTAGCAGTTGGAAAATCCACACAGTCACTAGCGGAATCAAACCTACCAGAGACACACTATGATAGAAAGAAATAAGACAAAGGACTCAGAACTCCCTGCGCCAAGTGAGACTGAAATCAACCCGTGGACAGGCTTATCCAAAAGCTGCCAAATATTATTTAAATGAGCTGTCCAGGGGGCCGAAGAGTTTAAATTGCCAGTCACCAAGTAAAACCTTGGTAAGTCTCAAAATAAACCAGTTTCTGGCACAGAAATGATCCTCTTCTATTGTGTGCATGACCAGGCTTTCCGCGTGAAACAAAGTGCTCAGCCTGCGTGCTTGCTGGGAGCTGGGGGCACTCCCCTGTACTTCTGCGTGTTCCCTCCGTGCTCCTGTGTGTTCCTGTGTGCTCCTCGGTGCTCCCACTTGCTTCTCCGTGCTCCCACGTGCTCGGTCACCGTGTTCTCAGCGCAGTCCTCCACCTCCTCTCCTCTGGCTCTGCCCACTCAGCAGCTATGACCACCTGGGCCCACCCAGCTCACCCTTCTGGCCTGGGGCTCCTCAGCACCCTCTGGGCACTGGGTCCCCCACCCACAGGGACAGGTGGAGCGTTGACCTGGGCAAAACCACATCACCCTGGGAAGAAAGTGCTTCCCACAACACTGAAGAAGACGGGCCACATTCTTGCAAATTCCTTCTTTCACCATAACCCTCAATTCCAGCCCCCGCTGGGAAGACAGAAGGACCCTAAACTGCCCGCGTTGTGCTAATACTGCACGTGGATGCCCTCGAATTTCTAAGAGTGACTCTTGGTCACAGGATTTACAAGAGTCTGCAGCTAATTCTGATGAATAAAGGAACAAGTTGGACAACAGCTTATTGTCGGGGCAGGGTGGGGGATGGCTCACCTCTGACCGCTCCCCCCAAGGGGCTCTGGGGCTGGGGTCCGTTTCACCAGCATCTTAGGTCGCGGGCTCTGAGGTGTGCATGGGATACTGTGGCTCATCAGAGACAGCTTAATATGCACTGCTTTCCAGCTAACATATTAAAAGTAATGTATTGGCTTTTTAATTTTTTAAAGCAGTGCATGCTTATTGTACCAAAAAAACCTGAAAATCTCGAACAAAATAGAAAGAAATGACCAGTGTCCAACAACAGATGAATGGATAAAATATGGTACATCCACATGATGGAATATTATTCAACCATAAAAAGGAATAAAGTTCAGATACAAGTGACAACATGGGTGATTCCTGAAAACATGAGGCTGAGTGAAATAAGCCAGACAAATTGTGGGTGATTCCAGGTGCATGAATTGTCTAGAACAGGCATATTCATAGAGACAAAGTAGATCAGAGCTTGCCAGGGGCTGGGGTGGGGGCAATGGAGTTACTGCATAAGAGGACGGAGCTTCTGTCTGAGGTGATGACAAATTTTGGAAACAGTGGTGACAGTCGCACAACATTGTGAATGTATGAATGCCGTTGAATTGTACACTAAAAAATTTTCACCCATAAAATAAAATAAGTATAGAAGGGTATGTAATACAAAACCAATCTTGAGTGCTACAATCACAGGAGTTGATTTTTGACAATTGTCGAGAATTACTTCTCTCTCATTTGGGTGTTCTGGTTACGTCCTGCCCCCATCCCCATCCCCACTGCCCCTTCAGAGCAGGGGAGCATGGGAGCATGCTGGCAGATTCCAAGTATTTTCACAAAGAATTTCTCTTTCTGGGGAAGGTAATTTGAAGTGTTCAAAGAATATAGATAAATAGTGTCACCAGACTGGCCCCCTTTCGGTTGAAGGCTGGCTCCTTTGCACTCCCCAGGAGATGGCCAAATTCCACACACTTCATTCTCCTGATTTAATAAAACTCCCCCTGAGAACATTTTGGTGAAGGTATGTGGACTTCACTCGTCATGAGATACAAGATTCAATACACTCATTACTGCTATTATTGCTTGTTCTTTCTTCCCCTGCAAGAAAGCCCTACAAAAATATACATTTTTAAAATTCTAAAATTGGTTTAATGGCAGTCAGTCAGAAAAAACATCAAGACACAAGAACTGTTTCTGGGTCTAGAAGGATTTTTATCAACACCTCTAAGCAGACAGCTGTGTTTTGCATTTTTGCACTCCGCTGAATTTTCCTCAGATGCCTGCTGTAAGCGCCACAGGCAAGCACGGCGAGGACTGCGCATTGGTCCAAGGAAGCTTGCCCTTGCACAGAAACCCGAAGCATCTTCACGCTACGCCAGGTTGAGGGTCTCAATCCTCCTGTGGCAGTTTAGATGATTTTATGAAACCCCAAAAGAGAAAGATAATGTTTGTAAACTAATCTCTGCCTCTGAGTGAGACAACCTTTGATTGCATTAGATTCAGCTGAGGTGGCTTTGGTTAGATTACCTGTTAAGATTGATTTAGGGCTTTTTGATTTGACTACGTCAGGAAGGCATGACTCAGGTTGAATCCTCGCCCCCTCACTGGGTCTGCTGTAAACAGATGCTCACAAAGTCAGACACAGGAAGAGAGAGCTCTGTCATTTTTGATCCTGCCATGTGACAGAAAGGAGAAGGCTCAAACAGCTGAGGTCTGGGGAGAGGAGCCATTTGCCTAATAGCTTACAACTGAGATTGGGAAGAGAGCAGAAAGGCTCGGAAAGAAACAAGCCCTATGCCAGGAGAGAGGAAGCCCTAAGAGACAAGCCCTGTGCCAGCTTGCCGCTGAAATTGGGAAGAAAGCAGAGCAGCTGAGCCTGAGAGAGAAAGCCCAGAGGGGAAGGACAGACCTCGCAGAGATCGGCAGCCATCTTCCTTCGCCACGTGGCAACACACCGGGATCGACAGAAGCTGACTTTGTGAGAAAGCATCTCTGCTGATGCCTTGATTTGGCCTTGGAACTGTAAGCTTTTACCCCCAAATAAACCCCCATTATAAAAGCCTAAAGCTTACTGGTCCTTTGCATCGGCACTGCTTTGGCGGGCTAATACACTTCTCTTTTTCTCCTTATGAAAACTGCCCCAAGTTAAGCTGCTTCTAAAAATGGATGGTTGTCAAGTTTCCATTACTAAAAACAACACTGAAGTTTGGCAACACAAACAGAGGCCTGCAGCAGGCGGTACATGCTCAGCAACTGGGAGGCGCGTTTTCAGCAAGTCTCAGTTAACCGCATAGGACCCAGGAAGAAACGCAGGACTCAACACGGGTGCGTGCGCGAGTCCAGGAGAGATGCTTCTCTGTAGTCAACCAGCCTCTCCGAAGGATCAGAAAACCGGGATCTTTATGAGTCTGAGGATAATGGGCAGCAACCAATTGCCTCAATAACACACAAAGAAGCGGCAACAGCTTTGTCTGAGCAACTTCAATCCACGGCCTTGGAGGAGTGGCCCAGAAGCAATAGAAAAAGATAGCTGCCCCTTTGCCCAGGGGAGACGCCAGACCAGTCTGCTCCCTCCCCCACAGATATGCATGCCGATGTACTTATGCATCTCAGAGGCAGAGGCCACTTGGTTCAGTCGCCAATAGAGTGACAGCATAGGGAAAGGACCTCCGGGCTGATGGCAGCGCTGCCCTGCGCTGGGTGCGGAGACCCCAGAGAGGCACGTCCCTGTCCTGGAGGAGTGGGGGGCCAGCCTCGTGGGAGAGGTTCAAGGGCACCAGGCAGTTAATGGTGGGGAGAGGGGCAAGCACCAACCCCGTGGTCTGAGGAGGGATCCCTGAGGCCGTCTTAGAACCCAGGGGAGGGGGACAGGAGAGCAGCGGCGCCAAGGCATTGGCGTGGGGTGTGAAGAGGCGTGCAGGTGGCCAGCTCGTGAGGCGTGAGTGAGGGGGTGTCCCGAGGAGACGCCCCTTAGGTAGAGACACTCAGAGCCGGACGCCTGCTGTGTGAGGTCCTCTGGAGAGCCTCCGGGCCCTGCGAGCCAGGTGGGGCGAGTCTTGCAAAAGACGCTTTCATTGACTCTTCCTGTTTCCAGCAAAAGGCACATATTAAGTGTCACAACTCCAGGGAAAGCGCTCATCAAAACCTCCCTGCGCTTGAATAGGAGGCCACTCTCCGCAGGCAGCCACCTGACGCCAGCCCTGGGGGTGCGTGTGCGTGGCGCGTGGAGGAGGGCGTGGGAAGTGCTGCAGCGCCAGCCCTGGGGGTGCGTGTGCGTGTTCGTGTGCGTGTGCGTGTGGAGGAGGGCGTGGGAAGTGCAGCAGCGCCAGCCCTGGGGGTGCGTGTGCGTGTGCGTGTGCGTGTGCGTG
Organism: Tolypeutes matacus; assembly: GCA_026826555.1. Taxonomy (NCBI): domain Eukaryota; kingdom Metazoa; phylum Chordata; class Mammalia; order Cingulata; family Chlamyphoridae; genus Tolypeutes; species Tolypeutes matacus. Next base: position 4,054,445 of record JAKSZT010020074.1, on the reverse strand, counting down.
GAGGAGGGCGTGGGAAGTGCAGCAGCGCCAGCCCTGGGGGTGCGTGTGCGTGTACGCGTGGAGGAGGGCGTGGGAAGTGCAGCAGCGCCACTTACTCGGTTGCTGGAAAGCAGCGCCCTGGGCTCGGCCCCGCACCCCATCAGCGTCTAAGGGTGGCCCTGCCTCAGGCACCTCACAGGCTCGGGCCCGGCAGTGCATCTGGGTTCACTCCTCATCCATCTCCCAGCACAGAAACCTGGGCACGCTCGGCTTGTCTTGCCAGTTAAATGGCGCAGGCCAGGCCTCCCTGGGGTCCGTGCGGCCCACCGACGCGTCTCCTCTCCTCCGCCTTAACTTGCCTCCAGTGAACCCGCCTTCCTGGGAGGCGGGCTGCTAAGTCTCACCCTAGCCACTGCCTTCCACGAGGACCTGGACCCCAAAGAATGGGTCAGAGGCAGTGGGTTCAGCTCAGGTTTCCTCCCCAGCAGCCTTCTCTGGCCTCCACCCTCCTCCCTCACCCTTGGGGACCTCCTTGCCCTCTCCACCAGGAGCCACCCATTCCCTGGCGGGAGCACTCACTGGAGAGAGGCGGGCAGGGGCTGGCTCTGTTAGGGAAGTGTCCCTGGGGTCTCTAACAGGCTCTTCGTGCCACCCCGATGACAAACACCAAACATTTCCCCCAGCTCCCAGGTGATTCCAGTGGACGGCTGGAGCCAAGGACCTCCATGCCACCTCCTTGGAGGATACAGGGCATGCGGCAGCAGCTCTCAAGATTCTTAAATTCTGGCTGGGAAGAAAAGACGAGCAGAGGGCCGCAGAGAGCCTGCGGGAAGAGCGTGGTGGGGGGCGCCCCTGGGTCCCAGCAGCTGGAAGCGGTCCCTCCGCGCCGCCCCCGGCCATCCTGGACCCGCAGCCTCCCCGGCGATCGCCTTCTGCGGATCAGCCATCCTTGGGGCTGGGCGTCCTGTCCTGCCTCGGCCACCAACTCCCAAAGGACCGTGCGCTCCTCACACAGCTGCCAGCCGCGCTGGCTCCCGGCCCTTCCTCGCCCGGGGCTGCTCCCCCTTCGGCTCCCGGCTCCCCCTCACCGGCCCCTCTCTATCCCCCCATCTCAGCTAGCATGTGTCCTTCTCGGGGGGCTCCCGTCTCAGTCTGCTCAGCGCCCCGGTGTCAGCTTCTTCAAGACCAAGAGCCCCTAACCAGCAGCCAGGGGGCCGTTCCCGGGGTGTGCGGGACTGCAGGGTGAGGGAAAAGCTGCACCCCAAGTGGGCAGCTCTGCAGGAGCAAAGGAAGGGAGGGGACCGCACCGCATCTGTGCCACCTGGGCAGCGCCGCCCTTGCGTGGGCAGTGATGCCTGCAGGTGCACAGGTCAAGGACGTCGGCGCCGGAACTTCCACCTGTGCCCAGACCGAGTGATATGGACATGAGAAAGGAAAGCCTCGCTCTCAAGTCCACACAGCAAGGAGGCATCGCTTTAGTCCCTGTGCACAACTAGAAGAGTCAATGTTTGGAGATAACTGGCTTAGTGGGGACATTCATGTCTGGATGTTGGGGCATCACCTTCTATAAAAGAATTATTCAGGAGCAGGTGTAGCTCAGTGGTTGAGTGCCTGCCTCACACATATGAGGTTGAGGGAGGGGGTTCAATCCCAGGTACCTGCTAAAGAAGAAAAAAGTATTCAGAACTATCAAAAAATTTCAGCTCATTCTTTATATTTCAAATAGTTGGACAACCTGCTAAACTTTCTTGGAAACGCTGGCTTCTCCTGACATATATATCAAGATTTAAGCAAACATGATGATTGCTTCATCGCCTATTTTTCAAATCCTGTAGTGGTTCAGAGAAAGAGAGTTGTAAAGAGGTACGTGGACTGTGATGTGCCGGCACTGCTGGAGAAACATCTACCTGTGCGCAGGTGCCACGGAGAGCGGCCAAGGCCTTGTGTCTGTCAGTCTGTGGCTGTCCCTCTAAGCTTGATCTCTCAGAGAAGACCAGAGGGAGAACAGAATACTTCCATATTCCAGAAAGCTTTACTTGCACAAATTTTTGCAAAACCTTGTTGGTTTTGTGTGCAATTCAAGCAGGTCCAAACCATCAGCCGATAGAACTTCCCACAGATCCTTCCTGGATAACTGCGTTTCCAGCCCTGACTTCCACTGAAACGGCTGTCTGGCTCCAGGCTCAGCCACACCCTCTCTAGCAAAGGGGGTTCAGCTAAACCCTCACGTGGAGCCCTGGCCTCTGGGGACTCAATTCCCGGAAGCTCCGGGGGGGTCCCTGAGAGAGCTGTTGCTGGCCCTAGTCTCAGAGCTCACTATCTGGAGAGCCCAAGAACTCTTCACATCATCAGTTGTTAGTCTCTTTGTGCTTAAGGACTTCAGTTCTCAGCTTATCCTTTTCCTCTCGCATTTTACTCTAAGCTGCAAGGAGAAGCCAGGCTGCACCTTCCACACTCAGCTTGGAAACCGCCTCAGCTAAATATCCAAGTTCCTTGTTTTCAAGCTTTGCCTTCCATCTGACATCAGAACACTGTTTGACCAAATTCTCTGCCATTTTAAAACAAGAATTGCCTTTCCTCCAATTTCCAGGAACACATTCATCATTGCCTTATACGGTCTCATCGGATGTACCTTTAGCATCCACACTTGTACCAACAGTCTCTTAAAGCAATCTGGGGCTTTTCAGGCATCTCACACTTCTTCCAGCCTCTACCCATTACTCACTCCCAGAGCCTGAGAGCACCACTCCACTTCTGGTACCAAAAACTGTTCTAGTTTCCTAGCTGCTGGAATAAATACCACACAATGGGTTGGTTTAACATTAGGAGTATATCAGCTCATGGTTTCAGAGGCTGGAAGGCTTGCTTCCCCCCGGGGTCAGCGTCTGCTGACTGGCTGGTAATCTTGGTGGTTCCTAGCTTTTCTGTCACATGGCAATGCACATGGCAGCCTCTTCTCCTCTTCCTTCCGGGGCCCATTGATGTCCAGCACTGGCGGCTCCCTCTGGCCTTCTCGACTGTCATTCTGCTTATACGGTACTCCAGGAATCCAGATTAAAAGCCAGCCTGATGCTGGTGGCCATGACTTAACTGCAGTGACAGCGTGAAGAGAGATTGTTTACGAGTCCACAGCCACCAGAATGCAGGGCCAATACCACATCTAATCGGGGCACACAGGTCAACCCACCACAGGGTCTTTCCTTCAAGACGTTCAACATTTAGTTAAACAGGATTTGGCTCTGCTGTATCTGTTCTTGGTGCCTGATTAACAGAAGTAGGACTTTGAAATTAACCTTTTACATATTAAATCTCATATCATCAATTTTTAATAATCCACGCAAAATGTTAGTTTGGATAACTGGTGTCTATATATTATTCCTGTTGAAAGACAAATCAGAGTCACGTTTGTAATTACAGCATTTTAAACAGGACACCAAAAGTTCTGCTGCCCAAGGAAGCCATTTCACTTGGGCAAACGGAGGGAGCTCTGAGCGCCAAGGAATGGCAGGAGATGTTTATAGACATAAAAAGGAAATTAGCTTGAGTCCTATGGATTGGACAAGGGATTGTCCATCTTAGAGTGGCAGGTTTGGGGCATGGATTGTGTGTGTGTGTATGTGTGTGTGCATTGGGTCAATCATAAGGAAACAGAGGCTTGACTGGCTCTCTGGGTTGGCCACCTTGGTGGGGATTTCAAATTGCAAAGGATTTCAAGAGAAAACTCAAAAGTAAGTTCAAAGAGGAAGGAGATTATGGTTTTTTGGGAGCTCTTAGGGGTCCCCAGGACTTTCTCTATATAATTTTTAAGAAACTTGTTTTAGTTGTGGCAAAATATACTTAACAAAAATCATTTCAACGATTTTAAGTGGACAATTCTTTAACATTAAGTACATTGACAATATTGTGTAATTTTCACCACAATCTAGTGCCAGACTATTTTCATCATCCTAAACCATACCCATTTAGCAATAACTCCCCATCCCCCTCCCCCACCCCCTAGAAACCACTATTCTGCTTCCTGTCTGTCTGAATTTGCCTCTTCTAGACATTCCATATAAGTGAACTCAAAATATTTGTCCTTTTACGTCTGGCTTATTTCACTCAACATGCTGTCTCCAGGGCTCATCCATGTTGCGGCATGGACCGCTTCTCTTCTTTTTATGACTGATATTACATTGTGTGGACAGACCACATTTTTGTTCATCCATTCATCTGCAGATGGACATTTGGGTTGCTTCCACCTCTTGGCTAGTGTGAATAATGCTGCAGTGAACACTGGTGTACAAATATTTGTCCGAGGCCCTGTTTTCATTTCTTTGAAGTATATACCTAGAAGTGGAATTACTGGGTCATACGGTAATTATATACTCAGCTTTCTAAGGAGCTGCCAAACTGTTTTCCACAATGGCTGCACCATTTAACATTCCCATGAACAACGTATGAGGGCTCCCATTTCTCCACATCCTTGCCAACACTTGTTATTTTCAGTTTTCAAAATAATAGCCATTACATTGGACATAGTATCTCATTGTAGTTTTAATATTCATTCCTTTAATGGCTAATTATTTTTAAGCATCTTTTCATATACTTATTGGCCATTTGAATATCTTCTTTGGAGCAATGCCTATACAAATCCTTCACCTATTTTTAATTGGGTTAATATGACTTTTTGTTACTGAGTTGTAGGAGTTCTTTCTTTAGTCACAATATTAAACCCTTATCAGATATATGGTTTCCAAATATTTTCTTCCATTCTGTAATTGTCTCTTCATTTTCTTGATAAAGTCCTTTGATGCACACAAGTTTTTAATTTTGGTGAAGCCCGTTTTATCTATTTTTTCTTATGTCTCTCACACTTCCGGTGTAAAATCTAAAATCCATTGTCTACTACAATGGCCTGAAGATACAGCCCATGGTAAGAGTTTCATAGTATCAGCTCTTATATTTAGGTCTTTGATCCATTTTGAATTAATTTTTGTATATATTGAGAGGTAAGTGTCCACATTCTTTCTTTTGCATGTGGATTTCCACTTGTTCCAGTATCATTTGTTGAAGAGACTATTATTTCTCCATTGAATGGACTTGGTGCCTTTGTCAAAAATCAGCTGGCCACGGATGTAAGGCTTTATCCCTGGACTCTCAACCCTATTCCATTGGTCTATATGCCTATCCTATGCCAGTACCATACTGTTTTAATTACTGTAGCTTTGTAGTATATTTTGAAATCAGGAAGTGTGAGTCCTCTTTGTTCTTTTTCAAGGTTATTTTGGTGATTGGGGGCCTCTTGCAATTACATATGAATTTGAGGGTCAACTCTTCCATTTCTGCAAAAAATTGGCTGCTGGAATTTTGATAGGTATGGCTCTGAATTTGTAGATCACTTTAGATAGTATTGCCATTTTCAAAATATTAAGTTTTCCAATCCATGAACACAGAGTGTCTTTCTATTTATTTAGGTCTTCTTTAATTTCTTTCAGCAATGTTTTGTAGTTTTCAGTGTGCAAGTCTTTCACCTCCTTGGTTAAATTTATTCCTAGGGATTTTATTCATTTAGATACTATTGTAAGCGGTACTGTTTTCTTGATTTCCTTTTCAGATTGCTCATTACTGGTGTGTAGAAACCCAACTGACTTCTGCGTGTTTATCATGAATCCTGCAACTTTGCAGAATTCATTTATAGTTCTAGTAGCTCCCTTGTGGATTCCTTGGGATTTTCTATTTATAGGATCATGTCACATGTGAATAGGGATAATCTGACTTCTTCCTTTCCAATGTGGATGCCTTTTCTTTCTTTTTCTTGTCTAATTTCTCTGGCTAGAACTTCCAGTACAATGTTGAACAACAGTGGTGTCAGTGGGCATCCTTGTCTTGTTCCTGATCTTAGGGGAAAAGTTTTCAGTCTTTCACCACTGAATATGATATTTGTGGGGGTTTTTCATAAATCCCCTTTATCATGATGAGAATGATCCCTGCTAATCCTAGTTTTGAGCGTTTTTTTTTTAAAAACCAAGAAAGGATGGTAGATTTTGTCATATGATCGTGTTTATTTCCTTCATCCTATTAATGTGGTGTACTACATTGACTTTCTTAGGTTGAACCATTCTTGCATTTCTGGCATAAATCCCATTTGGTCATGGTGTAAAATCCTTTTAATGTACTGTTGGATTTGGTTTGCTAGAATTTGGTTGAAGATTTTTGCATCTATAATCATAAGGGATATTGGTCTGTAGTTTTCTTTTCTTGTGCTGCCTCTACCTGGCTTTGGTATGAGGGTAATGTTAGCCTCATAGAATGAGTTACAAAGTAATATCTCCTCTTCTATATTTTGGAAGAGTTTGAGAAGGATTGATGTTAAATCTTCTTTAAATGTTTGGTAGAATTTGCCAGTTAAATCATCCAGACCTGGACTTTTCTTTGTTGGGAGGTTTTTAATTACTGTTTCAATCTCTTTAATTGTTATAGGTCTGTTGAGATTTTCTATTTCTTCTTGTGTCAGATTAAGTAGTTTGCATGTTTCAAGGAATTTGTCCATTTCATCCATGTTATCTAATTTGTGGTCTGAGAAGTTACTTTGAATGATTTCAAGATTTTAAAATTTATTAAGATTTGATTTGTAGTCTAACATATAGTCTATCCATTAAAAGGTTCCATGTGCACTAGAGAAAAATGTGGCTACTGCTGCTAGTGGGTAGTGTTTTATATAGACATACCTCATTTAATTGCACCTTGTTTTACTGCACTTTGCAGATGTTACTTTTTTTTTTTTTTTACAAATTGAAGGTTTGTGGCAACCCTGTGTCGAGCAAATCTATTGGTACCATTTTGTCTCTGTGGCAGGTTGATGTAATTATGAATTCCAAAAATATAATTGGATCATGCTTGTAAACTGATCTGTTAATCTGGGCATGATTAGGTTAGGATTAGGGTGTTGAGCCCCACCCCTTGGTGGGTGGGGAATTGAATATAAAAGGCAAGGCAAAGGACAGTTGAAGCAGTCTTTTGAGAAGCAGTTTTGACGTTGGAAAGAAGGCCCCAGGAGAAGAGAAGTAAGCCATTCGCCTGATCGTCCTGAGAGAAACGCAGCCCTGGGAAGAGAGGAACCCCAGAAGCCTGAACCTTGGCAAACGCCAGCAGCTGTCTTGCTCTAACACGTGGCAATGGACTGCGGTGAGAGAAGAAACTTAACGCTTTATGGCCTGGTATCTGTGGACTTCTACCCCAAATAAATACCCTTTATAAAGACCAACCCATTTTTGGTATTTCACATTAGCATCCCTTTGGCTGACTAATACAGTCTCTATGTCACATTTTGGTAATCTAGCAATATTTAAAACTTTTTCTTTATTATTTTGTCTGTTATGGTGATCTGTGGTCAGCAATCTTTGATGCTACTGTTGTAATTGTTTGGGGTGTCATAAACTGCACCCATGTAAGACGGAGAACCTAATCAGTCAGCCTTGTGTGTGTTCTCACTGCTCCCCCCACCAGCCGTTAGTTCCCCATCACTTTCTCTCCCCTCAGGCCTCCCTATTCCCTGAGATGCAGCAGCATTGAAACTAGACCAAGTAATGATCCTACAATGGCTTCTAAGTGTTCAGGTGAAAGGAAGATTCACCTGTCTCTCATTTGAAATCAAAAGCTAGAAATGATTAAGTTTAGTGACGAAAGCCAAGATAAGCTTAAATCTAGGCCTCTTGTTCCAAGCAGTTATCTAAACTGTGAATGCAAAGGAAGAGTACTTGAAGGAAATTAAAATCACTGCTCCAGTGAACACACAAATGATAAGAAAGTGAAACAGCCTTACCGCTGATATGGAGACCGTTTTAGAGGTCTGGACAGAAGATCAAACCAGCCACAACATTCCCTTAAACCAAAGCCTAATCCAGAGCAAAGCTCTAACTCTTCAATTCTCTGAAGGCTAAGAGAGGTGATGAAGCTGTAGAATAAAAGTGTGACGCTTGCAGAGGTTGGCTCATGAGGTTTAAGGAGAGAAGCCGTCTCTATAACATAAAAGTGGAAGGTGAAGCAGCAAGTGCTGAGGTAGAATCTGCAGCAAGTGATCCAGGAGATCTAGCTAAGATATCTGATGACGGTGGCGGCACTAAACAAAAGAATTTCAATGTAGACAAAACAGCCTTCTATTGGAAGAAGATGCCATCTAGGGCTTTCCTAGCTACAGAGGAGAAGTCAATGCCTGCCTTAAAATCTTGAAAGGTCGGGCTGACTCTCCTGTTAGGGGCTAACGCAGCTGGTGACTTTCAGTCGAATCCAGCACTCATTCACCATTCCAGAAACCCCAGGGCCCTGAAGGATGATGCTAAACCTACTCTGCTGTGCTCTATAGATGGAAAACCAAAAGCCTGGACGACAGCACATTCATTTACAATATGGTTTGCTGAGGATTTTAAGCCCACTACTGAGACCTTCTCAGAAAAAAGATTCCTTTCAAAATATGACTGCTCATTGACAATGCACCTAGTCACCCAAGAGCTCTGATGGAAATGCACAAGATTAAAGTTGTGCCTAACACAATGTCCAATCTGCAGCCCATGGATCAAGGAGTCATTTTGACTTTCAAGTCTTGTTATTTAAGAAATACATTTCTTAAGACTATAGCTGCCATGGATAGCGATTTTCCTGATGGATCTGGGCAAAATGAAGTGAAAACCTTCTGGAAAGGATTCACCATTCTAGATGCCATGAAGAATATTCATGATTCATGGGAGATCAAAATATCGACATTAACAGGAATTTGGAAGACACTGATTCCAACCCTCTTGGACGACTTTGAGGAGTTCAAAACTTCGGTAGAAGTAACTGCAGATAGCAAGAGAAATAGAATTAGAAGTGGAGCCTGAAGAGTGACTGAATTGCTGCAATCACATGATAAAACATGAATGGATGAGGAGTTCCTTCTTAGGGATGAGCGAAGAAAGTGGTTCTTGAGATGGAATCTACTCCTGGTGAAGATGAAGTGAACATTCTTGAAATGAAAACAAAGGATTTAGAATATCACATTAATTTAGTCGATAAAACAGTAGCAGGGTTTGAGAGGATTGACTCTAATATTGAAAGATGTTCAAGAAGTTCTACTGTGGGTAAAATGCTGTCAAACAGCAGAGCATGCTATGGAAAAATCTTTCGGAAAGGAAGACTCAATCGCTGTGGCAAACTTCATTGTTGTCTTATTTTAAGAAATGGCCACAGCCACCGCAATCTTGAGTAACTACCTCCCTGATCAGTCAGCAGAGCCATCAACATCAAGGCAAGACCCTCCACCACATAAAAGATTATGATGCACTGATGGATCAGAAGATGATTATCATTTTTTTTTGCAATAATATATTTTTAATTAAAATATGTGCATTGATGTTTAGGCATAATGCTATTGCATAGTTAGACTACAGGGAAACCAAAAAATCTGTGTGACTCACTTTATTGTGATATTCTTTTCATTGTGGTGGTCTGGAACCAAACCCTCAATAACTCTGAGGTAGGCCTGTATGTCCATTAGGTCTAATTAGTTAATATAGTGTTGTTCAAGTCTTCTATTTACTTGTTGATCTTCTGTCTAGATGCTCTATTAATTATTGAAAGTGATATGTTGAAGTCTCCAACTACCATTGTAGAACTATCTATTTCTCTCTTCAATTCTATCAATTTTTATTTCATTTATGAGATGCATACATGTGTATAATTGTTCTATCTTCTTTGTCTCTTATAACCTTTTTTTACTTAAACTCTATTTTGTCTGACAATAATGGAGCCACTCGAGCTCTCTTTTGATTACTGTTTGCATGGAACATCTTTTTCCATCCTTTTACTTTCAACTTCTTTGTGTCTTTGTACCTAAAGTGAGTCTATTGTACACAGCATATAGATGAACCATCCATTTGCTAATTTCTCTTTTAATAGGGGAGTTTAATCCATTGACATTTAAGGTAATAAATGAGAAGGAAGGATTTACTTCTACCATCCAGATATTTGTTTTCTGTTTGTTTTATATGTTTTCTTTCCTCAATTACTCCATTACTGCTTTTTTCTGTATTTAGTTGCTTTTTTGTAGTGTAGCATTGTTTCCCTCCTTCTTTCCTTTTCTCTATGTTTTTTAGTTATTTTCATAGTGTCACCTTTATAATTACAAAGAACATCTTAAACTAATAACAACCTAGTTCAACTAGTACCAACCTAGTTTCAGTAGCATACAAGCTCTCTACTCCTATATATTTCTGTCCCTCTCCTTTATATTGTTATTGCCTCAGACTATTCTTTATATTCACTGTAGGACCATTAACATGGATTTTAAATGTCATTTTACATATTTGACTGTTAAGTCATATGGGGGGGACTTTATATTTATAAACCAAAAATACAACACTACAGCATTTTATATTCACCTACATAGTTACTTTTACCAATGTTCTTTGTTTCTTTTTATGGCTTCAAGTTACTGTCTAGTGTCCTTTTATTTCAGCCTGAAGGACTCCCTTTAGCATTTCTTGTTGGACAGGTCTTCTGATAAGGAACTCTTTCAGCTTTCACTTATCTGCCAATGTTGTAATTCAGCCTTCATTTTTGAAAGATAATTTTGCCAGATATAGAATTCTTGGTTCAGTTATTTTTTTCTTTAAAGAATTTAAATATGCCATCCCACTTTCTTCTGGCCTGCATGGTTTCTGATGACAAATCTGCTATTACTCTTACTGGGAATCCCTTGTATGTGACAAGTCTCCTCTCTTGCTGCTTTCAAAATGTTCTTTGGATTTTGGCAATTTCAGTCTAATGTGTCTTGCTGTATAATCATTTGTGCATTCCTGCTTGGCATTCATTGAGATTCCTGGATGTATATATTCATGCCTTTCATCAGATTTGGGAAGTTTTCAGCCATTATTTCTTCAAATACTTTTTCTGCCCCTTTCTCTCTCTCTTGCCTTTCTGGGACTCCAATGAGGCATAAGTTGGTATGCTTGATAATGTTCCAAGGTCCCTTGGGCTCTGTTCATTTGTCTTCATTTTTCTTTCTCCTCCTCTCACTGGACAGTGTCAATTGTCTTTATCTTCAAGTTCACCAATCTTTTCTTCTACCAGTTAAAATCTGCTGTTGAATCTGTTTAATGAGTTATTCATTTCAATTATTATACTCTGCAGCTCAAAAATTTTTTTTGGTTCTTTTTAATATAATTTCTATCTCTGTATTTTGTTCAGACAATGTCTTCCTAATTTCCTTTAGTTCTTTATATATTGAACATATTTAAGACAGTTGACTTAAAGTCTTTGACTAATAGTTCCAATACACAAGCTTCCTCAGGGATAGTTTTTGGAAAAGTCTTTTTTTCCTGTGAATGGTCTATACTTCCCTGTTTCTTTGTATGTTTTGTAATGTGGACCTTCTGAGAATTATGTCATTATTCTGGAAATCTAGTTCTCCCACTCCTCTGGGATTGCTAGGTCTTTGGTTGTTGTTGAGGAATGGATACTTCAATTTGTGACTTTTCCAAACTATCTGTGCTCCCAAACAGGAAATGGAAAGAGAAAAAGAAAAAAATAGGTACTGCCTCTTTTCTGTAAGAGGCGTTAGAAAATGGCCGCCCTCAGAGCTGGCTCCCCCAGCCACCTGAAGTAGCTGATCAAAAGCCATGATTGCTGATCAGACCACACACCCCTAGATTTTAGAGGATGGTGTCCTTATATCCCATCCTGGCACCAGCAAGCGTACCAGGGGCCCAGCTGCAGTCCCCACTGCTGCCTGCCACATGGTTGGGGGATGGAGGATGTTGCCACTGCCCAGAGGGTGAAATTCACTGGTATTTACCACAATTTACCAGTCTCTTTCTCCAGCTCTCCCCTGTTGATTCAGATAGTTTCTGCCAGTTCAATAGTTGTTTTGGTGGAGGGACAGATTCATGGAGCTTCCTACTCCTTCATCTTCCCTCTCTATATAATTTTATCACTTCTAATCCCACAGATGTGATTGAATGTCACCACTTTCAAAAGCAGGCTTAAGTCCTAGCTCTCTTTCCTTCTTTCCTTCATCTGATAGTGTTGCTAATGAACAACAAAATGCCCCTAAGCCAAGAAATAAGAAAGAAGAAGAGGGAAAATCCTGGACATGAATGAAACAGATATTTAATTTTGATACCATTAAGCACTGATTTTTATAGATGTGAATGATTTGCTAATTCCCTAGAATGGCTTTCTACATAGGGAATAGGAAATGGAGCAAAGTCTGGGAGAGGAAGATTAAGATAAAAAGTGAAAAGAAAAAATGAGAAGGAAGGGATTTTTCACAGTAATTTCCAAATTTGAGTAATCCACCTTGTAACTAGGCAGCCTCAGAGGAAACTGTGGTTAATATGATTGGGAAATGCTGCATTCTATATTCCATCTTAGGAAGTTACATTAAATATTAGCACAGAAAAGGAATTATATGCTCTTTCTATTGGAATGTTAAGAGCCCTGTTAAACTCAGCAATTCCCAAAATTGCCCAAACACTAAATTCTCTGTTGGGGGAAAGCCTAATTAATATACTGAATAATAAATACGCAATAGCATATAGTTTAGAAAATGTTGGATTACTGATTTTCACTATCTGCCCATGGAAATGCATTCCTGCTGGCTCTCCTTATCTTTTTCAATAGTTCTTCTTGACTCAAGCCCTTGACCTGTATTCCTATATTACATTATGGACATAGATAAATCAGAATTCATTTTATCTTTGGCAAGATGAGTGGTTGTAAAGGGGGAAACACTGAGGACAAGTTCCAATGATCTAAAAAAAGAAAACACCAGTTTCTAGCAACAGAGAGTTTGCCTTGCTGCTGTAAACGTGAGCCAGGTCTGAGCATTTATTCTTAGAGGGCCAGCATTGCTCCACAGAGTGGAAACTCAAAATAAAATCCAGTACCACTTTCAGAGTAGTTTTTTGTTTTAACAAATCTATTTTTTTCTTTTTGGTATTTTTGTTTTAAAGCACTGTGATTTCTATAATAATATTGGCATTTGAAAAGAGATGTTCCAAAAAGCAGATCACTCATCAAATCTTAACCTTTCACTTTGAAAAATATCTTTACATGAATCCAAGATACTCTTAAAAATCCTTATTTGATGAATCATAAAATGTACCGATAGCACAATGGGCTTCACAATAAACACGAAGAAAAATCCTGTAATTATTTGCTTTATAGTTAATAAAATGTTCCAATAATAAATATTTTTACAATATAAGGGGCATTTCAGAGAATAAGAATGAATTTGTTTCAAGCAAAAAGAAAATCTGCTCTAAATTTTCATTAAGTTTGTGAGAAGAGCTAGCAACTTTACATTTCCCTATATCAAGACTTATAATTCCCCAACCAAAGAATCCACACACATGTACATATATAAAGTATATACATTATGTTACTAGAAAGTATTTTGGTTAACAAATTACAGATAGTAATAGCAAGGTATCATAGAAAGTAGAGGATTAAAGGAAACATTAAAATTGTATCAAATATAATTTGTAAACTGTCATACATTCTAGAAAGCATCCACTTTCAAATCAAATTAATTCACATGAAAACCCTGTTCAACATGTTAGGAAGCCCTTCTCCTAAATTGTCATCTTGAGTACAAGAACTTGGCTATGGTATCGTGAGTTACTTATGCAGATTCTCCAGTGAAAGTTCTGATCCGGTGTGAAATGAAGTACCTTTGTGCTTATGTTTTTTGAGGCAACTGCTTGGCTATTGCAGTGCTTAGGGCATGTTTCTTTGGGCCTAATCTTATGT